>VYZX01018786.1:540294-634665 GCA_013401335.1 Brachypteracias leptosomus
TTTTTAAATGTTTTAGGAGAAAAAAAAAAAAGGTTTCTAAACTGATTTTTGTAGATCTTTTGTATTTGAAGGCAAGGCTATTTTTTGCAGCTTGGCTGCTGTTCCTGGAGCCCCTGGGGATGGCTTCTGGCTTTCCCAGTGGCATGCTTGCAGGGGTAGCCCTTGGTGCCCATGGCTCTCTGGGATGGCTGCCAAAGTATCTGGTCCACTCCATTTCACTGCTCGAGTCCCTTTTCCTGTGAGAGCTGGGGCTGAATCCCAGTGCCAACTCAGCTGTGCTCCCCCACCCTGCTTGGCATGGCCTCGGAGCTGGGCTGTAAGGCTGCGGTGGGCAGGGACAGTGGGGTCCCCAACCCCCCTTCCTGGGTACCCTTCTTCCCCCCAGCTCCCCCCTCACTGCCGCACCCCCTAACACTCCTCCACCACTCATATATCCATACCTGCCTCTCCCCGACCCCATTGCTACAGGTTTTTGTTGTAAATGCTGTATAGGAAAGTTTTTCTCTTCCTTAGTTAGCTTTGGTTGGATTTTAATTTTTTTTTTTTTTGACTGATTCATTCTTTTTTTTGGGGAAGTATGAAGATTAGCTCTGGGTAGACTTGGTTGCTCTCTCCGTGGTGGCTGCAGGGGCATGTCCCTGTAGGGAGCATTCAGTTGTGGGAACCCCACCTTGAGGATAGGGTTTTAACCATTTGCTCGGTGGGGCAGGTCTACAGTGCAGAGGGGGTTAATCTGAGAACTGATTTGAAATAATCTTTACTCCAGCAGGGCTCTGTATCTCCTGCAAAGCTACGTTACATTCTGTACTGTGTACAATAAAGGATCTTGCTTTCTGTTCCTCCCTGCTGCCCGAGCCTCTGCTTTGCTTGTGCCCAGGTGGAGGGGGAGCCTCTGGGTGTGCCTGGGGGGCACAGAGATGGTCCAGAGATGGTCCAAGATATGGCCCATGGCTCTGGCAGGAGGGGCCGTGTGTTCTTTGTAGGAGCCAGGATGAGGTGAGGGTCTAGGTCACCAGGGCAGGGAGTGATGGAACATCCTTATGTACTGTGATGTTCTTATATGCTGCACCTCACTTCAGCCCACACCTGGCTGCTAGCGGGTCCTTGAGCTGCTCTTCTTCACTGTGCCTGAAGTATTATGCTGAGCAGAGAAGTGTGGCTGTCTCCTGGCCCAGGCAGGGCACAGCCGTGTCCTGACCACCTACCAAAACCACTTCACCCTGGCATGAAGCCTTACAGGAGTTAAACCAGCTGCTCAGGACCTGAAGACCTCTTCTCACACCCCCCAGGGAGCTCTGTGGAACCAAGCTTTGGTGTTGGGTAAGCAAACCTCTGACTGATGTCCAGGTAAGGTCTCCTGTTTGGGCAGCTTGTGGCCATCTAGCAGCAGGGAGATATTCAAGTGGGAAGAAGCCACAGGATGAGTTCTTCTCATGCTGGGGCTGGGGGCTGCTGGGCACCCATGGGCAGCAGCACTGCCCACACTCTGCACCCCCACGGGGCTCTGGGCATGGTGGAGGATATGGTGAAGCCCCCCTGGCCTGGGCAAACACCCATAGCTTGTGCTGGCCCCCCCAGCCCCCTCCCATTTTTATTTTCTACAAAGCTTTGTGCTCTGCCTAAGACCACAAAAATCAAGTTAAACAGGACAGGAGGTGAAAAACGTTGCTGGCAATCTGAGCTCCAGACAGAGCCCAGTAATCCCACCCTGATGGGGATTTCAGCAGACTGAGCCTTGGTGCTGAGGATGGAGAAAGGGGGAAATGGGGCCACCACCAGAGCTGTCAGCAGGCAGATGGCCCGGGGCAGCAGGACCTCAACCTGGTGCCACAGCAAGTGTGTGGGACCAGTTATGGATGGTGAGGATGAGCAGCTAAGGCAAAGTATTTCAAAGCTTTCATTGAGCAGCTTGTGACATCACAACCCAACCCTGCAAATCCTGCTGCAGGCAGGGCTGGGGGGCCCAAAGAGCATCCCAGGCATTGCTCCTGCTGGAGGGTGAGGTTAGGAAAAGAGGCTTTTTTCTGTTCCAGCCCGTCAGTGCGGGACAAAAGGGTGCAGACTCCCATGGGTTTGATGCCACACTGGCTTTTAAGTAGTAAGTCAAGAATTTGCTCCTCTTTTGATCCTGCTTCTCATCATGGCTTCCTCTGCTGTGCACAAGAGGCTGTTGCTTTGTGCAGAGGGGATGGAGCTGCCTTGGGTGCATGGTCCCACTCATCACCCTCCTAGGACAAGGGACAAGCCACAGCTGCTCGATGTCCTGCCTGCAGCCCCCCAGAGATGAGGTGAGCTCCCAGGTCGTGGGGTAACAAACCCATCAGTGACTCGGGGTGAACAACAACCTGTGATGCTGTGTGAGTAGGTATCAAATAGCAGCTGGTATTGAGGGAGGATAAATGTATCTTTCCTATTTTCTTCTCTCAACAGTCTTGTAATGTACACTGAGCCATTCCTGCCCCGGAATCAGAGCGTGGCTGTACCAGACAGCCCAAAAGTTGCTCAAATGAGACACACATTTAAAAAATTATTTGGAAAAGAGAAGCCTGTAAAAGGGAGAACATCATTAGAGCCCTCTGCACATCCATAATTCACTGAGTGCACTTCTGCTCTCCTCGTCTCAGAAGGATATAGCTGGACTGGAGAACATTCAAAAAGCAGTAGAGATAGCCAAAGGGCTGCAGTGGCTCTTTACAGGAGTATAAATAGTGTAACACTTCCATTTGGGGCAGGATTTGTGACTCAGGGACTCCATATTTAATAGCCCATGATGGAGTTTTCCATCCCTTACTGGAAGAGTGTTTGTGGGAAGAATTTCTGCCCATGTGGCTTGTTCTAATGGCAGCTGGCAGGACCAAGCCCATCAAGACCAGAGGTGCTGTGTGGCTCCCCAGGAGCAGCTCCCACCTGACCACCATCCCCATGACCATCATGGTGGCCTCATGTCTGGAGTTTGCAGGTTGTCTGTGTGGCTGCTGGCTGTCCTGGCAGGGAGGTAAGTCATATCACAGCAACTCCTCTCTTCCCCAGCTCTTCAAACTCATTTTATTTTCAGTAAGTGGGTTCATTTGGCTTTTAAATACCTGGAACAACATGAGTGGCTGCATGTGTGAAGCCAGCTTCATATGGATGAGCTCCAGTGAAGAGAAAAGCAAAGAGTTGAGCTGGCAAGTCATTAAAAGGTGAGGACCATCTACCCACTAGGCACTGTGATATCACCCAGGGGTGTGCAGGGCATCCAATGCCCTTCCCATCCGTCTGGCACTACCTGGTGGGCATCCATTCTCTGCTCCTGGCCACCGTGGAGTTTTGTAGCCTTGTAGCACGATGCGGGAGCACAGTGGAAAGGAAAAGGAAAGGCCTTTGGTAGCCAAAATGTGGTTTTAATTTTTTTTATATATATATTTGCAGGCTGGAGCACTCTTGTGGCAGGTAGAACTTCAGCTCCAGCTTTTTTCCTGGGCCTTTATTCCACTTTGGGCTACAGGTGAACTGATTTTCATGGGAGGCATGGGGCTAGATCACCAACTCCATGTCTCCCAGTCCTGGGCAGGCTGTAGGTAGGGGGAGACCATTGAAACCCCCTTCCCCTGCACTCCTATGGAAAAGCAAGCACAGGCTGCACAAATACCTCAGAGTGTCTGGGTCCTCCAGCGCTGTTCCCAGCCTCACCAGGCAATAATTCTGTAATAAGCCACTAAGCAGCTTTAGAGCCCATTAGCCAATTGCTGCATTAGAGGCTCTCATGCCACGGGGGAGGCTCTGTCGGTCTCAGCCTCTTTTCAGAGAGACAATCCACAAGAAGCTTCCCAGGGGCTGAGGTGGGGCGGGGGGAGTGCCCCTGCCTTGCTGCACCAAGCTGGGGTGAGGTCCCTCCTGATTTGGAGGGCTGGGTGCTCACGTTGCTGGGTCCACAGCCCCCTGGCCAGGGTGAGGTGCTGGGTGGGAAAGACTCAATGTGGACAAGCAAAAGGTGCAAGTCAGAGGTTTTGTCTCAGCTGGCAATGAGGTCAGGACAAGGGAGCAGAGGAGGGAGCTGGGGACTTGCCTGGCATACAAATCACCAGCCATGGCATCTTCTTTCGAAGGCTTTTTAGCTTAATACAAATAAAACCATCCTGGAGAGAAGAGGTAGCAACTGAGGGCAGAAACCATGAGCTCCCACAATATCGGGCTAGCACAGCTGTTACCCTTGCAAGGGTCTATCCATATTCCTAAATAACCTTTGCTGGCAGCCATGAAGGGATCCCGTGAAAAAAGGTCTTCAAATGGCACAGCCAGGCAAGCCCTGGTACCAGCCTGGGCAGCTTCCCTGGGCCTGGCACCCTCCAAGGGCCGATCCTGCCACCAAAACACATTTCCCTGTAAGAGGACATGCAGAGGGTGACCTGCACCCTCAGCTTGCAGGAACCTATTTTAAAAATCATCTCTTGGCTGTCTCAGACCCAGGAGAGGGCAGCAGCAGCCCAGGCTGCAGCCTCAGCAACCCTGTCTGAAGCTCATCTTCATCTCCGAAGATGCTCAGCAGAGGCTGAGAAAGAAAAGCACTGTATGGAGGGAGCAAGCAAAGAGCAAAAACCCAGTGGGCAGGGCAGCTACTCTTGTGGGCCTCAAAATTGTTTGCTTCGAAGGTGGAACTGGGAAGAAAATAGTCTGTCTTTGAAAACGAACTGGAGTGCCAAGGCTTTCCATGGCAGTCTCATTCTTTTGATATTGGTAGTCACTGGATGGCTGCTTTGTGCAGCACCAGAAAACAAAGTGATGATGCTGGGGATGTTCCCAATAGAGGTTGAAGGTGAGCACAGGCAACAACAGACAGCATGTGCCCTTCACGCTGCTGCAGAGATGCTGAATGCCTGTGAGATCCTGCTCTGGAGCTCTTGGGACTTCACTCAGAGCACTTCAGGGTAACAAACCAAGATTACCAGAGCTCCATGGGCAGCCCAGCTGCCTTGCCTTTGCTGAGCTGCCCCTGAAAGGGAAGGCTGGAGACAGGGAAAGGTTCTACTTCTCCATCTCGGTACCTCAAACATGGGCTCCTTCCCAGCCTGGTCTGAGGTACACAACTGAACACTATGAAACCTGTACTGCACATTTTCACTTGCAGGATCACCTTTTTAGGTCAGCATCTCCCCGTGCAGCTGTGGCCCTGCCCTTCAGCCCAGCACCCTCCTGGTTTTGCAGGATGAGCTCACCAGGCTGAGTCAGGCAGCAGGTGAGTGGGAGGAGGACATCCTCAGAGCCACGCTGAAATCAGAGCTGCTGCTTTGACAACAGTTAGTTATGGAGCCAACCTGGCTTTTGCTGCAGGCACTTCCATTTCTGTGTCTTCCCCATGTACCCTGGATTTGACTGGGATGGGGTCAAAGCAGCCAGAGGGATATGTGAGACCATACTGACCTCATGCTTGCTCTGTGAGGGTGGGGGGCAGATCTTTGGCTGTAGGTGCAGATTTAGGTGGTTCAGTGCATTTTACGTCACTGACTTAATATATTTTTTTCATTACTGTTAATGTTATTGCTGCTGTTTCTTCATTCTTTGTGTTGTTCTATTAAATTCTCAGGGTTTTGCCTTTTTCTCCCTATTCTCCTTCCCATCCCACCAGTGAGTGAGCAAGCTCACTTTTCACAACTGCTCTTAGTTTCCTATCTCCCTTTGTAGTCTGGAGCTAATATAGCCCCAAAAAAGCATTTCTGAGATGCCTTTTATTCTCTCTGAGTGATGCTCAGCTCCAGGCTGGGGCTAAGCCACCACACCAAGGCACAGGGGTGCAGCCTGTACTTCTCCTGGGCTACAGCACAAGGCTGAGCCCGCAGTCACATGTTCTCCATCCTCAGGCAGGCTCGATTGATTCTTTTGATTTTTCTTTTTTTTTTTCAGTTCACACCCTCTGAAATCACAGCAAAATGCAAAATTGTTGCTTACCAGAACTGTTCTTCTGAAATGAGTCATTTAGGTCGGAGCCTTGTCACTCTGCCAGGCACTGCCTGGTTGCTTCTCTAAATGTGAGGACACAAGAGAACAGCTTTGCTGCTCCCTTTGGGCTTCGACTGGTTACCAGCCTCCATCCAGAGCCTGTACAGGGTAGCTCCTGCATGATCCCCACCTCTCCAGATGACCACCCCATTTTGGGATGCAGGCCCTGCATGTCTGTAAGCAGGCTCTGATTCTGTGCCTTTGATGATGTAGACAGCCAGGAGCTGATGTCTGTATGGCTTGGAGCCTGGAGGGTGTTCATCAGGGGGTCTCTGCTAAGGAAAGCCACGTATCCCACTGCGTGTGCTGGGAAAGCTGCTGTGAGCTGCTCAACTCGAAGCTGTTGGGCTGATGAATGCAATGGTCTCCAGTGCTTGTAGGTGTGGTAACGTTTTGGTGATGCTGGGCTTTGTACCAGGCCAGCAGCTTGTTTTGGGAGCCACCACTGCCCATCACTCCTACAAAATAGATCTTTTATTCTTTCATTCAGGATATCATTCAGCCAAATTCAGTCATTCCCCTCTTGGTGGCACAAGGGCAGAGGACCAGCTGTAGGATGAAGGAGCAGGAATAATATCTTCAGATCTGCTGCTGCATCCACACCAGCTATGGGGAGACATTACAAACATCACAGCTGAACAATGGAGCCCTCCCAGGATCTGGAAGAAGTGCACATCTCTCACGTGGGGTAAGAAACACTCAACTTCTAAGTCCAGAGATGTGTTTGAAGCAGCTTTAGGATCAGAGCAGGTATGGTTCCAGTGAGATTTGTTGGCTTCACTTTTTTTTTTTTTAACAGCAATAGATGAAATAGATTTCATCCACCAGGTGAGAGAATTTGACAAGATCTGGTCTGATAAGTTCATTTTTCTTTAAAAAGGCTGATTGTTTGCAGCACTGTTGAAACCTGTCCCAGGCTGCACACCTGCAGGCAGCCAGCCTAGAAGCTTGCCCACATAGCTGAGCACTTAAAAATGAATTCCTGCTGTTTCTGTAGAAGAGACATAAATGGACAGGATCAGCAAACTGATCATCATTGAAGCCTGGGGCATTATATGGTGAAAAGCAGCATGGGACAAGCAAGAGAGGTGCTGGGAGGGAGCTGAGCAGTGGAGCTCTGGGGGCACCACACGCATCTGTGTGCCCCAGAGCTGCCAGGATGGCATCAACACTAACAATAGCATCACCTGGACTTTCTCAGTGCAAAAATCAGGAGCTAAGTATCAAGGCACAGCCTTGGCTATTCCTTGAGCAAATACAGGCAGTAACAGCCTTTGAATGACCAGTGATTCCTCAGCTGAAGTCCAGTGTGCACTGTCACAGGGACTAGTGAAGGGAGGCTGCCAAGGGGATGCCCTGTGTCCTGCTGCACGCTGCTCTGCTGGCAGAGCTGGCACCAGGAATGGGGTATTTTTAGTCTGGTTTCCAAAGGAAACAAAGCTCCAGCAGCCGTGCTCCATCTGTCAATGCCCCCCTGCAACTTTTCAACAGTGGCTACTTTTAAAGACCTTTTTTTTTTTATTTTTTCATGGGAGATACAGTTCCAGAACATCAAATGGCTGTAATCCTAAGGTGATTGAGTAGAGGTAGAAATGCCTCCCTTCCCAAAGCCATGCGATGATGCCACCTGAGCACCCTCAAATACCCTACATGCTAAAGAAGCCTTATGAATGTCACTCCTGTGCTGGACTCAGGACAGTCCCACCACCACACAGGACACGTGGCTCCACCAGAGTTCAGAGGTGGGCACAGATGCTCCTGCACTGCCCACACAGCTCCTTCCTCTGCCCTGGTACAGCCGGGTGGCCGTGATTCGGAGGAGGCATCTTTCATGTACGGGCAAAGCCAAACAGGAGGAGTAACTCAGGTATTTGCCCCCAGGGGAGTCTGTGGAGCCTGCAGCAGATGCAGGCACCCAAATTCCTCCTTAACAGCGTGTCTTTGCTGGGCTCCCTCAGCCTTGCTTTCCCAAGAGCACAAATTGCTTGCAGAGGCACCCTGTGCCAGGCCTGAGCTCTCAGCCTTTAGGAGACATTGATTTTGCAGGATTATTGTACCTTAGCTCACATAAGAAATATATTCTTCCCACTTTTCAGCTCTGAACGTTCCAGTAATGGATCATTTCACCCACTTTGCCACATGGCAGCTCCTGCACAAGCCCTTGGTCAAGCAAGCTCCTCTTGGGTCTGTTGCACATTTATCCCATCACCACTGGAGTGGCAGCTGATGACATGGCATATTCCTGGTCCCAGGTGAGGTGATCGTGGCCACAGGGACTGGTGTTGGCCCTTTCCAGCAGGCACATCCCAGCTGCATAGAAGAGGTATGTTTAGAAACTGCTGTTGCATGAGGAAGTCCTGGGCACAGATTTACCAGCACCAGCTCTGGGATTCTCTGTCTCCTTTCCCAGAGGACACAGAGAGGGAAATACTGAGAGGAATGAGATGAAAAGCAAAAATTCCTTGAGTAAGCAAATAATAATGATGCAGTAGTGGAGTAAGCCCAGGCCAGTAGGGTATGGAGGCCCTACCAGCTCATCTAAGCCTCACCCTCACTAGTGAGGACCTGGGTAGACTCAGCACTGCTGTAGCACTGTAATGTCCATTTTACTCATATGCAACATTTATTACCTGTGGTATGGGTGACCAAACACCCAGTCATAAGGGCTGGTAGGGGATGGTCAAGTATTTGAGCCAAAAGCCTTTGTTTTTGAGGGGAAGGAAAGAAATCTGTTCTGCTATTGCCTCCAGCAAGTGACAGATGCAAAAGGCCAGCTTTGTCATGAAATTAAAAAAATAAGGCATTGAGAAAAGGGAGTATTTGGGACAGAGTGCAGCCCCAGTGCCAGTGAAAGGTCGGGCTGTCCAAGGGATCTCTTCAGCCAAGAGACTTGGGAGCTAGGGAGTATCTTGAGCCTGGACACAAATAACTAAGCTTGGCTACAAGCACCAGCTGTGCAAAAAAGGAGACTTCTTTTTTGCACATTTATGTCTTCCAACCTTGAAATATTATTTTCCTATTGCCTAAAGCACTGGTGTGTCCAAACATGGAGATTTTTCTTTTAATCCTGCATTCATTAGCTAAGTACTAAGAATGATCATGTGTTCAAATAAAATAGCATTTCCTCTGAGACAAGACCAGGCTAAGCACTGTGGGGTTTCTGCAGCACTACAGCATTTTTTGTAACATGATTCTCTGCATCCAGCCAGACACCAGCAAAACAATGCACCAGAAGTGTGTATCCACCCAAACCTGACCCAAGCAAGGTGGTCACCATCAGCACCCAGGGAGCAGCCCAGTGTCCAGCTGACCCCGACTGTGGCACCACCAAGAGCCTCCACGTTGCTGTGGTGGATGGTTTCTGCTGCTGCAGCCTTGGTGGGACTGAAGAGTGACCTAACCTCAGTGCAGTCCTCTCGTTTGTCCCCTAAACTAGGAGAATGGGAAATAATTCCATCATGAGAGCTTAACATCAATGCATTTTGTGTTCTTTTTAACATGCCTTTTCCCGTGTAACTAGTTCATCACTGATTCCTGGGAAAGCCAGGCTGCCTTGTAACCCTGCTGAGACAGGAGCCAGGGGCCAGCCACGGCCAGGGGAGACTGGAGAAAAGATTGCAAGCATGGAAAGTCTCCTCCTGGTCTCCAACTGTCCACAGCTACCTCTCAGAATGCTTCCATGAGACAAGCCACCCAATATTTCACTCCTTCAAAGCCTGAGGACATCGCTGTCCTTGGAGAAGTTACTGAGGTTAATGGGAGGCACTTTACTAAATCTTTTAAGCAGGGCTAAATTCCACTTTTGACATAGTCCTCAGCAGCATCTTCAAGGGCAGTGCAGCGCTGCCTCCAGCCTGGCTGGTGCCTCCACGCTGAATCACTCCCATCCCAAAGTAAATAAAGCTCTTTGAAACAGGACAAATGTTTTCTCAGCTGCTCTTCTTCCCTTCAGAAGATGGGCTGATTGAAATTTTTATGTCTGCAGACATAAATATATGCAGGCAACAAAAGCTTCTTAGTAAGGAGCAAGATAACTGGTTTTTGGAAGGTACATTATGAATCCACAGGACACTCCTGGACCAGTGCTCTCCTTAACAGCCTTTCCTTCTCCACTCCTTCAGTATGGCAAAGACTTCTCATTAGGCAGGAGAGGCTTTGAACACAACCACACAGCACTTTTGGGGTTGTTTGCTCCCTTTCAAGTGCCAGTTGTGCTCTCTCCTTTTTCGCCCAGGCAGTCTGGCCATCTCCTGGCTGAGGAACTGAGAGCAAAGTATGTTCTAGCAGCTTACTGGTGATTTAATTTTTTTCTTTTGAAGTGACAAGAAGATCAAAATAAAAGGCTAATTTAGTTTCTCTTTTTTCTAATCCCCTTCTTAGATTACCAGAAAATCCAGGCTAAATTCTGGTGGGAAATGGAAACAAACTGTCCCTGTGGCAGCCACTGACACAACCCCTGTCTTGGGTCTCCATGTGAGGTGTAAAAAGGCAACACTGTGATGCTGAGAGAGCTTCAAGTTCAACTTTCAAGCAGCTTTATGTTACCTGGACAGTATCATGGACACGGACAGGCTGTAGGAACTCCAGCTCCTGTCTAACCAAAGCCAGGCAAGATACTGCAAGGGAGGACCCAGTGCTGGGGGACAGGAGCACCACTGCAGGGCCTGATCTGCCAAGTGGCTGGTCCTCTTGGCTCCCATCACACTAGCGATGATGAAGGTTATCAGTACTGCCCTTAGTCCTCCAAAGCCCAAACCAGTTGCCCTTCGTTTGACTGAAGGGGATTCAAGACCAAGGCCAGCACAAATCATGTTCTTGCAGGGGATGAGGGAGTTCTGGAGGTAGAAAATGTACCTTATCTTGCTTAAAAATGGAGCTTAATGAAGTTATTAATGAAAGCAATGAGAAGTGGAAATTTTAAACAACAGGGGGTTGATCTCTTCCATGCTTTTTTTTTTTTTCTGAGCACAGTTTCACAATTCAATATTTGGCATAAGCAGAGATGTCAAGTCTTCCTGCAGTGATGGAGACAAGATCCAGTGCTGTCTGCTGGTCTATGGGCAAAGGGAGGAAGTTTCTGCTGAGGTAAAGCTCTGAAATATGCTTGCGGGGAAGCTGGAAATTCCCTTCCCAACACTTGTATTTTTTTTTCCCTGTGAGAAGGGAAGGGTTTTTTTTCATCTGACCTTGCTTGGACATGGGGCTGCATGTCGTGTGACAGCCCCAGGAGCACTCTATTTCCCACAGCCTCTGCCTGAACGTGCAATGCACTTCCAGGTCCTGGGTGATGGTGTAAAGTTCAACCAAGGATCGCTCTGTTTAGCTGTGCGAGGGGCTCGTAATCCCAGTGGGTCAAATTGTTTAGAGTTAAAGAGGTTACAGGCTTTTCTGAGGGAGTATTTAAACTCCATCTGTCAAACCACTTGCATAAGATAAATTTATAGCCTCTGCCAGCAGTGCATTAAATTACTGTTTTCTTGTCTTTAATTTAGTAGCGTGCATTGTTTCCATGTTGCCCTAAAAGAATAATTAATCTGTGTCAAATTTATGCCCATGAAAATGGTAAATACTAGATTTTAAAAAACAACAACAGTTAAAAGACTGAAGGAAGCCCAGGTTGATGAGAGCCACATCAAGAAGGCTCTTGGCAAAGCTGCTGAAATGCCTCAGAGGCCTGATCTTTTCAGAAAGCTATTTAGAGGACTTGAAACCTGTTTCATATTCAGTTTAATTATGCACAAAAAAACCACTTGCACATTAAAAGGAGAATAAAATAAAATAATTAGGCAGGGTTTTTTCTCAGGGTCTAAACGAAAAGCTTTAGAAAGAAGAAGTTTGGTATTGCAATTTTCCAGGAAACCTCCGTGTCACTCCCTGGCACTCTTGGTCTGTACTTCAGTGTATGATACAGATACAAGTCTGATAAATTAAGGGCTTCACAGATTGTTTTCTTTCCATTTACAGGAGAAAAGGCAGTTCAGAAACACTGTGATCACTGCAGTTTCTCTAGTCACTTTGAAGAGGTACGACTGCTCATGTTTGAGAAGGGAGAGGGGTTCTATGGTAAGTGAGGCTGTGGTTGGAGCAATGTCACAGCTAGGACATGATAAGCGTTGCTCAAATGCCTGGCACTGAAATACCCAACCTGATAGGACTTCTCTGCTCCCTGCCCTTTTGATAAACCAAATATTTCTGTGGACTGAACGAGGTCTATACAAAGAAACTGAGAATGGAGATGCTGCCAGGGGGGCATGTACAGGATAATCCTCACTGGATCAAGTTCTCCTGTGAACAAAGGAGAGCTGAAATCCAGTCCCTGCAGGCTCAGCTTTCAGCCTTGACATTCCCAGCTGCAATAATGCACAGGCCACTCATCTGCAAAAGACTCCAGATCCACTGGGATATTTACGATGCTGCTTCCCCATCTCCCAACACTTTCTCCCTCCTCCTGCTGGTCCCAAGGTATCTCTCATACTTCCACATGGCTGCATTGCCACAGCCTCACCCTTCCCCTGTGTCCCCAGTTCTGATGCGAGGCAGGATTTTGTATGTGCTAAAAGGTCTGTCCCCTGCCCTTGTTTAGACTGTCAATCTTCAGCAAAAGGAGATGAAATTGGACAGTGGACTGAAAGGTGACTGGGGACAGGGAGAGACCCCCCAGGACAGTTTGTGTGTAGGTAAGTCTCACTCAGAACATTCAATGTGAGCAAAACAGCTTAAAAAAAAAAAATAATGAAGGCAACTTTCACTACAAGCAATTTTCTCAAGCAGATAACTGGAAACACTGGGAGAGGAAAAAAAATTGTGAGATAGATAGTTTGGGGGTTTTCAGGTTTTGATGCTGGAAAAGGAACAACAGCCAGGCTTTCAATGTGGAGCAGTGTAATAGCACTAACCTTGGTACTTACATTCTTGGTTTTCTTTAACAGCTAAGTAAAGTAGACACACTCCTAGGATCTTCACCAATCATATAAAAGGAAAATGTTTATTGGGGTGATAAACAACCAACCCTGATATCTCCCATGAGGTTTGACTGAGGGAAAAGAAAAATCACAGAGCCACAGAACTGTTGAGATTGTAAAGGACCTCTGGAAGTACTCTGAAATACTAGAGCTAAAACTGAATGCAATATAAATCAAGCTAAATCAAGCTCTAGACTGTTGCTTCCCAAACGCACAGCATTGTATGCAAGTCTGTTTGCTGTTTATTTTGGTAGCAAGACTGGGGTTAATGTGTTTATTGCAGAAGGAGTGAGAAGACTCAAAGCATCATCCTGGTTTAACACTGAGTGCAAGACAACCAGGACATTGTTTGGGCAAATGCCACAAGAAAGACAAAGCCAGGTAAGTTGGAAACCCCTTTCTGGGCTGCTCCACCACCTCTTCGTTATCAGCAGTTTCCAGACTGAGTCTTTGTCTGGCTGCCTCCGTAACCCCCCTCCCACCTACATTCCTTTCCAGCAGGGCTGCTTTATTTGACTGATTATCTTTTTGTTAAACCCACTTAATTGGTGCATTTAACACTTTATGTTCCTCAGTAATCCCTCTGATATCACTCTGAAAAAGCAGCCATAGCCTTAAGTATTACATTTCAAAACAGCATCTAAATTGAGAAAGGTCTTGACAGCCCCAGTGCTCAACTGTGCTGGCTCCATTAACTCACATACACGCCATGAAACACCAGGCATGATAAGGCAAGCTGGGCTTTTATGAGCTGAGAAACTGGCAAAGCCCAAGTCTGCACATAACCAGAAATTCAAAGTCTATTTTTTCATAAGCTCCTTGAAGACAATGAAGCTGCATCCCCCTGCAGTGAACTGTAGATCTTTTACTGCATCTATTGCAGACCAGAAGGGAACCTTGCTGGGCTGTTCAAAGTCTGATCAGTTTAGTTTCCCATGTACACTATACTTGGCCTACGCTTCCTTATCCAGAGCTATCAGGAACCTAAGGCAGAAGATCCCAAGTGGAAGAGGTGCCAGAAACCCCCCTAATGCCAATATAATTGTCAGGAAGGCAATTTGGGGAACTGCTGCAAGCTTTACACACACAAAAATGCATCAAGCTCAGGGCACCATCAGCTGCATCCACACCAGTACAACCCCCCACAACTTTTAACAGACCCTGGCAAAGGCAGCCGGCAGCTTTGGTATGGAACAGGAGACTCCTCGGGGAGGGTTTTGTTGGGGTATTGGGGATAGCAAAGAATTACTTTACTACTGAAAAGGTACTAGTAGACTAAGCTAGTAAAATGCCCTTCACTGCTGGTGTGGTACCATGGGTAAAGCTAGACCTGGTACCCATATGGCAAGGCTTTGCTTTATTCCCCAACCCATTTGTAGCTTCTGGATAGAAACAGCAAAGCTTCTCTAAATGCAGGATGTAGGAGGGAAATCAGGAAGAAAAAAAAAAGGCAGCACAAACTCTTCTAATGCCACGTTGTAAATCCAGAACAGTGTTTTTCTGTAACAGCATGTTCTTGGGAGCAAGGCACCAACCAGGGTGTCCTGCGTGAGGCTTTGGCAGAGAAGGTCCATGGTCTTCCCTTGCCAATGGCAGCCAGGTCCTGCTCCTGCTGGTGAGAGCAGCATGTTTCTGACATGGGAACGTGGGTTAAATCCCTCGTGTGACCTGGACAAGTTGTAGTTTTAACACGTTAACATGTTCTACCAGGGGAAAAGCTGCAAGTATTTATAGCGTGGTTTGAGTGTTTGTCTCTGCACTGTTCTGCCCTTTTTAACTCTGGAAACAAATATACAATACCCTTTGCAAGAGTGAAACACCACCTATTTTCATTTATTGTTTGCCACACAAAGGACTGTGAGTTGTACTTCCAAGGACATTCAAAGAGAAACATAAATCAGCAACTTTTGACACAGCTTTCCCCCTTCACAACACCTGACAGTTCACTTAACTACTCCCCTAACTCCTGCCCATGCCCCCCGGCCCTTCCTACCTACATGTTTAGCTCTGAAGAAATCTTAGTTGAGAGAACATTTTTCTTCATTATTAAATTCAAGCCCACGTGTGGCTTGAAGGCATTGCCCCCTCTCCTGTTTGAAGGGACTTGAACGTAGTAAGAGGAGTCAATAAAATACACTTGCAAACTGCATCACATGCAGCTGCCCTCCTGTCCTGCCCCTCATACAGCCTCTCGGTCTGAATTCCAATGTATCTCAGGGGGAAGCATCTGCTAACAGCATTTTTACTTTATCTTTTTTGAACCCCACAGCTACATGATCCCTTCTCATGGGATCTGGGGGACAGAGCCCAGTGAGTCAGTAAAGGAGGAGATGGAGTTTAAGCACAAATGTAACACGAACCAACACAAGGTGAGTCTGAAAGGGGAATCACGTGGAGTGAAGGAGGGACTCTCCCTCTCTCCTATTTTCTATCCCATTTCAAATAATATCCCACTCCTCCTCCCCTCTGCCTGGCACTCTCATAAGCATGCCATGCAGCTGTGGAGCACAGATGTGTGACAGTCCCACTGCTCACAGCTGCAGTAAGCATGCCCAGGGACTGGCAATGTCCATACACAAGTCATCCAGGGAAACAAGACTCTTGAAAGGATTAATGGTGAGAGGCTCCTGTGGCTGCAAAGAGGAGACTGTGGTTGATCATCGGCTCCCAGCTTAAGGGAGAGAGGAACAAGCATTTGTCCTGGTTCATCTCTTCCTCCTCTTCAGAGATTGCCATTGCTGCTGCCTCTGGAGCCGGGGAGGAGCCGGGGCAGGGGGGCTGCACTTGGTGAGGTGGGTTCATCTCTCGGGCAGCAGGACGAAGAAGACTGCCTTGAGGAACTGGCCGAAGTTACAAACGGCGGCCACGAGCCAGTGGGAGCGGAGGCTGGGGTCAGTGTTCACCACACACTTCGTGATGTCTGCCTAATGGGGAGGGAACAGACGTCATCAGACAGAGATGCCCAGAACCACATCAGACACCACTGCAGATTATCCCAGCCCTACAACCTGTGCCACCACTGCTACCTCACCCCTTTGCCACCACCAACAGCCACAGGTGCTTGCTCTGACAGCTCCACACTCAACTGTAAGTAACTACATCATGACCAAGAGCTCTGTGGGATACACCTTCTACACTCTGCGTCACCAAAATGAAGTATCCCCCTTTATAGCCACCCCTAGGGAAAGAAATGCTACAGGATGATTGTCAAGCATTTCCAATTTTGAATAGTTAAATAAACTTTCTTCCCCTTCCCCAAAGGGCTGGGAAGCCTTGGCAATATCAGCATTCCCATCCTTTTCTGTAAAGCAAGATGCTTCCCAGAGGTTCTCCTGGTTAATATCAGCTCAAGTTGCTTGCACTTTTTCTCTTCCTTTAATGTTTGATTTGGAACTCATTCAAGCCACACAACCCCCACTTTAAACCTAAAGCAATGCAAGCTTTGTTTGTGGAAATATGTATGCTGGCAGAGATGCCTCCCAGACGCGTGGGCCAGATTTAGAGATCACTCGGGCAGCTGCTTTCAAGTATTAACAGGAATAGAAGCTGGCCTGCAATGACTAAAAAATAACAACAACCCAGCAAATTCATGGAGCCAGGATCTCCGCTGACACTGGGAGGAGAAGGTGGAGAATATCTGTAGGGTAAAGTGAGACCCGAGGGCAGCCTAACACGAGGAGATATGGACCTCAGCACAGCAACTTGGCGTGGTTTTCAGAAACAGCTTTTGGGTGGCAAATATGAACAAGAATTGGGTCACAAAAGCTTTTTCTGTACAAGCTTAGCTCAGCAGTCTTCCAAATTTGCCTTCTGACACAAGTCTCTCATTGACTAAGCAGAGGGAGGTCAGACTCTCAGCCCTGGGATGTTCCTCCTGTAAAACGGGATGTCAGAGCTGCTCAAGGCTCCAATAACCTTTTTCAGTATTTCCACCTGTGTTCAAGACTTGGGTCACCCTTGGGAATAATTAGAAGAAAACAAAAGGGGGACTGAAGGCATAAATTGCAATGTCAGTTCCATCTTCATGTGTTAATTATTCAGACAGGGTCAAGTCCCAGGCTCTTCTCCATAGTAAATGTATGTAAAGGCTGCTAAAAAAAAAAAAAAGAAAAATCTTTCTATTCTGCTGTAAAACCACTACTGGGGCTGCAAGATTTCCCCAGGGAGAGATGACGCCTCAAAGGGGAAAAACATTTAACCAAGAGGTTTGGTTTGGGTCTTTCTCCACCCTATGGAAGCAGTATGGGAACCTACTCCTGAATGGAGACTTCCAAACGCCTTCTCAAGGTCTCCATGGTGGCTTTTCTGACACAGCTGGAGCACAGTGGTTCCTCTTGGCAGTCTCAACCTGAGCCAAGGCATAAGAGACGGGGACCATGTGCACAGGGCAAACACAGACTCCATGCCAAGGCAAACAAACAATCATCTGGATCAGGCAGCAGATGGAAGGGTCCCCACTGCAGAGCTGCTTTGTCTGGCCCATTTGTGAGCAAGGCTGGGAAATTTCACACTGCAGTGCCTGGATCAAGAGGAGGAACGTCCAGGGAAACACAAGAGGATTAGCACCTTTCCCCAGGCTGGAGGAACCACTCACTTCTAGAGGGAAAATATATCCTTGTGGAAGCCCAAAGCTGCTGGTGAGGGTACTGGAGCCAGGCTGTAATCAGCACAACCCAGCAGCTTTCACAGTCACTTTGTTTGACAAGGGGCAGTGAGATGGTTTTCCCTTCTTAGGACCAAGCTGTGTAGCTCCAGCAGCTCCAATAGAAACGTGCTGGCCATCCAAAGATGGGTGGTCAGCGGAAGGACTAGTGGTGGACAAGGCTTATCTCCTCAGCTGCAAAGAACACTTCTGGCCTGGGGGTGTGTTTTGCAGCTTGCTTGCTATGCAACAAACTTTCCAAAAATATCCATGTGGAATTATCAAAACGCCCTGTTTTGAACTCTAATAATGTAATAAAAAAATTAAACCAAGATGCTAACCTATCAGAACATGCATGTTACCAAAACAAAGAGAAAAAAAATTAGTTGGAAACTAGGAGGAGACATGTTCCTATGCAACATCTAAAATTTTAATGATATTGGATTTTTTCCAAAGGAAAAATGTTTCAGCAAATACATTTCAACCAGCCCTACAGATACCTAGTTAAAGAAAGCCTCAAACGCTCCTGAGGCAGGGATTTCACAGGCAGGAACAGTGCTACTTCATCAGTCACTTCCCCAGGATATCCTCTTCACCTACCTCAGCCCCGTGATTTGTGTAGATGTAAAATAAGAGAGATCAAGACTCAAATCACAGGTTACTTTTCCCTGACTCAGTTGGAGCTGAGGTCACTCAGTTTTAGAGAGGGCAGGGGTGATTTCAGGTGTCAATGATGCTTAGTAAATGCAAGGGATCCAAAATCAAACCAATGCTACTTTTTCAGATGCCCTTCATCAAAAAGGTGCCTTCAATCCTGGAGAAATTCGGTGACTGAATCAACCCCAGACACACTTGGGAAGTCTCAGCACAGAGGAGCAATGCTCAGCTTGGAAAAAGGGGTCTGGGGAGCCCAACCATCTCCTGACAGCTCAGCAATAAACATCACCTCTTGGAAAGGAGCGAATTTGCTGCTGTGGCTCAGTCTGAAGAGTGCTTGCCTTGGGAACAAGATGTCCCAGAAGCTCACTGGTGTCATATGACAATATTTAGCTCCAGACAGCATCTGCCAGGCAGCACAGCACAGAGCTTTGGGCTGTAGCACTCCAAGGGGTGTATATGTGCCTGCCAGAAAGGCACAGAGACCCTGGTGTACAAGTACATCACCCAGCTGCCAACCACTAACACAGCCTTTCATTAACCGGGATATTTTCTGGACTGCACGTGTCCAGAAGCTTGACCAGGCAGCATTTCTTACCCAGCCTCCTCTCCTCTTCAGCCACGTCACCAGGGTCTTGCGGACAAACTCCCCCAGGCAGTCCACGATGGTGTGCACCATGGCAGGCTGAGCGTGCCGCACGCAGTCCACGGCCAGTCCCGCTGCCACGGCGTAGAGGGACACCACCTTGCCCCACGTTATGCCTGTGGAGAGAAGAAAGGTCATTCAAATTCACAGATACACACAGCTCAGTCTTGACCAACGCAGGGAAGCAGCTCTCCTTCGTTTCACATGCCCACGCTGCGTGTGTGCAGCTGGCAGTGCAGTTCCATTATGGGGGAAAAGAAACACTAGGGGACCAGGACTGGGAAAAACTCTCCAGCTGGAAAAGCAGAATTAAATGGTCTGACTTGGGCATGTTCTGACCCCCTTTCAGCACTGGGTGAAGGGCTTTGGAGAAAGCAGCCCAAAGGCATCATCAGAACAGGGAAGATGTGCACCACCATGGTTACATTGCCATTAACACCCAGCCATGCACAGGAGGTGATTGAATTCAAAGGATTTGAGCAGCCTGGGGTTTTTGTCACCAGCAGAACCCTTGAACACCCTTAAGACAAAGTATACTCCTTGGCATAAGGAGCACAACTCGTCTCCCCCTGAGAACAGATAGCTTCAAGAGTATCGCCACTCTGCCTTCAGTACTTAACATTGCATGTTCCATCCCACTCTTAAGGCAGTGCAGGGATGGAGTGTCACTCATTATCTAATCTCCCAGAACACAGCCTTCCTGCTGGGCTGTCCTGCCAGCCCGGAGTGCTCCATGGAATTTGTCCCAGCAGCAGTCATCTTCCTGTTAGTGCTAGTGATAAGCACTCGAGCTCAGCCCTGGGCACCAGCCAATCTCCCTGGGTCTACCCTGCACTCTGCCAATACCACTGGGCATAAATCCTCCATGCTTAGCACTGCAGCCAGCAGTCTCTCATCAGGCTTTTATCAGTACCAGTGACCTGGAAACACAACCCTCCTGCAGAACTACCACAGCACTACGGCACATGGATTTTGTTTGGATCTGCTGGAAGGTGAATTCTCCTTACTTTATTATCTGGAATAGCAGCATTTGACAAGCATACTGGGAAGTATTTTACAGCGTTAGATCTCTGTGGAAATCTGTCCAAGGTCTATCCCAAATGCAGTCAGAAGCCAGGTGAAGTTTCAGTATTTAAAACCCACACAAAACATTCTCTCTGGGCTGCCACAGGAGACAAAACAGTTCAGAGGAAGGAGAGGTTCGGTCACTAGATCTAAGGAGCAGAAGGGGTTAAACACATGACCAGAAATCCGGCTGCATTCAACAATCTACCAGCTAAGAAACCAAACCTTCAAATTTAAATGAAGTGAAGAGTCTCCCTTTTCCTTTCTCCAGCTCCCAGATCCCCACACACCCTGATCCATCTCTTCAGGACGGAGCTCCTGCAGGTTTTTTTTTAATGTAAAAAAGACACTAAACTTCAGAGAAACTGTTCAAATGTCAGCCACAGGGATGGCTGGTTAGACTGAAAAAATCCCTTCAGTGTTCCAAAAAAAGCCGTTTTTCACTCATGACTGATGTAAGATGAAAATCTACAGATGATGCTTTTGTGAGGCTGTGTAGCAGCAGTAAGAGCAGTAGCTCAGTCCCCTGTGATACTCTATCCTTCACCAGCACTCTCTCCAAGGTCAGAGAAAATTATTAATATAGCTAAATTGGTTGTTATTCTGATTTTATTTTCTGAGCAGGACCTGTGGTATCCCTTCCCCAGAGCTGTCACTCAGGAAGTTCACTGTCTGTGTGGTATTATTCACACTATTTATCTGCCTTTCTCACATTGTGTGTCACCATGACAGCCAGCAGAACAAGCCAGGAAGAGGCTGTGAAACCACATGAGAAAATACTAGACACAGGGCTTGTTTTGGCAAGAAAGAGGCTGTCCTGCTGCAGGTCAGTGTGTCTTCACCCAACAAAAGAGGCTTTAATGAGTTACCTCTTGCTGAACACAAACTCTTGGACCATAGCTGGCTTAAGACTCAGCTTCAGTCCAAGTCAGTTTTTACAGTTCTGTAGCCCTGCAGAAACGTGGCTCCTTGTAGCTTGAGTTACATGAACCAAAGTTACCCAAAATTCCAGGGAAGAGGTCACTGGCTTATTTCCAAGCTTTTATTGACAGCAGTATCTGAAGAAAGTCCATTAGCTTTGAGGTATTTACGTGGCAGTAACGAAGACTGATGGGGCTGAGGCCACCCTGGTAGAGAAAGGCAGACAGCTGCAGATTGGATTAACTTTGTTTAAAACCCAAGTTTTTCTTTCCAACAGAAGAAAAGTGTATCCACAACGTATGAAAGATAAAGGCTCAATAGACACGTGATTTCCCTATGACACAGGAAAGCAGTTTGCTCTACAGACATGCTAGTCCAAGGCTGGTGCTTATGGTGGTGATGAATGGCTGTGAGTGGTCACTTTCCATTATCCTCCTCTTCACAGAGCACGCCAATAAGGGCCAAACCAACCTCTCAGTTTGCTTGTCCTGCTAGTGTCAGAGCTGGGCCACAGGGGTGGGAGAGAAGGACAGGGGAAGAGGCCACAGTGGCCCCCATCTGCACTTTTCCTGGACACCAGCTCCATTAACTTTCCTCTCTGAAGGACTCCCTTGGTAGAGGTACAGGAGCACAACCTCCTGGGGGAGCAGTGCCTCTACCCCCTGTGATGCCAAGGCCAGGGTCAGGGTGACACTAGCTTGAGGCATTCCTTGGCATAAGCTGGATTTGCATCTGGCCAGTACACATGAACAGAGAAGACACATTGTCTTGCTTCAAATCCCTCTAAGCATCTGGCTGCCATCCACGTTGGACGAGACGGGCACTCATCGCCAGGAGAGACAATCTAATCCCAGCTCCCCACTGTGCAGACCAGCGTGTACAGGAGCTAAAAACAAGAGGGAATGGAAAACTGGGCCAGAAAAGAGATCAAAACAGAGAGAGAGCTCTGGAACGTCTGCTCACAGAGATGAAACAAAAGGACACGGAAAAAATGAAAAGCTGCTTAGAAGGCATTTTAAAAAATAAGAAATACAAGTTGCAGACTCAAGGCCAGTCGTGGAGCTGCAGGTATGTAAACACTGGCGAGCCCAGGGGAAAATGAATTAGTGGGAGAGGATCACTCTTGAAAGTGTTCCTGCTGCAATTCGGCTTGTCTGCCCCAGGGGAGAGCTCAAGAAGCCAAGAGACACACCAGTGCAGAGTCTGAGAGCACCACACTATCCAGCCTCTCACACAGACGGGCTCTCCTCACACTCAGTATCTAACAGGTTGTGTGAAGACAGGGAAGAAAAATACAGCTTGAGCCTTACCATGCTCATTACCTGCTCACCTCCTGCCTGTATTCTCAGATGTTGATATAATTGGGATCCAAGTTGTCCTTGCTGCACCAGAGTAAAGCCAAACCAGAGATAACTGAAATAGACAATGCTCTAAAGTCGAATAGGGCACAATGTGCCCCTGCAGTGGGATCAACAAGGATGCCACATATCCCCAGTCATGCCTTCCTGACAGGTCCATCTAGGACTTGTGCTTAGGCAAGACAGTGTGGACATGAAGTGAGCACAGCCAGAGCTACAGTCTGAAGACTCAAAACCAGACAGGAATGTGGAAGAAGGCCATGTAAAAGATTAAGGAGAAAATCTCTTCAGCAAGACAGGGTCAAAATCCCCCAGTCCATTGCTGGAAAGGCATCGTGAGTGACTAATGGGGCTCCCTGGACTGTCCAGGCACAGCGGTGTCAGACTGTAGCTATTTTATTAATAAACTAGACAGTGAAAAAACAGCCCGAGATCCTTTAGCCATTGATAGTTGGCACAAAAACCCAAACTGCACTTGAGTCTCTGGATTCCTTTGCTCAATAAGAGCCTCTTTCCTCTGAGCTGTGAAAAAAATTAGGACTGAATGTCTGGCTGCCACAGACAGCTCTGATTTGCTGTATTTAGCATTAAACGCTGAGTATTGAGACAGCAGTTGGGGTCCAGGAATGTTAAAAATCAGCAAAGTCCTTCCCCCTGCCACTCAGCAGCCTTCTAGCAAGAAAAATTACAGTAATAAATTGATAAAAGCAATTAAATACAGAACCTCAGCTTCACATGCTCACAGGTTATCTTGTTAGTTGTTCTGAGGCAAAGATGAGAAAGAAGAAAAAACAGAACACAGAGCACCAGGAAGGTTTGAATCCACCCCTGTGCATCCAGCCAACTGCCAGCCATTTATGCAGCGTGGTGTCCCCAGATGAGGGGCAACACTAGCACAGAGCTTGAGCCTGGGCTTCTACCATGTTCCCAAGGTCTCCAGCATTGCCAGTCTCAAAAGACTGAGCCCAGATGCCACTCTTACTACCCTGAAAACCCCAAGTTTAGGACCAAGAGTTACAACTTCTAGCTTTACTTTCAATAAAGACATCTTAAACCATCCACATTTTTCACCTGGCTCCTGAGCTGAGAATTTGAAGAATGCCAAAAAAATGTATCTCTCAATAAATCTGTGAATATATATTAGTGAGAGCAGGACTCCAGTGGGGCTTTCTCCCCAGCATCATGTTTATGCAGCCCAGCAGCACACACTGCTCCCACTGCAGCCATCCACCCTTCTGGATTAATTCTCTGTCACTTCAGCTTTGGAGGTGGGCCAGTTCCGATGTAGGCAGCTATAGGAATCTAAGAAGATAACCTGCTTTCCTGCAGTTAAGTACTTGGGCCTGCAGACTTGACCTCTGTTTTTCTGTAAGCCTTCACACCAGTGAAGCTCAGCACTGACAAGAAGGGGGTTTTTCCCTTTTTTTTTTGTTTCCAGTCTCTAACATCTACTGTCCCTTCCACAGACAACATAACAGGACATTGCAGAAAACCTATAACTGTGTCAGACTTGCCTGATAAAAATCTCTATGCAAAACATTTCTCTTCCCTTGACTCCCCAAGCCTGCATTCCAAACTGCAGGCAGGGATTGTTTTCAGAGGAGGCTGAGATTCCCTTGCAAGAACACAGCACAGAACGTGTCTGCCTTTGGCAGTCATCACCTCTCAAACAGGAGCAGAACATTCACATACAAGCAGTGAGGAAGCTCAAAGCACCTGCCCGTCCAGAGCAGCTACCCTTGAGGGCTCCAGCATGGGAAAGGAGAAGCAGCAACTGGAAGCAGCAGGCTCATTGCAGCTCTGGCTATTGCTGTGGTAAACAAAGCCAGAAAGAGAGGAACTCCCTTGTGATGAGTTGGTTCTGGCTCCTGCATCAGCAGCGTGCGCTGGAATGAGGGAGACTCCCATGTAATGAACAGTCTCCACTTGCCAATGTTGAGCAAAGGAGCTTGGAATGATTGACCTCCCCATGCAATGAGGTAACACCACCTTGTCATAAGGAAGGGCAGGAGATGTCTTCTAGAATGAGTGATAACCTGCCAGGAGGATACAATAAAACAGGGCATTTCCCTGCCAGAACAACAGAGCGCAGAGGAACTCTCATTAAATCATTAGAAGAGGGCACGCCGCCAAACTGCCCACAGCCCTCTCAGAGACCAGGCTCCACCTTCCAGGCCATCCCAGAAACATGCCTGCTCTGAGAGGTGGCTCCATCCTGTTCCTTTCCACCCAGCCCTGTCTGCACATCTGCCAGGACACGGTACCTGCAGTGAAAATCTGTGCAGCCACAGC
Organism: Brachypteracias leptosomus; assembly: GCA_013401335.1. Classification (NCBI taxonomy): domain Eukaryota; kingdom Metazoa; phylum Chordata; class Aves; order Coraciiformes; family Brachypteraciidae; genus Brachypteracias; species Brachypteracias leptosomus. The sequence continues at coordinate 564,814 of VYZX01018786.1, forward strand.
CAGGAAGGCGTCAGACACCACCGACTCCGAGTGCAGGGAGATGTTCAGCTGGCGCGCGATGTTCCGGTAGACGTTGGGGCGAATGTATTCCAGCTCATCCCCTGCAAACAGACAGCCAGCAGTCAGCACACACAGCACCCAGCCCTGCTCTCACTGTGCAGGAACTCAGCTGAGGCCACCCCACCTATCCCTTCAGCCAAAAGAGACTTGATCCCATCGCTGGCAGGTGGCTGGGTAACACTCAGCCTTGTGCTGGGAAAGGAAAGGGACAGCCCATGCGGCAGGCAGCACTTCTGAACAAACAACTGCTCGCCCTTCTTGCTGCATGGGTACCACATGGCACTCTCCAAACTGATTTGTTCAGAGAAGGCCCCATGTTCCTGGGACTATCAGCCAAAGTTTTCCATCTGGACACAAATAAGTAGCAGGAGAGTCATCCATGAGACGCCTTCAGATCCAGCCTGCCACCTGCTTGCCCTTTAACATGCTCCTGGCCACCCACATAAGATCTGGTTGAAAGCAGACACATCTCAAACCCCAGCCCAGGCAGAGAAGAAATGGAAGAAAAATAGACAGTGAGATTGACAGAAGAGGAAAAAAAAAACAAACAAAGACAAAATTAGGACTGGGAAAAAAAAAAAAGAAGTAAAATCAGCATAGGAGAGAAAAAGTGAAAAAGAAAGTCAGAAGACACACAACTATGCCTTAAAAAAAAGTTGGGATAATATAAAAAAAAATATAGAAAGAAAGGGGAGAAACTGAGGAGACCAGTTCGATCCTTAGTTTGTTAGGCCCACCTAAAGGTTACTTCACCAGACTTATTTGAACTTTGGTGTAATTAAATCAGATGTAAATGCCAGTGGTAGTTTCCAAGCCAGATGTGAACTAGTTTACCAGCTTGCAGGCAAAGAGGGATGTTGGAACAAACAGCTACACTTAGGCATGCAGGAGACTAAAATCTAAAGCAAGAGGCCAGGCAACTGTCAGCACCGAAAGGTTCTCCTGGTACAAGCACATCTCCAGAGCACATCTTCACAGAGCAGCCTTCACATCGCCCTCCCTGCAGCCCCAGCAGTCTCCTGGCCATGGGCATACACCAGGCAACATCAGCTAACACCTACTTGCTCCAGCAAAGGGCAAGAAAACTCATGTCTTGCTGAATTATTAAGGTAGGCAGAGGAAAATTAAACACGCTGTCAGCACACTGTCATTGACAAGTGGTGTTTATAGAATCTCCAACGCACATGGTCTAAGCAATTACCCCCAAATTAAATATCATTTAAAATTAATTTAATTTAATTTAATGCAGCTAAGTGAGCAACCGATGAAGCCCAAGTCTAGAGGTAGCAGTAGTCTACTAGATGCCAGCTTGAGTTTTGTCATGTCAGCCATGTCACCTGTGCCTAAAGAAAACTGTTAAAATGCCAAGCTGAGAAAGGCTCCTGTGCAAACTGTTACACAGCTGGAGTATTATGCAGATAAAAGTTCGCTGTTGGGGTTTCTTGGACTGCATCATGTTTTGAAGTTGTTGCAAGTCCTCAGGGAAAAAAAAAGCTCTGCAGAAACACTGTGCTGAGCAGAGCTCCAGGAACTGAGGAAACACACGTAAAGGAGATGTTTAGGGAAGATCACCAAAATCAAATCTAAACGCCCAAAGCAGAGATGAAAAACCTCTCTATCATCACATGAAAAGCCTCCTGGCACTCATCAGTTCCAGAAACCTTAGGCTGGTCTGAATTGCTCCATAGAGTTCCAGCTCCCACCTGTACCTGCAGAGGCACTTACCCAGGCGCAGCAGGATGGTGGACACCTCGGCCAGCTTACCCCCGGGCACTGGAGCGTGGTGCTCGGGCTTGCTCCAGCTGACCCCTGCTCGAATCAGCCTCGAATTTATGTAGTCTCTGCAGAGAGCCTTGGCTTGGGACACAAGCTCCTTGTCAGTGGGAGACCTGTCAAAAACCTCCATCACCTCTGCAGCAAAGACTGAGGAACGGCGGAGCACTTCCATCCTTGAATCCACACTTCACCAGACTCTGCTGGAAGGCTGACCCGATGCTTTAGATGAGAACCTGCAGGAGCTGTGTAGTGATCATCTGGTCTCCTGGTCTACCACAGCTTCCAGCAGCTACTCTCAAATAGGCCAGTTTTTCATTTTACCTGGTGAGTAAAAACAATAAATCCATAAGTCCTCTAGCATTGCAAAGATGGAAATCAGAAGCTCAAGTATTACCCTTCAGAGTCTAGATGGTCAGAGCGTGGAAATGATTCATAGAATGTGTGGACAATCTCAGCTTGTTTCAATTAAACTGGGAAAAAAACTGAATCCCAAATACCAGCTACAGTAACCTCAACCAGATGTCAACAGACGTTCTAGCTCAGTAGGTCAGGGATCTTTCAGAAGAAAGGGCACTATTGCAAGAACTGGGGTACAGAGCACTGGAAATGTCTCAATGGAGTCAGTTTACCACATTCTCAGTTTAGATTTTGGTTCTGACACTCTCCTTCTCTTTTTCTCCCTACTACCCCCGCCTTCCCGCACACACAACACGCATACTACTTCTCAAAAACCTTTAGCAATAAAAGAAAGAACAAAACCAGAAAACCAGATTTTTAAAAAGTTTTCGGGTGTGAACACCCAAAGACAAAATTCAAAATTTCTTCAGACACCCCTGAATTCATCTGTTGATCTGACTTTTTAACCCAGTGCTGCTTTCGAAGTCAGTCAGACCAGTCTTTTTTCAGATGTTAGCAAATTTTTCAGTCCCCAGTTTTAAGCATACGATTAATAAATAAAGACAGTTATCTTTATTTGTCCCAATGAAAAATATATTTACCTTTCATGTTGCTCTTTCTTCCTCAGTGATTTCTTTTGGGTTTGGTTTCTTTGGAGTATCTGCATCAATGAACACCCAGGTTAGGATTCACTGGATGCTCTCACACTCCTCTGGGGAGCACCAGCCTCCCCTGCAGGTCTCAGGCCAGTGCCTCCATCCCCATCGGTGTCAGCCTCGCATCCCGGCTGCCCCACACCAGCATCCCGGGGCTGGCCGGGCTGCTGCCGAGGGACCCGGGCGGCAGAGGAAAGCTTCGAGCTTTAGCCTTGTAAGGAAGATGAAATAACTGGGAGGTGGGGTTGCTAGAGCCTGAGAGCGACGCTTTCTCCTCCCCTTTCATCTCTCTTAAGGAGGTTCTCTGTTGTTCTATTGCGGGCTTGGTTCAAGGACTCGTCTGCAAGGTGAGAGTAGGAGGAGAGTTTCTGGAGCAGGTCACCCTGTGCCAGAGAGCTCTGGATGCGCTGCTGGGATAGGGACAGCTCCCGGTGGATTCCCGCAGCAGAGCTGATGTTGGGCACTCACATCCAGGCTCTGGGAACCGCAGGGTGACACACTTCAGTGGTGAGCCACTCATACCAGTTCAACCCCAGGCGATGGATGTGATTAACAGAGAGCTACAGCTCGGGGCTGAAGAGAGCAGGGCTTGTGTTCCCCCAAAACTGTGAGTAGTGTCATTTAAAAAAGTGAAGTGGGTTTGCTAATAGGAAAGAATTTGTCCAGAATGAAGTGTCCTGCAGGGACCTGTCCATTTCATCCCAGTGTGTTAAAACTAACATATAAAGCTTGAGGAGAACTTCTCAATTAGTTCCAAAATACTCGGAAATTAATTTCAACATCAACTTCTCGTTGTAATATTACCATACTGATGGCACAAAACTCATCTACTTTAAATATATTCACTATAGACAGAGGCCCATCCCATAGAAGCTGTAAACAAGACCCCAGAGATCCTGCCCATCCCTAACCCACCCGTTCTCTGCAGACTGCACCTGATGGTCTCTTGGAAAACTCTATTTTGCCTTTGCAACTTTGACAGCTGAAAAATCATTAAAAATTATATCTTAGCTTCCCACAGCAGCTGACAGCTTGAAACAGGAGTCCTATTTAAACTGTCCCTATCCCTGTTTCAATAGGGCTCTGAAACAATGACGAATGCTGAAAGTATTGCTTAATTAATGATAATGTTTCCCAGAATTCTGGCAAATATGCAAGTGCTCCAGTGCCTCTCAGCTCCCCATGGGTGCCAAACCCATCCCACGTGTTCCCGGCCTGACTGTCACAGCACGTAGCACCCCCTCAACCCCCACCCTGCAGCAAAGACATAAAAACTAGAAATACGAAGGACGTGTGTAATAAACCAAACTGTGTATTAAAAAAAACCCCCAACAAACAACAAAACAACAGTGCTGGTATTCCACCCATACAATTTACACACTAAAAATGCAGCTTGACACTGAAAGATACCTCTGTAAATAAAACCAGATGAAATCCCAGCATACAGTGCTCAGCTGACCACAAAAGAAAGGGGTGTTACAATCCAAGCAGCTGTCAGTGTAATCTGAGCTACTTTTTCCATAGTATGTTTAGGCTACAACACTCAGAGGTTATATCTATACTGGAAAAACCCTTGTGGCAAAGGAGTATCAGGAAACAGTGCAGAAACAGCTTCTATCACTCAAAACCACTGCTCCCAGTGCAGCAATTACTGGCACGCCAGTGTGCTGGCTGGAAGAAGAGGATCCACACCGCAGCTCCTGCCTGTCTTAGGTGTGGTGACCAGAACAGCTCGGAGCATTCATGTAGTAAAACCAGGGCACCACAGAGATAAGACTATATTCTGTAAGTATCTCGAGTGGAAACAAACCCTGGAGAAACCACATCATGGAGAACACAGCAAGAGTCTAAACGTGGACAGCTTACGCTCAATATTAAACAGTTTTAACCAGTAGAGAAGTAAGTCTCTGGAAGGGCCTTTTAACAGTTGCAAAACAGCAACAGAAGCAAACTAGGCAGCTAATTGTGAGCACTCTAAGCTTATGAAGGGGTCTGCATGACACGGCTTCCTGCGATAGCATGAGAATATCCCCGAGTGCCCCAGGAGGTCATTTCCAGCCTTGTGTTCACACAGCCTGGTTTCTATCAGAGGTATTGTTTCGTTTCACCTCACAGTGCCAACCCCAGCCACTTCACACAGCCCACAACAATGCCAGCAAATACTGCACACCAACACACGGATCATGTTCTAAACCACCTGCAGAATAAGGGCTCAGAGAGGCAGAGGGAGGCCAGAGACACACAGTTCATAACCACAGAGCCTGGGAGCAACCCCCCCCCAAGCCCCTGCCTGCTGCAAGAGGCTTCTCTTCAGGGAAAAGGTGCTCTTGGCAGAACACTGGCACTGTAACCAGACCAAAGCCTTCCACCAAACCATCCCTGAACCTTTTTCTGCATTATTACACCCAGTTTAACAGGATCTTCTCCCCACTGTCTCTTCCTCTCTGATTTTTACAGCAATACTTCAATTCCATGTCTGTCAGGTTACCACTTACCATTGGGAAAACATCTATAACGTCAGGCTTTAGGTTGCAAAGCCATACAGGGAGGCTGGAAGAAACACTTCTTTTCATACAGAAACATTTTGCCAGCTCCAACAGGAAAACAATACCTGGAAGTAGAAGCTTAATAGGAAACATTGAGGGTTTTTGAGCCTTTCTCTTTCTGAAAGACTTGATTCAAAGCCTCCTGAAAGCCCGGCAGTTCTTTGTGTTACTTGCATGATGGGATCACCCTGGAGCACCTTTCCTGGGGCAGGATTTTGCAGTGCCAAGTGTCACCTGCCAGACCAAAGTTCACTGTGACACAGCCTCTTACCTTCCACAGCCTGTTCTCCTTCATGTGGATACAGGTCTAGTAACCTCAAATACATCAAGTTCAGGTTTCAATACATCAATTACCTAGGCTATCACTGATACCCAATGTTTTCTTCCCTTAACCCACTGCCATGCTCACTACCACTGTTTGTAGACATAACTTCCTTGCTATACACATGCTTTGACAAAGGCAGAACAAAGTTATGGTGTACTCCAGAACTGATGTATAAACACACTTGAAGGGGAAACTAGCATGAATTTAATGTTAGCAAGCAGTGCTATGATTTGACTCAGAACATCTCTACTTGTATTCGTGAATCTTATTCTGGAAATGTTGAGAAGAGCAGGCAACTGCTAAAGCAACCTTCACCTCCAGCAGCTCATACCCACTCCTAAATTGTCCTTATAGCACTGCTATAATTCTGTGTTGGTTGGCACTGTGGACTGGTTCAGGGATCTGGCTGGTTATTTTTCATCTGCATGAAATAAACCTTCCACCCAAAGCAGACAAAGTTGTGTTAGTACAACTAAGATAGCTACAAGCAGAAGGAAACAATTTCAGCTCTGCTGTCAAGACAAAGTATTGTTTCTGCATATAAAAACGCAACTGTGGTGATCTGGAGCTTCCTAATCCTCTGTAGAAGACAGAGAAATGCTGATAGAAGGTGATCAACAGATCCTTCCACAAGAGCAATGATTGCTCAGAATGTTCGGGTTTCCCAGCACTTTTAAGATGACAGCTTTCCTGACTTCTGATAGAAGAGACTTCAGCTAAAAGAGGGGAAAAAAAAGATAAGTAAACTTCTTGTTACCTGAATCAGACACATACAACAGCCAGGACAAAAGCAATTCCTTCCTCTGGCTGAAACATGAACTTGATCAAGTGTCCAGAGCAACTTACCTGTGTTGACTTTGAATTCTATCATCTCCCTCACTTTGGAAACCTTTGGGCCAGAGTGTTTACATGACTCTGACAAGCAATTGGGTGCAGTGACTGCTCTGAACGTTTGGGATGAGGTGATACCTATGCCTAACCCTGCTGAGGGAAACCAGAAAACCCCACCATCATTGTTAGTGGTCCCTTCTTAGGCTCCACAGAGCATCCTGGTTATTTCTCCAGGCCCTCAGGAAAGATCTGCTAAAGGTTTTGGACGATAAGTTCAGCAAGGGCCAGGAAGCTCCTGTGCTCTGCTTCTTGCCCAGCCTGCACATACCCTCCAGGATCTCAACCTCTAGCACCACGCATTGGCGTCACAGCAGCAAACATCTACTCAGATGGTAAAAGCCATTGCCAGAGATGTTCAGGGTGGCCCCACTTCAGTAAAGAGATTCGAGTGAAATCATATGTAAGATCAGCAAGCAGGAAATCTTATTTGAGGTCACTGATTCTAATCTGGGTTTATATTTGTTTCTAAGAGAGGGCGAGTCTTGGGCTTGCAGGAATTAAGATTGTTTGCATCTGAACACAGCTCAGCGCTATGGTTTTCTCCTCAGTTATAAAGGAGGGAAGTGATGTGTATTTAGGCAATTCTACAGCTGATACAAATAGAAATCTGAATGTGTCCAGAGTGTTTTATACTTAATAGGCTATTTTTACTTTGTATTGCTAGTGTATGCCCCCTTGAACATTCATACAAATGCATTTAAACGTCTCCAGAGAAGGAGACTCCCCAACCTCCCTGGGCAGCCTGTTCCAGGGCTTCCTCAGCCTCACAGTAAAGAGGTTTTTCCTCATGTTGAGGCGGTGGACGTGCCAGCAGAGCCGGGGGCTGTGAGGCGTTGTTGCCACCTGGTGGCACGGAGCAAACCAGGGTTGCTTCTAAAACTACTTTCAAGCCCTGGGAATCATAAAAGGACAGAGCGATCTGTCTGGCAAGGGAGCTGGAAGGGGCCTCCAGACCCACTGCACGTGTGGGAGGGGGAGAAGAGGATGGGAAGCCCTGAGCTGATGCAGGCTGATCAAGCTGACAAACCAAGTTAATTGCTGTTCCTCCTTGCAGTCATTAGCAGCTCCACGTCACTGTTATCTGGACACTGTACCATCCATAGATGAGGTTAGTGAGACAGCTTTTTATTGTTTGTTCAGACTTGACACACTAATTAACGTAAACATTTTTTGATGAGACTTTTTGCCCTCTTGCCTGATGCCAAGAATGACACTACACGGCTAAATTAATGAGTCTCCACGACAGGAGGTGCAGAGCCAAGACATTGGGGTGAAACGATTCGTAATATACACAGGTACTCACAATTTACCCTCCCATGGGGTGATCTGTGTGTGTGCAGACAGGGAATGGTTCATCTCTTGGTCATTGCTGCAGCAAAGTCCCTTCTCCTTCCTTTACAGCTTCACAAGGAAACTTTGATTCCTCTCTGTTCCTCCATATACTAAATCGAGGTGTTATGCAGGAACAGGGATGTTTATGGGACACGTTTGTGGGGCTAGAAGGCCGGTCCTGCAGGTATAAACACAAAATTCAAGCAATTCAGGCATCTAACAGGTAAGACCTTTACTGAAAACATCCCAGCTGGGATATAGCTCATTTAAATAAAAATACATTATCTCATGACAGTACTTGATACCAGTCCTCTATCCAACTGATATCCACTCAAATACCTCACTGGTCGATAGTGCGATCAGGGGACTGGGAAAGGGGAATGAGAGCTGCTGAGACCCACATGTCCATGCGGTGACATCACACGTTGCTCCTTTTCTCCCCAAAGCAGCACAAATTGATGATTAGAATAAACAGCTTCTGGCAAACACTCTGTTGTGAGCAGGCAGCCAGGCCACCTGTGTTGGCCAAAAGTTATGTCCGTTTTATAACCCTGGGGAAGAAAATTTAAGTCCGACTGGCAACAGAGGTTGTGAAAATCACTTTATCCTTTGAAAAAGAGCATCAGTCACTGAGGCTCAAGTACGTGGAGAAAGAAACAACCCCACAAAGNTTGAGCCAGGCCGGGAACTGGGCTGGGCTGAGGGGTTGTGGTGGGTTGGGGCTCTGCTGGTGCTGGGGTGAAAGGGAGCCCTGTGGGGGGGGGGGGGGGGGGAGCACAGNGGGGGTGGTGAGGAGCACAGGGTCTGGGGGCGGAACTGCAGAGTATAGAGGTGGGGGAGTGCCCAGGGGTGGTGCAGGGTTGGGGCTCCCTGAGGAGGAGCTGTGCTTTACAAGTGGGTATATTGGGGAGAATGCGATTGAAGGGGTACCCTCAGTGAGAAGATCGGTGGGGAGCAGTAGGAGGTAAGGAGCGTCTGGGGATAATGCTTTGGGCTGTGCTGGGGGAGATGCTGGGAGTGGTGGTGAGAGAGTAGTGCTGTAGAGGCAGCTCTAACACTGGGGAGCACACTGAGGTGATGGTGGGGAAAATGGTGCCTGAGGCTTTGTCACTTTATCATTAGTGAGGTTCCTTGATATGTCTGGAAGGCACGTCTGTAAAGAATGGAAAAATGGGGTTTGCAAGGAGGGGCTGATGTACTTACAATGGGCTGGTAGGTTCAAGGAGAACTGCAAATCGAGGAGAGGAAAGAATGGGTAACTCTTGGAGAATAAGCCAGGCTCTGAGCACCTCCAGTTAGAGCTGTTGTGTTCTTGCTCGTCCCAGTTGACCAGTGGATGAGGAGGCATCGCTGCCCCACTGTGCTACCACGTCCCAGCCCTCCCTGATTTTGCACAAGTGGATATCTGACCATCCTGTAGGCATGGCTCACTTGAGAGAATTTGCCAGTCAGGTAAGTGGCAATTAAAAATTTGTTTTAAACTCTTTTATCAAGAGGAAATGTTGTTGTGTTTGCTTCTCAAATGCATTTAAAACCAGTCACCAGAAAAATCACATTTTGTCACTCTTTATCTCTCTTGCACATGTCTCAGCTTACTCCTCTTGGCTGACTGATTTGTGTCTTATCTGGTGGTGGTGTTGGACTGGCAGTGTTAGGTTGCCAGTCATATGGAGAGGGGATTCTTCACCCAGTGTGGTGCCTTTCTCTGAGGGTAACTCAGCTCTTCTTAGGGAGACAAATCATTGGCTCTCTGAGTATTTTTGGGAGGGGAATTGGGAGCAGAAATGCTGTGTGTGCAGACATACCTTACTGAAGTGTTCCTAACAGTAGCCTGAGGAAATCAGTGCTGGGAACCTTCCTGCATAAGAGACAGTGATATCTGATACTGGATGTTTAACTCTCCTGGGAGATGTCAGCCTCAAGGGATGTGTTGCTGTGATGACATTTTCGTAAGAGGGACGTGGAAGGATGATGTCATGACTTGGGACTAAAAGCTAAACCATGTTAATAGTATTGGCTTGAATCTTCTTCTGAATTTGATTGGGGGGGTGTTTAATTATTGGCAGATGTCAATACTGAATGTAGGTCATGTTAAACCATCTTTTGTGAGAATTTTTGGAATTTTTCTGTTCTGCCTCTAGGTATAGAGTTATAATACTAAAAGCCTTAGTGGTTTGAGATGGTGCTTTCTCCAGGCCTGTTCTGATTTAAAATTGATTTGCAATGCATCTTGGTTTGCCTGCTGTCTCTCACATAAACTGTTTCCCCCAAATGTGTACGAAATTAAATGCAAATGTAGTGCCTGAGTGAGTCATAGTACAGGGAGAGAAATGAATAGGAAAGGGTACTGTCTGATTAGGGCTGAGAACTGAGCTCTGTAGCTACAGAGGAGGTTGCTCTTAAGCTTTTTAGTGCACAGCAGTCACTAATGAAGCTTATCAGAGTTCCAGCAGTCTCATCTCTGAATTTATTATGCAAATGTAAGGCATTCTTATATTCTGCCATCCCATGACTCCCTGTATGGCCCTAGAATAGGGCAGCAGTCTGTGTTGTCCATTCCTCAGGTCTCTAGGAATCCTTAATGGGATGTTGTAATCTCTGCAGCTGAGGCTTGCTGGACTGGCAGTAGGAATTGGTGTGAAATTTTGTTCACCAGACTTTAGGTGGGAGGTGCTGTGAAAATCGAGGGATTAAGACTTGGATGTCAGAGGCTTGACTTGTCTTTAATTCCCAGTCTGTGGCTGATGTGCAGGGTTACCTTAGGCAAATCCCCAGGTTGCTTTACCTCTGTGTCTCCATCTCCCTGTCTCACTAGTTGGCTCTCTCTTTTCTTGGCTGCCCTTGGCTGTGTGCAGATAGCACAGTGGGCCTCTGGTCTTTGTTGGGAGCTCTGTCTGCTAGATGATGTGTTTGTGTTACTGTGTTTAAAGCTCTGATCTGAGCTCTGTTTCTAGTTTTGTTTGTGACCTTGAATAAGCTGTTTGAGTTCCCTGGCTAGGAAGTGCTTCACTCCCTTGAAGCAAAAGAACATGGAATGGTTCATTCTGAGTGCACTGCAGGACCAGGTGATCAGGCCCAGTCAGCATGAAAGGCAGGTCTTGCTTGACCAACCTGATCTCCTCCTATGACCAGATGACACACCTAGTGGATGAGGGAAAGGCTGTGGATGTGTCTACTTGGACTTTAGTCAAGCCTTTGACACATTCTGCTGGAGAAGCTGATGGCTCATGGCATAGCTGGATCAATGGGCTGAGGTCAGTGCTTCCATTTCCAATATGCAGTTTTTCTTTCCATTTAGTAGCTTTGAAATGAGGGTAGATATTTACCCTGCTCTAGTCTCCTCTCAAAAGCTGTGGGTATCACGTCTCTGCAGCTGGAGGTGGCAGAGCTGCCAAAGCCATTCTTTCCCCATGAAGCAGCTGGTGTTAACACCAGGCTTGTTGCCCAACATACTGCAGTTCTTCATTCCTGGTGTCCACAGTAAGTCTCTGATTTAAAACATGGCCGTATCAGCCTGCATGGCAAACACTGACACCTGTCACCACAGAGTATGCTCCTTTCCTGTGCTCTGAGATCAGATCCTAGAGGGCAGAAGTGGAGCACATCACTAGTAGATTGTCTTCATGCATCTCATACTTATTCCCTCTCCTTCCTGCACATACACCAAGATGGTGCTTTGTGTGCTCTCCCCCCAAGCCTGTTCGTGCCTGACCGAACCATCTGTAGTGTCTGCTCTCAATGAGGAGAAACAGCACAAGGGGTTTTTTGCTCCAGAACTGCTGTGTAATTGATGTTCAGTCAAGCAAAAAGGTACAATGAGGTGACCATCCCTCAAAGGCTTTACACTTTGTAGTAGAACAAGGAGCAGGAGCTGGTCAGCTAGCTCTTCAGACTCTGGCCTGGAGCTCTATTTCCCCCATGGAGGGGGGACTGAGTGTGCGTGGTTTTTGGTTGCCAGCTGGGGTTAACCCAGCAGGGCATAACACATCTCACCTGGATTCTGTCACTTTTTTCAGGTGTGTTTGCAGCTGGGCAGTTTCAGAACAGGGATTTGCAGCCAGGGTGACTCTCTGACAACAATACTGGCACTGAGATCAATTTGTATTTTTTACTTTGTCATGGGAATTCGGGGCTGCTTCCAGGAAAATGCCACCTGGCAATGTCTGCTGCGGTGTCCCCAGTGCTAGTTCACAAGGTGTTCCATTGGGCAGACACTGACCTGGATATGGGCCCATTTCCTCTTCCCTGTTTACAGAAAGTGAAGAAATTCATTAGCAGACAGGTCCTGCAGCAGGCAGCCAGGAGACTGTAACCCTGGCTGGAATGACTCTGCCCCTGTGAACCACACTTGCTCCCTAGGTTCTGTCTGTTGCTGGTTGTGACTTGTGTGATTTTTGTCAACTCTGTCAAGAGATGCACAAGGATATTTGGTTATCCTTCTGTATCTAGGACAGGAATGCATGTGGAAATTCTGCTGAGTGAGCTGACTGTAAAGCTCATTCTCGGTCTGGCTTACTCCATATAGTGATGCCCTGGGTGCAGAAAGCAAACAACCTGTAATGACTGGCTGGCTTAATCATTAAGCAGCACCTAGGGCTGTTCAGTTGTGGCCTGCTGCTGGAACCTGGCATTAGATGGAAAAACGCAGCTCCCCTGTTCTCGGATAAAATCTCTGCCAGCTCAAGGCCCTTGCAAAAGAGAAGTCCCTCTGGGTGATGTGTTGGAGGTGAGACTGAGAAGTTCTGGGTGTGGAAAACTCTTAACAGCTGTAAAAACTCACTGTAAAACTCACTGCAACCGCTTCCTCTAGGTCAGGCCATATTTTCCAGACTTTTTTTTAAACTAGACTTACTTTTTTTAAAGGCAGAAAATCTTATCACAGCGAGCCTTTTAGTAGCATGAAGCACAGCAGGACCTCCTGGTCCGTAGCTGGACGATGAAGCAGCACCAGAAAATGAATCTGATTTCTTCCCTTTCTCATCCATATTCATCCTAATAAAGAGTTAACTTTGAAGCTGCTGTTAGTCAGTAGAAATACTGATTGATGATCCTGCCACGGGACTTCATGGAGTTTCCCCATCTCTGCTGTCTGGTTTAGCACTCCAGGGTGGATCCCGAGGAGCTGTTCACCAAGCTGGAGCGGATCGGCAAAGGATCGTTTGGGGAAGTGTACAAAGGGATCGACAACCGCACCAAGGAGGTGGTTGCTATCAAGATCATTGACCTGGAGGAGGCTGAGGATGAAATTGAGGACATACAGCAGGAGATTACGGTGCTCAGCCAGTGTGATAGTCCCTACATCACCCGGTACTATGGCTCCTACTTGAAGGTAGGACAGAGCCATGGCAATTCTCTTGCCAGCATGTTGGGAGTGGGGTGGGCTTCTCTATGGGTGCTGCAGCTGTTGGTGGCATAAGAACTGAAAGGTGTCCACTCTGTGAGTGTCAGTGTGGCAGGAGGAACAGCAGTGGCTCTGCTCGCTGCGTTTATGTGGTCTTAATAGGAAGCTGGTTTTTAAGACACTGGCAAAGCACCTGGAAATGAAGTGCTGGGTACAGTGTGGTCCCCAGAGCAGGACACTTCACTGGAGAGAACATGATTCATTGAAGAGGCTCACCTCTCTCCAGCTTGATTACTCTTGAAAGGAAGTTTGTGTTGGTGCCTCTGGCACGTTTCTGTTTTCTGCCTGCCTTTATTACTGTCCTTATTCTTGATTTCTGCTCTGGCTTGCAGGGCACTAAGCTGTGGATAATCATGGAGTACCTAGGAGGAGGTTCAGCCCTGGATTTGGTAAGCATGTAGTAAAGTCTGGACCACAAAAAACACTGGCTGGAGCCTTGGCTTGTGAAATGTCTGTGAGCCAGACACTCACTTGCCATAGAGCATCCCGACAGCCCTGTGCCTGATGGGGCAGCAGCGCAGGGCAGACGTGCTGGGGGTGCAGATCCCAGGACAGAGGGAATGTTTGCACAGGGCTCAGCTATCAAAGCACTGTTCTGCACCCTGCTCTGCAGCTATACAATGGGAAGAGCCAGTGAATGAAATGGGACAGCAGCCAGTTGGTTTTGAGCAGTGTGAATCTTCACCTAATGAGATTTCATGGTGGTGGTCAGTGCTTGCATGGCATCAAGCTCAGCAGGGTCTGATCTATGGTCAGGATTCCCAGGTGTTTGATAATACAAGTGGCATGTAACAAATTACCCCAGATTTTAAGGGAATATAAGTGCAGAATAAACTCGTGGGCAAAATTCTGCTGTGCTGTATTCTGTCACGGGATTTTTCTTTTCTCCTTAGGACAGGAAAGCCTGTTTTTCCAGAGCAGTAGCTAAGGTCATGTAGTGAAAACCGCTGAGCCTGCACTGACTTGGAGGAAGGGTGTAGTGGGGGGGCCATCATCAACAGAAGTCATCTTGGTGTCAGAACCTCAAGTATTGCACTGATAAGGCAGAACTTGTTTAGAAGAGAAATAATAGAAGGGAGAAGAGCTTTGTTAGAATACTGCACAGCCAGAGGGTAGAACTTGTCTCCAGACTGAAATTCAGTTCTTGCATGCTAGCAGAGAGACTGGAACAAGAGAAACTGGTAAGACGTTCTGTTCACCAGTGTGTTTCCAGGCCAAAGTGAGAGATGAGCATCCTGCTGTTTATCTGGGAAGCCTTTAACAGACTAACAGAAAACCCCCCAAAGATTTTTCCATTGAATGTTGCCTGGTGCAAAGCCCATCATTCTGCTTGCAGAATGTGTGCCAGGCATGCAGGAGGTGCTTCCTGCTCGGCCAAGGCTTCCAAGTAACAAACTGAGAGGCTGGAAAGTCCAAGGTATCAGTCACCCTCATTTAAGTCATCTTTCTGCCCTTTATCAGCTGAAGCCAGGACCCCTGGAGGAGACTTACATAGCTACTATCCTGAGAGAAATCCTGAAGGGTTTGGATTATCTACACTCTGAGCGGAAGATCCACAGGGACATCAAAGGTAAGAGTGGAGAGCTTGGCTCAACTTCTTGTAAGGGTTGTTACTAATATAAGATTCAGAAATATTATACAGCAATAATCTGAGAAGTTTTGAAGACTGTTTCCTGCTGGGTTGCTTGTTTTCAAATCTGATGCTTGTCATTTTATTGCAACTTACATTTTTTATAAAATCTGAAATCTGAGCTGGGGATTTTCGTTGGGGCAACGGGGGATGGTGCAGGAGGTCCATTCACTTCTGCGTGGGCTGGAGATGATTAAGAAACCAGTGGAGTTCATGCTTTTTTGTGTGAACAGCTGCCAACGTGCTACTTTCGGAACAAGGAGATGTGAAACTGGCTGACTTTGGGGTGGCTGGACAGCTGACAGACACACAAATCAAGAGAAACACCTTTGTTGGGACTCCATTCTGGATGGCACCAGAGGTTATCAAACAGTCTGCTTATGACTTCAAGGTGAGTGGGAGCAGGAGGATTGCTACTTGGTGCTACTATATATGAGCTGGTTTTAGGGTTATTACAGGAATTGGAAGTGCTGTTTATTGCAAGAATGATACTTTCCTGTTATGGTTCAGGGTCTATTGGAGAAGTTTGTCTCTTAGACATGAAAACCCCTATCTGATTTTATGTGATCAAGTTGCATGCTCTTCCATGTTATTGCTACTTGCTCTTCTGTATTGTCACTGTTCTTGCTCCTCTTTCAGGCAGACATCTGGTCCCTTGGAATTACAGCCATTGAACTAGCAAAGGGAGAGCCTCCAAATTCTGACTTGCATCCTATGAGGGTTCTCTTCCTGATCCCCAAAAATAACCCTCCAACACTTGAGGGTCACCACAGCAAGCCCTTCAAGGAGTTTGTGGAAGCCTGCCTCAATAAGGATCCTAGATTTGTGAGTACTGATGTCCACCTTTTAATTTGGGTCCTGTATTGCAGAGGTCAAAGACTTATTTAGCTGGAAGACCTTTAGGTCCAAGGCTCCTGGAGAGAAAGAAGTTTTGAGCTTACAGTATGGATGGGCAAGCCTGGCAAGAGTTGAAGTCGCTGCAGTTGCACGTTTGGTGTACAGAGATGGTTAAATGCAGCATGCTTTCCCTATTTTCTGCAGAGGCCAACAGCTAAAGAGTTGCTAAAGCACAAGTTCATCACACGCTACACCAAGAAGACCTCATTCCTCATGGAGCTGATAGATCGGTTCAAGCGCTGGAAGTCAGAGGGCCACGGAGAAGATTCCAGCTCTGGCGATTCTGATATGTACGTACACGTCCTGCATGGAGGGGCACCTGTGCTCTACCCTGCATGCCCTGGGGTGGTCATTTTCCCCACCTGGGTTGGAGATCTTATCTTGCAACATCTGAGCCTGGCCCCTCAAATTGTGAGCTTGGATTGTCTTGAAAGGCTCGTAAATTTAACTAGCACTTCAGCATTTAACTGGTTCCAGACAGTGCTGGTCTTCAAGCTGGCTAGAGCAGAAAGGTGGTTGTGGTGATTTGGACACGGGATGTAGTAGTGAGCTCAGATCTCTGTGGTTGTGTATATGGGCTGTAGAGACTGAAGCAGTTTCTCTTTAGGATTTTTTTCTGGGATAGGGAAATGCCTGGAGCCCTGTGGTAATATGACAATCAGGTTGGGGAGAGCTTGTGACTATGGGAATGCACGGGTAAAACATCCAGTGTGTGGAGCTGAGGCTTTGTCTTGACCTCCCCCTTTTCATTTCTAGTGATGGAGACACAGAAGATGGAGACCAGGGTCCCATCTGGACATTCCCACCAACTATTCGCCCCAACTCCTTGAGCAAGCTGCACAAAGGAATGGCTTTTCATGGTTCCCAGAAGGTCTGTTTGCTCTCTGTTCTTTCAGAAGTGGACTGTAGTAACACAGGCTTTTGAGGGTCTTGAGGAAGCTGCCAGTCACTTGTGTTCTGTCTAAAATTCACTTTAGTCTAGTATCAAGGGCTAGACTTGCCTTTTCCACATTGTCAGAGTACTGCACTCTGGATTTCCTGAGACCTGGTGAGGGGACTGCTATCCAGGTGCTGTGAATTTACCAAAGGATGAGTAGTTTGTGTGCCCTGGGTGCCTTTGCCTGTGCTTGTAACTTCTTTTTGTGTTGCTTTGTAGCCTACTGAGCCCATCAAGAGGCAACCACGGTCACAGTGTCTCTCAACGCTTGTTCACCCAGTTTTTGGGGAGGTGAGTAGAACCTTCGTGGTGGCTGGAGGTGGAGAGATACCTGACATGGATAACTAAAGGGGAAGGATTTGGAGGAGAGAGGTGTGGTGAGGTACCTAGTAGGGCTTCTTGGACCTTTAATTTCTGCTAGTTTGATTCCCTTAGTCCAGATTTGCTGATTCTCCTTTCTTTGATTAGACTTCCCTGCTGGCTCTGCTGATTCCACTTGGCAAAAGGGAAAAAGACTTTGTCTCTCACTGGTTGACCAGCGCGTTCTGCAATGAGATAAGGAACTAAAGCAGTTTCTGCTTCACTGTTTCAGCTTAAAGATAAGCACAAGCAGACTGGAGGCAACGTGGGAGCTATGGAGGAGCTGGAGAACGCCTTTAGCTTGGCTGAGGAGTCCTGCCCAGGCATCTCTGACAAACTAATAGCACACATGGTGGAGCGGGTACAAAGGTGAGTCTCCTAGAGAGTGAGCTGGTAGCAAACCAAACCATTCCCATACTCCATAGCTATGGTAAAGGACAGTGCTGAGTAGTCACCCAAAAAGTCTCTAAGTCACTTCGTTTAACTGCTTTTCACTTAAAGGAAGCAGTTCTTCCTGCCTCAGAAGTCCCTTCTTACACTGAACAGGTTTCTGTAGTGTGTAAGCACAAGACGCTGGGGTTTTTTTGAGGCAGAGACCCTGCTCAGTGTCTTGCTGTAAAACACTAGTGCTCAAAACTTATTAGTCTCAAATTGAATCTTAAAAGCCTGAAAAGAAGTGCCACCTTGGCTTTTTGTTGAACTGCTGTTTTTTTTTTTTTCTTTCAAGACTTCTTTATCTAGAAACCTGCCAGTGGCAATGGGAGTGAGGACAAACACATCCAGATTTACCTCTTCCTCTGCAGCCATGCTGGCTGGCACAGTGCCTGGGGGCTTGACATGGTCAGCAGTGACCAGTTCCACCCCTTCTTTCTTTCTTTCTTGCAGGTTTTCACACAGTCGGAACCACCTGACGTCTGCCCGCTGACACCCACAGTCCCTGCTGCTGTTCTGACGGGGGAAGGATTTTTTTCCAGCTTCATAAACTCCATCTCTAATCCAGACTACCATCTGCTGTTGGATGTACATCGTGTTACAGACTCCAGGACATTTCAGAGCCCTCATATTACACGTGTTTCCATGATAACCCAGGGTGGGGTTTGCAATGCAAGTACAATTTAGACCTTTTGCAGAACCCGAGATGGGTGGTCTAATTGTTTTTACAATGTAATCAATGCAGTTTTTAATTGTTTCCCTATGGATGTATCCATTTTGGTTTGATTTACAGCTTGTTACTGGTAAATGCCTGACTGCTGGAAAAGAGGAAGATACTTTTCCATTGAGATGTTTCAGAGGTGAGTGGGATGGGTTTAGCCTCCTGCCCTTCCCACAGAAGTGACTGTGAGCAGTAATATGTCAGTGCGGGTATGGTTGGAAGCTCTCCATGCATTATGGCCTCTGGGGAAGTTAGATCAGCTCTCCAGTTGTTCCTGGAGGATTGCTTCAACTCCTTCACACACTAGTAACAAAAAGCTTTCAAGTGCAGCAGCAGTGGAGCTGATAATGCTGCTGCTCCTTCCCAGCTTGTTTTTTCCCAGGAGGATGGGTTTGCTGGCTGTACTCTCTTTGGCTTTGGGACATCATTTTGCAATAGGCTTTGGTTCATCTAATCCAGGTGACAGCAGTATTTGCCTTGGGTCTCCAGGGACTGGAAGGCAAGGTAGGTACATTTGGCTTGGCAGGTGGAGCTCCTTTCCTTGGTGCTTTCTGCAGCTGAAGCAACTAGATAGGCACATTTGGCAGCCCTAGGCTCTGGGCTGAGCAGACACCCACTGTGGGTGCCCAAATGTTGCAAAAAGATTAAAAAAAAGGGGACAGAGGGAACACAAGGGGCCAAAGGCACCGACAGGGCTTCAGTTCAAAAGGCAAATGGACATTGCACAGCAGTTCTTGAGGTAAGAAACCTGCCCTCTCCACACCAGTATGAATTGGATGGCTAGCAGCAATGGTGTCCAGGTGGTGTGACTGGGGGCTCACAAAAGCTGCTCCAGGCCTCCATCCCCTTCTCAACTTTCCCTTTCTGGCTCTTATTTCAGTCTGGGATCCAAACTCACTGAAGCCAGGGCTCTGCTCAAACTGACAAGCTGTGGTGGTGGTTGCTGGCAGAGAACTTAGAGATCTACTGCCATAGTGGCTGCTTCAGGTATTC
This sequence comes from Brachypteracias leptosomus, assembly GCA_013401335.1. Classification (NCBI taxonomy): domain Eukaryota; kingdom Metazoa; phylum Chordata; class Aves; order Coraciiformes; family Brachypteraciidae; genus Brachypteracias; species Brachypteracias leptosomus. The sequence goes on from VYZX01018786.1 coordinate 584,167, forward strand.
CAGTGGAGCCATTCCCAATGAGCTTTGCTTTCTATATAATACTAGTTTATAAAGCAAATCTTTTATCCAGATAAAGGCACAGATCTTAAACCTATACTTTAAGGGTCTAGAAAAATAGACTTAGGAAAATAACTTCTGGTAGCTGGTTGCTTAGAGATCTGCTTGCTAACTCTAAAGACTCCCATGAAGTCAGCAAGACCTTAGATATCCAGGTCTTGCTGTCTGGGTGTTTGTGTGTGAATGATGTGGCTCACCCCAAAGCCACTGAGAACAAAAGATGTAGCTGTTCAGCTTTTTTTTTTTTTAAAAAAAAAGGCCACTTCTTTAGTAACAAGGCTTGATTTTTTGGTACTTTGAGTCAGACCTGCAGATTGTAAGTGCTGGGCTAAAAGTAGCTCAAAAAGACCATACATTCCCTCATCCTGGTGTGCAGTGTTCACTTTAGCTTATGACTATCCTTTACTCTTCCTCTCGGATGGATAAATCCAGGCTCAACAAACACTATGAACTTGTCCAGTAGAGAAGAGGTGCTGCTGTTTGATCTTGCTGGAGCTGTGCTGCAGAGTGGTGTTTCTCTGTGGTGAGAGCTGTCTTAGAGCCTGCATTTATGAAGAACAGAAGAAACCCATTTCTTTTCTCCTCAGGAGAAGGAGTTAACCTATAGATGGCAAGTTTACTGAGGTGGAACATGGAGGTTGCAGTCCAGCAGAAAGGCAGCTGAAGGTCTGCTGCTTTTGAAGTTGCTGTTCATGATGGTAGCAATTTGTGTCAATAAGGTACCTTGTATTATTACTCATGTGCACTGCAGTGTAATGAGTAAACTTTTTAAAGGAAACAATCCCCACAAATTTCATCCAGTATTCAAAGCAACAACAGTTTTAGTTTTTAAAAACATTGAAAGGGATCTGCCACTTTCAATAAAGTAACAAAACAGAGAAGGCTGGTGTCAATTTGTACTATTAGGGAAAAAAAGTATTTGTTCAAGCTGCTTTTCATGGCATTCTTCTTGGTTGTCCCCATGGGTGGGGATGTTGGGCTCAGGAATAAGAGGCTGAGAAAGTTTTATACCAAGTTGCTATTTACTTTCAACAGTCATATTCAGCTGCATTATAACATATCTAGTAAATCCACATGTGTACACCTACAACAGTTAATTAAAAAAAAAAGATACTAATAAATTAAGTACATTTAGCTTACATGGGACCATGGTCATTGTGGCAGTGGTAGTGAAGGCTGGAGCTGCAGTCACTCATATTCTCTAGGATGTAAATGCCAAGCAAGCGAGCTGGAAAATCCTGGAGCCCTCTCCCTGCAGTCCTCATCCCAAACTTGCTTTAGACCATATCCTGAAGCAGCCTTGGAGAATACACACACTGGCCTCTGTGTTTCCCATTTTCAGAGGGATCTCCACATTCCTCTATCCTCACAACATGCAGCACTTTCTTTTTCTCTTCCACTAAACCACTTCATTGTTCCTCCTTCTAGTACACAAATACTTTCTATCTAATACAAAAGCAGAGTCCCTAGAGCCCATCAAAGCCACGTCCAACAGCACTTTGTGGCACTTAGCTTACTGCAGTCCTTCCGTGGAGGTGACCACAGGTGACAGCTTTATGGAACAGAACAAACTGCAAACATTTCATATTTAATACAGAGATTTAATAGAGTCCACAGACACTAATGCTCCATCTGGAATCCAGTGACTTTTTACACCTTCATGAGAAACAGAAGATGGATCGCACCCCAAGTTTAAAGGTAAGAATAGGGACTTTCAGAAGTCTGTGTGTGACACAAGCACAAGCCACAGTGACTTTCAGAGAAGCTTTCTCCCCTCTATTGCTTAAATGCCTTGAAAACAGCACCCACATCAGGGTGGAGAGCATTTGCCATCCCATGCCTTAAGTAACGCTTACTACAGGAAAAAAACTCCGGAGCTGTGATAGAAGAATAGTGACTGACCCCTCTCAGCACACACCACAGCAGCGTTCAGAGGAGAAACCACGTGTCCTAACCTGTACTGACCCACAATATCCTGAAACCTCAACAGCTTAGCAGAGGTTCAGTCTTCCCACTTCCCCTGGCAGTTTCCAAAGAACATATTTTCTACGAGAGCTGCAGTTTCTGTTCAAAATGGACTGTGCTTAAGCAAACATACCTGTGGATCCCCCCTTAGTCTGCAAGGGCTGTGCCAGCAGGTTGACACCAACAGCAGCAAGACAGCAGCTGCATAGACAGACAGCTGTGCTCAGCACCAGTGGAAGGGAACTGGGAGCCAGCAAGCCCTGGCACAGCAGCTGAGCCAAACACACCACTGACAGCTGCTCTCTTTCTTCCATATATGCTGGCCATCCAGCCAAAATGTGAAAACAAGGTGGGATTTGCCTTCAGGGGAGGCAAGGGAGCAGGTACAACCAGAACAACGTACCTTCCACGCTGTGTGCACACTGGAGCTCTGCGGTTGTGAGATTCTCTCTAAGTAGGTTCAACTGGAACAGACTTGACCCTCCTTCCACACCACTGGGAATGGATGTGATCCCCATCTGCAACTCCCTCACCCCCACTTTCCATACCAGGTCGAAATGAGCCTGCTGGTTCTTTGCTTTATCAACTCCAGAGACTCCTGTTTCCACCTGCCTCTTTTGTTGCTGTTCACAGCAGATCCAGCTCTGCTCCTCTTCAGTCTGTGTGACTGTCCTTCTCATCCTTGGGAAGCAGCAGGCTTGGGCTGGCTGGAGAGCTGGTGGCTCTCTTGATCACCTCCATCCACCTGACAAGAAAAGGACATGAGAAATGCTCAACACCTCAGTCTCAGACATGTAATCTTGTTCTTTGGTTATGAGCTGTACCCCTTTCACCAAACCTCACAAAACAGCTTTTCTTTCTTTTGCAATTCCTCCTCTAGGAGGAGGAAGTGAACTTTATTACTGAGAATGTGCTATAAGGTCACTCAGACTAAGAGATAAATCAGGAGAAAAGAGAGGGCTCTGGATGTTCAACCAGTGAGTTAACAGCATGTTAATATACACAGAAAACAGAAAATTACCTCTCAAAAGTATATTTGCTCTCAGCCCTGAAGAAATACACGTGGGACTTGAACTGCAGCTTGAAGACATAATCCTTCTGAATGCCATCTGCCTCCACGGGGGAGCTGACTGCATAGCCCAGCAGCGGGAGACTGGCCAAGGGGTAATCGTCCTGGAAGAACCCAACAGCCCAGCCCTTAGTGCACAGTATCCCCTGCCACACAGCCCATCCCAACTCACACTCACTCTTTCTGTACTCTACAGGTAAGGCCTTTGTATTTCTGTTCATGAGAGAACAGGAGGAGGAGGAACAGCCTTTATCTTCTGTGAGGCTTCTGACTGCTTATAATGAAACCTTCTCCAATCCTTTCACTGTTTCTAGAGTTACTTGCTTCTATTCCCCTGCCCATCACTACCTCCTGGGCTTCCAGCTTCCCCCCCTCTGGAACTCCATACACAGATCCAATACAAAGATAGAAACATCCCTCCCAAAAGAAACATGCGGTCAACGCAGGGAACCTGAATAAAATAATCACAGTTTATTGGGTTAATAAAGTGAAAAGGCCCAGGCTGCACTGCAGCACATATATATGAACTATCTCCTCTTCCACTTGTTACTCTCCTGCAGACAGCAGTGAGCTGCACTTGCAGCAGAAAGCCAAGGACCTCCAGGTTTCCCCCAACACCACAAACATGGGGTCCCCTCAGCTACAAACCTGGTGTGTTTTGTAGAAGAACAAGCAGAAGTTGGTGAAGACGACCCACAGTTTCTGCCAGCCATTGCTGTTCTTGAACTTCCTCAGCAAGTATCCAGAGAGCTGGTTCTAGCACGGAACAAAAAGAAAACTACTGTGAAATCACAGGTTGCTGTCCTTCAGAAGAAGACGACAGTTGCTGCAGATATAAAGCTTGAGGCTGCCTGCTCTGACTGCTCCTGCAACTGCTCCCCTGGTGTAAAAGGGCTCCCAGATACTTCACACAGTGACCGAGTGACTTTGTATCTTCAGTTCACTAATTCACAACTATCTTCTTATGAATAAATTAAGTGATTTCTCTCCACTAATATCAAGCTCCCCCTCATGTTTAACCCCTTGCCATATCTCAGTGCTGTACCAGGCAGCACACAGGAGGGTGCTGCACGGACTCATCCCTCCAGCGACCTCTCTCCTTTGCAGCTGGAGAAAGGTGACAGCCATGAGGGCATCCATCCCCTTAGCCACCCTTTTTTACATGCAGAAAACCCACGTAGAATACACTGTGCGGAGAAGGAAAATGAAGCAGAAGAGGAAACAGAGGATGCCAGAGTTGTGGACAAGCTCCATGTGGCAGCTATGCAGAGCCAAGCAGGCTGCAAGGGAAAGTCAAACATTGCCCCTCAGAGCCACTGAGCGCTTGTGCAGCAGGATAAAGAAGCCTATGGCATGGAATGGCAGCAAATGGATTTTGTAATTAGAGAAATAAACAGGTTATACAGCAGATTTACAGAGAGAACCATTCTGGGAAGCATGAACAGGAGGAATTCTGTATCAACAAAGCAACACTACAGGGGTGCTGCTGGCTGGGGCACTTTGTGCAGCGCTCGTGGGCTCACTGAGCAAGGACGAAGAGAGCAGCAGCACGTTCTCCTTAGCATCCCATGGCTCCTCCCCACCAGTGCAGAACCTGAGAGGCATTTTTACCTGGATCATGCACAGGTAATCAGACAGGGACAGGCTCTGGTTCCGGTACCAACAGACATGGGTGATTGTGTTGGGCCGTTGGGCCTGGCCCAGCAAATAGCGAGGAGGAAGCTCTGGAGAAACAGCAAGAGAGCAGAAAACTGAACAGAGAAAAGGAAGAGAGAAAGAGAAAAATAGAACATTAGGATAAGAGAAGTGATGCCAGAAAGGCATTTGTTAAAGGAAAATGGATTGTGAAAAAAAATGATGTATTAGAACACGGAACAGATAAAAGCAAGAGGGAGCTGCAAGAACTCACACGTTTAGTCCCAGAGCCTGTAGCAGGGTGGTCCCGTTATCCAGGTACAGAGCAGTGAGATGGTGCCTTTCACAAGGGCATCAGCAGGGAAGGGAAAGCTTCTCCCCTCCAATAGAAACCCCTTTCTTTGCCAGCTAAAGTGCCCAACCTCTGGACCCTAAGCCCAGATAACATCCACAGGACTTTCTTTTCTGATCTGATTGATATGCTCTATATCACAATCACCCTGGAGCTTCAGTGCCCAACCTCAAACTCCTTCCATTATCCAAGGAGTGCCTAACAGCAGGGCTGGGAAGGAGGAAGGTACAAATACACAGACGCAGCACCCTGCCCCATTGCTGTTTGTCTAGGTAGTGACCTCCTTTTTCTCTTCATTTTAACAAGACCTCAGTACAGCAGAGTCAGCCTGTAAAGAAAAGCATCATGGAGAGGTAACTTACTCTCCAGCAAGGCTGAGGAACAATTCAGTCCCAGAATATCCTGATTTTCCTTTTAAAACTTCCCTCCTTCGGCACCTTTGCTGAAGCAAAGCCCTGCTACAAGGAGAGCAGAGCGTGTGCTTGCAGACACATGCACAGAGGGGCAAACATGCAGCAGCCTGTCCCTGGCCCAGGCTCTCCTGCAGAGGCAGAGCAATGAAGATGGAGTGGAGGACAAGCAGTGGCTGAGCGAGCCAGGACAGACAGTGAGAGGGGGGAGCTGCACCCCGGGGTACCTCGACAGCCACACTGTGGTCAGTCATGGAGACGCTGGTGTTGCGGTACCAGCACACGTGCACGGTTGTGTTGGCACGGTGATGGCTCTGCCTGTCCAGGGAGCTACGAGAGGAGTGTATGTCATCTTCAGACTCCTGTTCTAGAGAGACCTCATCAGAGGATCCTGGGGGAGGAGAATTCGGCAGCGTTTTAAGAAAAGAGATGCAATGATTCATGAGAAAAAATGTTTTCTCTTGCAACGGTCCAGTTTTAAAATATGTCAACTTGAATTTGTTACACTAAAGGCCACTCTGAGCAGATCATTTGGGCTTTCATTACTCAGCTCCGTTTGGGGCAGCTGACTCAACACTGTGTAAAACAAGCAAACAAAAATCCCCACTCTTCATCTTCAATCGATTCTTAGTGAGGAATAGGAAGAAGTGCTCCAAGAAGGGATACTACATATTTCAGCACATCCATAACACCACCAGAGACAGGCACAAGAATGCTGAGCTATAAAAGCTGAACTCCAAAGACACCACATTTCTGAACAAGAAAATACACTACGTGGTTAAATTCAGAAAAATCTAAGTAAAAAATTAATAAGGACCTTATCAAATGAACAATTCTGCAACAGGAGCAACTCTACTGCATTTAAATCTACCAGGAACACATCAGTCTAGGAAGACAAGCATACTTCTTTTGATTAAACCAAAACGAAAGCACAATTAACTCTCCAACTACCATATGAATTATAAAAATATTCTGTTTTTGTAATCAAATTCACAACAGGAGAAGGAAAAGACATTGACGACTGATGCTTTTCAAGGAGGCAGGAAACACCACTCACTGTTGGAGCGATTGCACACGGAGTTTTCCAGAAGCACGTCAGTAGCTTTCTCAGTAGCTTTCTTGGCCATTTCAATTGCCATGTTGAGGTCTCCCATCCACTTCCCCATCTCCAGGCGTGTGCTGCAAGAGAAACAGTGTGAACAGAGACCAGCCCATCCTGTCTCTCTACTCTGACAGTTAGATAAACTACTCCTTCCAAAACACAGCACTGACAAAGGAGTTATGAAGCATCCTGTGGTTTGGGGGTTTTTTTGAAGATGTGCTTTCCAGAGGATGCATGAAACGCCTCCCTGGCTCTGCAACAAACAATCCAGCTCTTTGGAAAAGGGATCTACCAAACCCACAGGCAATTCAGGAAAATAAATGTTACCTTGCTGCCACCACTATGGTTTTCTGTGCTGAATAGATGGTGAAGCAATGTGGGACAGCCCATTCGTTCTCACTCTCCTCCACCTGCAGAAAAAAAATAAATAAGGGTTTTCTCATCACTGCCAGGTGAGACTGATAAACAGTTAGAACTGACCTCCTTGGCTGGCTAGGAAACTGAGTCAAATATGATTACAACCCAGCTGCAGTAAGTGCAAAACAGCTACTCTTTTATGACTATCATCTACTTCAGGTCTATTTTGGCTCTATATGAAAATCTCTATTGTGCATTCTAGTGCCACACCTCTAGCAGCACATCCAACCAGACAAGAAAAGGAGGGTTCTGAGGAGGAGTCAGCTCATTACTCACCGGGGGGTCGAGCACTATCAGCTGCAAATCAAACACAGAAAGAACAGTCCCATTAGAAGCAGGAGGGCTGACTGTATGCCTAGGTGTGTGCACAGTGGAAAAAATGCCAGGACAAATCCCTATTTCCAGATCAGCCTGTCACAGTAGCACAAAAATGAACCATCAAAAGGGTTCCAGCTCCAGCTGGTCATGCGATGGAAAGAACAAGCTTCCCACCTGCAGTCAAGCCTTTGACACAGGCTGGGGCACGTGAAGGTCCAGCCCATTGCCAGCAGCACTGCAGGCTGCTGTCTCTGGCCTGGGAGCAGCTTGTGGCTTTGGTCCTCATGCCCTGAAGGAATCCTCAACCTGTCTTAAGTCAAATCACTTCCTTAACGCTGTGGTGCCACTAGAATCCACTTACCAACATGCCGTGCAGAGGAAGGTGTCCGTGGATTTTGAACTGATTTGTCCCTGTAACCCCTTTGCTTGTGTACAGCAACATATCTGAGAACTGAGAAAGGCAGGAAGAATACAGTCAATACTCTGAAGACGGCAAGTAGGGCCAAGTATTTTTTGACATCTTTTAAAAAAAAATAAAAATCTGCTGTTTAAAGGCCACTGCAGATGCAAGAAAAAACATCATTTCTTAGTCAATTTGGCCTACTTTCCTTAAAACCACTCTTTAGTTTACTTACATGAGAGGTAAATAATTTTTTAATTATCTTAAAACCATGTGCTATTAAGGAAGCAAGCTGGACAGACAGTTTATGGTCACGTCATGCTCTATCTAAAAATCTCTGAGTAAGTTTTCAGTTACGTTTGCTGATTTTCATCACAAGCACATGAGAACACCCTTTCACAACAACTTTATCTTGAAGACTTTGAGTTGATGAAAACCAGAAGCAGCACCCACCAGAAAGAACATCCGCTGCTGTAAACCCTTCTTAGTGAGCTTGTACAAGCAGCCTTCTCGGATGAACTCCTGCAGCAGAAAAACAGAAGTTAGTCAAAGCTTGATCTTTCTCAAACACTGAGAATTTTAATGGTTTTTTTTTTTTTTTCAACCGAGAGTACACAGATATTCATAGAATTATAGAATCATTTTGGTTGGAAAATACCTCTAGGATCATCAAGTCCAACCTATTCCCATCACCAAGACCACCATGGGACCTACTATGAAGACTATCCACCAAGGCATCACTGTTGTTCCACGAAACAGAGATGCAGCGATGGCACATACATGGTTGCAAGGCTCTTCATTGGCAATAAAACCAACAAGGGCTTTAAAAACCTAAGCAAAGGTCCTTACCCTGCCAGACGTGGTGAGGTTATCCACGCCGATCAAATCGTGCTGCAGCTCCGTCAGCTTCTGGAAGTTCTCCAGGCGGATGAGGCTGTGTTGCAGCTGAGATGTCATTTCTGTGACTTCCTTCAGGGCATCTGCAAGGAGAGCACCACCAAGTGGGTCAGAACAGAGCAGACAAAACCAGGCCAACAATTTCATCCACGGAAAATGGAACCTGGAATTCACAGCCACATTTGAAATAGAACAGTTCAGCTGGAAGGGGCCTACAACGATCAACTGCCCCAACAGCCAACTTCTTACAGCATATTTTATTGCTACCTAGGGACAAAGTGAAATTTCACAGCACTTCCTATGCTTCCGAAGATTATTGAGTACCTCAGATTTTGCATATATAAAAAGTATTTACTGTGTGGTCAAAAGTAAATTAAAAAATGAAAGGCAACTGTTTCTACCAAAGATTACTTTATAAATGAACAGAATTTACTAAGCAGGCTTTTGACACTGCAAAGCAATTATTTTTTGTCACATTTTTACTTATAAATGATGACTAGTTCCTAGAAAAAATCTACTCTCTTTTTTTTCCCCTCCTTGTTAAAGAAAGCAACAAGAAATGGAGTAACTTTTCAGTTCTGGTAGAAACATTAAGATCCACCAAGATTACTATGAGAAAAACACTTTCTGGAATGCCAGAAAAAGCATTCATTCTACACAAAGGGAATAGTCTACATCTAAGTTGTCTTTTGTATTTTCCAAACTAGCAGCTAAGGCAATTTTCTGCCCATTACAGAAAGTTTTGGAGCCCTGCACCAGACCATGGCATGACAGTAGTGAAACCTAGTACCAAAACTCTTAAAGAAAAACAGAGTTAATTTTAAAACATAAACTAAACTTGTTTTTTAATTAAGCTGTCTCCTGCCAGTCTTCTCCTGTTCTACTCAGTATAGTTTGGTTTCTTTCCAGGATATTTAAGTGCTCACTCACTCCGGCAGTCCGCAAAGTCCCGGTGCTCTGCTGTGTACTGCTTGCAAAGTCTCCCCAGGACCAGCTTGTAGTGCATCAGTCTCTGGATTGGCTTGAGCAGGAACATGTTGAGGGGCAGGTAGCAAACCTTCTGCAGTTCAAACTCCTTATAAACCATTTCCAGCTTCTTTAGGCGTTTAGTTGCTTTCTCCAGTTCTGTCAAGACCTCGTCGTGCTTCTGCAGATAACTGGTAAACTCCTGTTGAATCACACAAAAAATTACTTGGATCAAAAAACAGACTTCAATAGATTTCACAGTGAATAAGAAAAAACATCCATTCTCCATTCTACTTTTGTCTCTGACCATAATTATGGAAGCCAAGACTGCACATACTATCATAAGTATTGACAAAAGTAGCATTAACAACATCGTATGTTTCAATGGCTTCATAAAAAAACCCAAACCACCAGCATTAAAAACATTTGCTTGGTTGTCCTCTGTTCACTAGTTACTGCAGCTGCACCTCCGTGTGCTTCTGATGAGAACAGCCAGTAGCAACACCCAATAATAATTTCCCATTCCAAGACAATTCTTGTTGATTACTGACTTTTTTAGGACAGGATGAGGTGAGCAGAGAGGGTTGTGTCATCGAGGTTTATCTATTAAAGACACTGGAAGGTAGGTCCCAGTCAGGGTCAAAATAGGCCCTGCTGTAAATATTTTATTATGTTTTCCTTCGAATTTATCAACAAGAAACGTTTGCAACTTACTTCAAGTTTAGTGGAAATACTAAACCTTGCACACTCATCCTTGATAAAGGGAAAAAAAGGACTCAACAAGCCTGAGATTCCATTAATTTAATCCTTTATCTACCTTTAGTGTCCGCATATTCCTGAGCATGACATCTCCAATGCGTTGATAATCTCCTTTCACGTGAGCATTGGTTTTTCTTTCCCTGAAACACACATCAGGAGATGAAGTAAGAAGGTGCAGTACATGGGAGACCAAGAAATGTCAGTTTTCTCTCTCCCCTTCCCCTGTACTTCAAGATATATCTTCAAGAAACACTTCCCAAGTATCTGTGTGTTTTAAGGACTGCTTTAGTAAAATTAAGAGAGGCAGCACTAACATTAATGCCTCCTCTATTCATTTTTAGCTGCTTGACTCTCCCAATTCACTGTTGATGTTGAAAACTTGGTACAGTAAATATGGAAGCTGCATAAAATAACAAAGCCATGCTTAGAAAACTGAGAAAAGAATAGAAATGAATTTGTGTGAAAGTCTTTTGGGGAGTTTAACCTCTCAGACTTTTGAGTAAGTGTCATAACATGATCCCATCTGAATTTATTAATTTATTTTTGTTTGTACTTTGTTTACATTAACCACCTTCTTCTGAATGGTAGCTCTAGCATATAACATCTCAGGTCAGGAGAAAGTAATGCAAAGGTTAAAAGAAATATGCTCTTTGAAATAAATTGTGCTGCAAGAGCTTAATTACAAAAAAGTGTTTCTTAGATTTTCACCTGGAGATTCATTAACTGGAAGGTGTTGAAAAAACCCCAAATTACCTTTTTGATCTTGTGTCCCTTCTCTTTTCTAAGGTTAGAGAGACACCACCAAGTTACATTAACAGTCAGGCTTGATGATCTTAAGGGTCTTTTCCCACCCTCCATGATTCTGTGATCACAAAAACCTTGGTCTGGGGTGCAATTCATACAACTACAGGGTATTATGTACAGAGCAGTACTTGAAATAAGGGCTCTGAAAAATGTATTTAGTACTTTTTTAAAAAAAACAAAATCTATTAAGACTTTTCCCTTGATTCTATTTATGCAGAAATACCAGTTAAATATAGATTAAGTACAGGTTTGATGTGAGGATGAAGGAAAAGTGCCCATGCACTGCACTGTTAACACTCACCAGAGCAGCAGCCTTTGCTCAATCTCCTTCAGAAAGCCTCGATGGAACTCATAAATGGGGTCTATGTTAGAGAAGAGCAGTGTCATCAGGCCCTCTGGCATGGCATTCTCCTTGATCACTGCGCTGCGAAACCACTGCCAAGAAAGAGCATAAATGATGAGACATTTCTCTAAAATTAATCACTAGCATAAAAATTCTCCTGCAGTGATGGAGGAGAAAGTGTGTGCACAGGGAAAGGGGAGAAAGGAAGGAGAAATATTCAGGGAAGATATAATCTGAGAAAGGTGAAAAGATGTAATTTTGTCCTTGCCAGACACTAGAAACAGGAGGATTATTATTGGTTCTGGTTCATGTTTCTTAATGCAATGATGAGATGGTTGGTAACGGCTCTAAATGACTGTCAATTACCAAGTGGCTGCCACAGCTGATCTTACACCACTGCTTGCACTTCAATGCAGATAAAACTGCTCTTTCATAAAACTCGGAGCCCTGTGCAAGTCATTCAGTAGCTGGAGACATCTTGTTGCATGTCACATACTGCACTTTATTGCTTTGGGTTCCCCCCTTTCCGGCAGGGATGGGAATACTTCAAAAATCCTCTGAGGTGGGACAAGGACTAGCTTGTCTATTCTAGGTGAAAGGAGAGAAATGAAAAAGCAGCAACAAAAAAAAGACAAAACTCCTTGAACCCCTATGGATCCTTAATACCCTCTGCAATTGTCATCTGCTCTCATGATCTGAAGGCACAAAGATAAAAGCTCCCCAGGGAACACCACAGAGGTGATGGCTACATTATAAGCCGAGCTGACAGCAAGGACTATCGTTGAAGCTGAATGCAAAACATATTTAGGTTGTCCCTGTTCACAATTTTCAGAGAAAGTTTGCCCAAGACATTAAAATGACATGTGATGTAGCTGCTGGAGCTAACAATAGAAGTCTAAGGAAGGTATCTGCTCTCCCACACCAGGACCTATGTAATAAAGAAGGTAACAGCTACATGGTTTATGAACTATGCTTTATCATAGGTCTTCCTTCTTCTGTTACCTGGAAGGAAAGTCCAAATTAACAATTACAAATCTCTTAAGAAAAGGAAAAGCAGTAAAGTTAAAAGCCCTTACCACTGTAATAACTTCCAGATCCTTTAAATAGGTCCGTTCTGTAGCAAGAATCTCCTTTGCTATGAAGTATGCCACATCAGTGGGGTAGCGCTGAAACAATACACAGCAATCAACCAGTATGCAAATATAAATGCTCTATTTACTGCTAAGCACAAGCTCAAACCTTTACATACATTTCCTCTTGCTATGGACACATAAGAGGCAGATTTTGAGCACAGCTTCCTGGCATGCTGGGGCCCTTGGCAGTTGTTCCTGCTAAAATAGGGGGCGGTGGTCCCAGAAGCAGACACCAAGAAGATCCCTATGCTAAGAGGGCGGTGGGGAGACCTGACCAAACCTTCAGCACTGGAGATATAACTCTAACCACCAAACACATCTGTTCTACCACAAAATACACTGCAATCAACATTCAGTGACCAGCAAGCACAGCTCCTCACCTGAAACCATCACTTCTCTCTCGACCTAACTTCCTAGTCATGCTCTTATCTTACCTTACGTTTCATTTCATCATCCTCTTCTATCCTGGGGCTGCCAGCATCACTGAGGACAGGACTCAAAAGAGGAGATGAACCCTGTCCAGCTGCATTCAAATTCACCTGGAACGCTGGTTTCAAACCCAGGGGACTCTTCAGCATGAGGGAAGAGAGCTGAGGATGGTCCACTGGGAGGCCTGGGTGGGAAGAGAACGAGAAGATGGAATGGAAAAGAGAAAATGGTTTTGATTACAGCACATCTAAGATGATTGCAATTACAGTTTACAGTAACAGTGGGTAATCTCATATTATTAAAAAGGCAAAAGAAAAAAAAAAAGACAAAAAAAAGCATATACATCCACAGATCAACTGTGTATCTCAAAGCAAATGGAGTGTTCCCTGTAACCCAGCTCTCACACAGCTCAGTAAGGACAGACACCTTTACAACTGCATTTAAGGGAAAGGATAAATTGTTTAGTGTCTAGGAAAAAGTGCTCAAATCCTGTTGGATTTTGTTGAGCAGCAGCAGGCTTTGCAACATAAGATTATACTGCAGTAAGAAGCTTTTAATTTTTTCTTTTTAAATTAAGAATTACTTTTCAGCTCAGGGAAAAGCTAGGACAAATCATACCACTCTCTCCACTCCAGAAGATAAGGCTCGTTAAAAATACATTCAGAAATCAGGGAATCCTCAAAATTGTACCAATGGGAGAGGAAAAAATATTGCTGTACAAAAAAGAAACATGCAAGAGATTTTATTCCTGGCTCTTCAAAGTATATGAACAGAATAATCTACTGATCTCAAAAGAAAACAACTCTGCAGCACTGGGTATTAACTGGATGGACACTCTTGCAGAGCTGCCTGCAGCAGGAGTGGCATGTACTGCTCTGCTTTAGATTAGTAATTGTCAATTTTCTTTTATGTATTATTATTTGTGGACCCTTTGGAGATGTAAGGTAGCAAACAGTGAATTTAAGCCTATGAACAGGAGCTGCAGACTCCTTAGAAACAGCACAGACACACCCCTCAGGTGCTCCCTGAAAATCACTGGGTTTGGGTCAGACACTCCAATTACTCACATTATGCCCAAAAAATTCATACCTAACTTCACCTATTTTTTTTTTTTCTGATCTTCCCTGTGATAAATGGACAAGCTTTGTCAGATCAGGCGACTGAATGGGTTCCAAGCCCTTCAGCATCTACCGCTCTCACCGCACTGCTCCAACACCCCGCCACGCTCCCAGCCCTCCCCAGAAGGATTTGATGTGTCACAAGCAGAGAGCAAGGGCTAAAACATCTGACTGAAGGAAAACTGGAAAATCAACAATTAAGTAAAAAATGCCAACTCATTAGCTCCAAGATTTCTTAAAAAAAACCCCAAACCAACAACTAAAAGGCTTAAAAAAAAAAAAAAAATCAGCCCCCGTGGGTGTTTGACACAGCCCCAGGAGGAGGAGAAGGAGCTGGGAGCTTTCTGAGTCACTCCTGGCAGGAGTGGCCGTGGCTCAGGAAGCAAAACCCTGCAAGGTGGGGTGACAATGGTGGGGCTGCCCCAGCTCCTGTTTTCACATTGACAAATGCAGGAAGCTACACAGTGCTGCACCCGGTCACCTGGAAGAGATTCAGATCATCCAGGCTGTGCAGTTAACCATTAATACACTAGTTGAGCACAGTCATTCCAGAGCAGATTTTTGTTTCTGCCTCAGCATTTTCTTCATTCCTGCTGTTTTTAATATTAGCACAGGAAAGCACCAACTTCTGATATTTGTTTCACCTCTATGGGGACAAAAGTTTATTGAAAGTTTGCTTATGTGCCAGGGATGATGAAACAACAGCTTAAAAACAAATAAGGTACAAGCTTAGAGGGGTGAGGAGCTTCTTTAAATTCCTAGAATTTAACACAATGTAGTGATGTGTTCCAGAATTTGCAACTTGAATTGCTTCTGGACAGACTGACTGTTCATATAGAAGGGGAGCAAAATGTTTCACACAAACTCCACTGACTGCTTATTTTAATCGAGTTGTTCTAGTTTTTATCACCTCCAATAGGACAAGCTGGCCATTAAATTAATTTTGAACGCTTGCTCATTTGTATCTGCCAGCAAGAACTCATGCCTGAAAGCCAGAGTGATTTATGGAAACGAGAGGTATGTTCAGCTCCTTGAGAAGCCTGAAACAATGAGCAGAACTCAAGATGCTGGAGCACAGGGCTTTCCCTCTACCCAAGCCTAGGGCTAACCTACAGATGCAAATGCCCATCGCTTCTCCAGGGTCAGGAGTGCCCTTCCCCTGCACGCCAGTAGCTCTAGGAGGACACCCTGCAGCTGTTTATTCCCCTGGGATGAAAGCCATAAAGAATTCAGAAAGGAGCAGTTGCAGCTGCAACTTGTAATAGGCTGTCAGCTTAATCTGCAAAGGGACTTTCTGAGGTTAATGTGACTTCTGAAATCTGCCTTTTCTAGGAAGGACTATAAAATGTCACAGAGCAGCTCGGGTTAGCTTTTTTGCTAACATTTGTTTAGAAGTCTGATATAAACTCAGCATGATGGTGTCTCTTGGCAGAGGACTAATCCAGCAGTATTTCTCCACTAGAGCAGCAAGGCAGGAGCTCCCAGTCAAGCAGGTGAGATGTACAGCAGTTCTCTGTTCTCCTGGGGAAGGATGGTAAAGGAAGAATCCATGTAACAGGTGGAGCAGCTGCTGCTGCTTTCAACAGCTGCTCATTGCAGAAAACTCCCAATCAGGTAGAAATCCTGGTGCCAAGGTCAGAAACGTGACTGAGTTCCTCTGATATCAAACGTGGGGGCACCGAGGTCTTCCCTGCCCTGCAGGCAGCAGCATCCTCCAGGTACATTAAAACAGACTCTTCTTTGAGAGGGACATTTCCATGTCTCAACATTCTGCATGAAGTGAGATTTGTTCTCTACATGTAAGTCATCACACAAGCATCCTAAGCGGGGAAGCCTCGCTGCAAGCAGGAGTCAGGGTTTCCACAGTGATGTGGCTACTCAGAAATGTAAACAAGACCCTCAGAGGCATGACTGCATTCTGGACGAGGCAAATTTCTGCTTTCGTATCACACACAAATGCACTTAACTCAATGCAACATAAAAAAAAAAAAGGTCAGTTTGCTGTAATATTCCACATACTCAAAGATGTTTAAGACTACTAATGCTTCTTAGTAAATTACACTATGTAGTTAAGCAAACAAAACCAATTTCATAAAAAGACCAACATGCATATAATAAATAAAAAATTTTTTAAAAAATCAAGTCTAGCACTGAAACACTACAAAAGCCCTTTACTTTGCAAGAACACAGCTGTGGATTTTAGTGAGTATGCCAGCCTTATCTTTCACAGCTACTGCATATACTGTCAAACTGTTTTATTATTTATTTCAGGTGTATATTTTCTCCGAGTCTATGTAGAATTGGTTTAACTTTGCAACAAAAAGAATCAAAGTTTGTAAAACTGTAATAAAGTGACAGAACATGCTATTTTCTAAAATCTCCTGATGTCCGAAAGGAAGCCAGAGCCAATTCCACCCAATAATTCCTCCTTGCTGAAAAGCAAAGTTTTTTTACTGAGTGTTTTCATTGGTTTATAACCCAGCAAATTAAAAAAAAAAAGTCAATTAATCTAGCCCAGAAACCTGCTCGATTTACTCACACAAGTACTACTGACCTTCTTTCAGGCAAATGTTTACGTGACTCAGGAAAACAGGATCTATCCATACATTGGTCACAGACTCCTGAAGGAGAACTTTCCACCCAGAAAACATCCAATTGCCTCCATACCCTATCTTTGCAATAAAGGACAGGCTTCCAGCAAAAACAAAGACACAGGAGAGAGCTCAAGAGACACAGTCGGTTTAAAGGGAAATGTCTCCACAACAAATGTCATTCCTATCATGAGATCTGAACTTCTCGTCCTGTTTGTGGCCCAAGCAAAAGGTTTGCACAAAGCAGTGATTCGAAAACCACACGCCAAGATTTGCCCCAGCTGTGCTCAACAAAGGAGCACAGGAGGAAAACTGCCTGGAGAAATCTGGCAATAAAACTCTAAGATGCCTTGGCTAGGAGAAGACATTTATTCTATTTCAAACACAAGGGTAACAAAAAATAAAGCTAAAAAGCCCGTGTTGTCATTTATATCAAAGTTTTCCTTATTTTATTGCATAAACAATTAAAATTATGAGTTAGTACAAATCTGTAGGTTCATAACCAGCAATCTGAACAGACACAAAGATATTAAAAATCCCAACATGTAACTCAATAAAACATTTATCGTATAAAAGATAAAGTTCAAGAGATCAATTAGGAAATTCCAGCCCTCTGTTCCTTAGTGTAATCCTTTCCTGAAAAGAGTAGCACCTGTTTAACTGGGGAGTCACCCTAACCAAGGCACGCTTACTCCTGTATGTATTGATAAATGGGCATTTTGTGTTTCTCACTGATCCACGGGGCTCTTGCCATGCTCTCAGCTGCCACACGAGCAATAGAAGAATACTGTAACTTTGGAAAAGTTTCCCCACAAACCAGTTTCAATTAAACATGCTCCAAATTTGAAACCTGCAAAGCTACAGCTCACCCAGTGGACTAATCCTGTGACCACCCACGAGCAGATAATAAATGGATTTTATGACACGTTTGGAACTCTAAAGTCTCCCCATATTCATACAGATGGTGTATATGTATACCCATACATATACACATAATATTTGTGGCAAGTGTGATGTAATATCTACTAAAAACTACGGGTTATGATACCTAAAAGACTACACTGAAAACTGTATCATTCAGTCAGTCAGTACCTGATAATTATGGCTTAGAACTTTTTCAAAATGACAATAATGGGAATGACTTACCGACAGGTTTGCACCAAAAAGTATAAAATTATAATGGCTTTTATTAGTGTCTCTGTGAAACCTTACCCTTAGCAAGATTTGCAACTACACAAGAACTACCACCACCAACCAAAACCAACACCAAACCAAGCCACCAAACAAACAAAAAAATCCCTTAAAATCACCTACGACCACAATTTAAAAAAAATACACAGGAAAAGAGAGATCAATACTTTGTATTATCCAGCAACTCTGAAATTCACTGGAAATTAAAGTGGAAGTTGAGAGCATATCAACATATCACCCTAATCCATCCTAAGATAAAATAAGGTTAAGTTCTGGTAAACACATGGCATGTATTACTTGAGTAACGAATGAACACTTCAACATTACAAAGTCTACACACAACAGATAACGCAGGCTAGTAAAGTTTACCAAAGTTTAACCAGGTGGTGGATAGGTCAGAGAATATTCTGTGACCTCTGTTTTGTGCAAATTAAAGAGTTCCAGTAAATGCATATGTGAAGATGAAAAAAGTTCTCATGTAGTGCTTTATGTTTAATAAATGTATTTAGGCATAGAACAGTCTTAAGTATACACGTATAGGATTACAGGTGGAGATTAAATCACCCATTCAAGACACACATTTCTTGGTGTCTTTTAGTCACACTGCAACAGGCAAGTTGAGTTCTGCAAGAGGGCTAAAGCCACCAGCCTGACTAATTTTGAAAAGCCACTAATATTGATGTACTACTTATGGCTGCATGTAGCTGCTACAATAGGAGAACAGAGAACTGGAAGGATGGAAACCAGCCCCATTTCACTGCAGAGCAGGAGCAGTGGCTCCAGCATGCTCCCTTTGCTCAGCCACCACTGCAGCAGCTGGTGGATGCAGTCTGGAGCAGGAGGACAAGCCTGGGAACCCCAGTGGTTCTCCACGCTGGAAAAACACAGCACCAAAACCTGTATGTTGGTTAGAAATATACATACCTATATATGTCTCCCCCTGGCCTCCCACAGATGGGAACAGAAAGCAAAAGTGAAAGAAAGCACCTGCAGATGTGAGAATGTTGAGGGGAGGAGAGGGTGACCGCTCACTTGCTACAGACAAGTGAAGGTTTGCACCTAGGCTTTCATCAGCTACCAGAGCTCCTCAAGTGCTTTCTTCTCCAGGTGAGCATGCATGGCATACTTGACAAAGATCTTCTGAGTTTTCCTATGCAATCTTCCCCCTTTTTCACACCATGCAATTCCCACAGCAG
Organism: Brachypteracias leptosomus; assembly: GCA_013401335.1. NCBI lineage: Eukaryota > Metazoa > Chordata > Aves > Coraciiformes > Brachypteraciidae > Brachypteracias > Brachypteracias leptosomus. The sequence continues at coordinate 603,319 of VYZX01018786.1, forward strand.
CTTTTGCTGCTCAGGATCTGCAAGGATTGCAGCTCTCTTAGATGGCTGGCACCAACCCCATACCACTCACCTTCTTGAAAAGATAACTTGTGTGCTCAGGAAAAAAAAAAATTAAAAAAAATTCAGTACTGGGAACTAAGTTTTAGCAGTATCAATGTAAAAAGAAAGAAGTACATACCCCAAGAAGTGAAACTTAGCAGCGTCGCTGGCACTCACAACATCATCACACCAAAGTTCACCAATTCCCCTGTGCTACCCAAAGACAAATGATACAGAGAGAGGAAAGCCCTTCCTTCTCTCACCTTCTCCTGCCACCTCAGGAGACAGCTGGGGGAGAGGAGGATGCCTGGCGTGGCTCTGCTGCACTCAAACAACTCACAACTGGTGCCCAAGCTCACTATGAAGCACTGAGGTGTCCCGTTCCCCTGCAGGCAGGCTGCCCTTCTCTCCATCTCTACTGGAAAGTGAATTGGAACTTACCCCTCTGGAAGAAAATTATGAAGAACCTTTTCTCACAGCTTTCTTGCTGTAATAAAAACTCTACTAACAAACTAAATTTTCTCCTCTTTTGTGCCTATCTGGCAAACAACAAATAGAATAGAGCTAAGCATGCAACTGCACCTTCAGAAGCCATATTGCTTTGAAAATCAGAAAAGGCCAGAGAGAAATCACAACAGATATATGTCATCAGGTAGCAACAGCAAATATATAACCAGCAGACAGCAGAGGCACAGGCAGCAGCACTGAACTCACACAGCCTGCAAGCACACCAGGGCGTACAACCCCCAGCAGGTACACCAGGGTGCACAATCCCAGCAAAGGATATTGGCTTTTAGGTGCTGACCAGCATTGTCTTTGTGCAAGCATCCCAAATCCAGGTGTACAGAGGAATCAGCTGATGTGAAGGATCAGTGTTCCTGGTGACACCCTAAATAAAACCTTCATCTGAACAGCTCCATACCCAGGTCAAAGCCCTCCCAACCCCCCCACCCCATCCTCACCCGTGGATCCACATATCTTGCTCTAAGCTAATGGATCAAGACCCCAGTCACTCCCATTCCTTTAGAAAACAAAAGGGGCATTATGTTAAGACTCTTATTACTTGTTAAAAAAAAATTAAAAATCCCTGAGATTTGAAATTGCCAATAAAAGATCTGCATAGTTGCAAAATACAAGAAGAAAAAGATTCAAGATGCCTTTTCAAGAAAATGTACTGGCAAAGCCTTCTCTCAGGACTGCCAAGCAATCAGGATTCTTTATTGAAAATGCAGGGAGCTTTTTCCTAAGATCTTCTTGAAAACCTAGAGAATTTAGTTGGATTTATTCCCATGTTAAGCAATTCTAACACATTTAGAGAGAACGCTTGTGATTGAGGCACAGAAGATGAAATAGAGGCAGATACGGTTCTATGTAAATAGCTGAATCCTGATTCTTTTTTTAAAAGATCAAAGAAATTACAGCCTTTCTCTAAATCTTCATCTACTTATGTGTCCCCAACGCTACCACCCGTACCAGAGTCTGCAGACAGAATTCTTTCTTCTGTTTTAAGTTACATAACATAGTTAGTTGTGGGAAGGAAATCAGACAAACTGTCTAAAAACATACTTAAAGGTACCAGTTTTGGACACAACTGAAGACTTCCTCCAAGTGCCTATTTAGAAATGTCACATTACACACCCACGACATCATCTCCACGGGTATGAATAAAGTCACACGAAGAGCCAGAACACACATTCAACAGAAGAAAAAAAAACACCTCAACAAACACGTAGCACTTTTAAACAAAAAAAAATAGCAAACCGTTGTACATACCTGTTGGTCCAAACTAATACTTTGTTCTAAATGTGCTTTGATTTTCTGTGCCATTGTCAAAGGCAACTGGTTTCTCATGGAACAAAAGTGATTCCACTCAAACACAGCAACCACAATATAAAAGCAAGTGCTGTGAAGAATAACCATACCTTGGGAAAAACTTAAATAGGAGAAATGTGTGATTACAGCTTTACCTCCCTGTGTTTTACCATATGTTGAGAGGAATTCTCTTGAAGTTTTAGTTATCAGAATTTTGAAAAATGATAGTATTTTTTAAATGAATGAAGGTCTTTAAATGATATATCAAGACCATGTTTAAGAAAGCTGGTATGAATAATATTGAGTATAAAGTTATGCTTGTAACTGTAGGCTGCTTATTTTGATGGCATTGATCGTACCAGTGCTGCACTCTCTCTGCAAAGGACTGAAAATTGGGCAACAAACCGAATGGCTGAAGGAGATGTTGCTTCCATCACAAGATTTTGGTCAGGTGTATTTCATATTTTTGCTCATACAAAACCAAAAAACTCTAAAAAAATGCTGTTACGATCTGAAGCTCAGAATTTGACTCCCCTAATCCACCAGGCTGGCAGACAGGAAGGACATTTCACAACTTTTACTGTTTCACCTCAATTAACGTTGCTAAATTAGATGTGATTAGTTCAGTACCTGTCTTTTCACTTTCAAACTTACAGATCAAGTCTCACATCAAAGTCACCTGACTAAAAATAAAAACAAAACCAAACCTATAAACCTATAAAAGCAGTGAAGCTCTAACTGTTGTTTGTAACGTTCACTCCTCCTAACATCCCAATTTCTCAGAAAGATTATGGTATTTTCTGAATACAGCCCATATTTCAAAGACAAAGTTAAAGCTGTTACCAGGTTTAGCACCACCTGTCTTCCACAGATGGACACTTCCATGAATTAATTTGTGAGCATTTTTATGCAGAGTGATTAAATAAAGGAAAAAGAAGGTGAGACAAAATACAATGGAGATGCTTTTATAGTCTATGCATAGATCTCCAAACTGCTGCAAAGCAGAAGTGTACTTAGTTTGTTGCTGGACTGCTGAAGGCACCCTGAAGTCAGAGAACACAATGATTGTCTTCACATGAAGTTTTGGCAACTGCTATTTTCATTTGCTTGCATACACATTCCTTCTTTAAACTACCACGTAGGTTATTTACTCTTGGAAGTATACACAGACAAGTTGCATAGGTTGATATTTTAAAACTTTCCTTCGTAGTAGACTTGAAGATTGTCCATTTTTTGACTGTGGAAGCAAAACCCACAAGGAGGACTCTCACTGCAGCACAGCAAAAAAGTTAAACTGGATGTGGCTGCTTGGTAACAAGCATGTGCAAAAGTGTCTGTTGCATTCAGGTGTTGGAGGAACAGCATTATTATATCAGACTCTTACAAATAGAAACAAAGAAATCCTTCAATATGCTGTAATTTATGATGCCTGCATGAGCCAGCTGATTATAATTAACTTCTCTGAAATCAGTGGGTTTTCCTAAATGCAGTTTTTTGAGAACCTTGTAGCTCCATATAATGCAGCACCAAAGCTGGGAGGCTTTGAGGGAAACTGAAGAGGTACATGGAGAAAAAAAAATAAAATCAACTATGTTATGTGATTAAAATCCAGCCACTGGATTATAGTTTTCTTGCTTAAAGTGACTGACATCACACCCTTCTGACTTCTAAGCCTGAACAGCATAGAAGGGTCCATCACAAAAATCAGGAATCAATCAACATGTGCCTTCTCTGTCCAGTCTTCTTGGGCGAGATTTTTCAAATTATTTTGAACGTCAAACGCAAAGTTATCACCAGAGGCTTGAGCAAAAGGGTTGCTAAAGAAAAGGTTCACATCCAGTGGGGCAGCAGTTCCAGAGTCCCAGGAGTCCGTGTCTGTGCTGCTCGAGTCCTCCGTGGTGGTGGGTGGGTAGCTCAGCTGCTCCAGCTGGTCAATAATGTCTGTGAACTGAAAGGCTGAACTGGACTCGGAGCGGATGGAGTAGGTGGGGAAGTTCACCATGGAGCTGGCCTCTGAGTGGTTGGCAGAGCTGTACACGTGCAGGGGGGACACCCCGTTCAGGGGCAGGTTGTTGAGGGAGCTGCTCTCCGAGCGGTTGTTGATGAGCGAGCTCGTTTCAGACGGGCTCAGGAGACTTTGCATCCTGCTTGCTTGGGCCTTCACCTCAAACAGCTCTGAGGTGTCTGATGGCCTCTCATTGCCGTTGAAATCGCTCACTTCAAAGTCAAACTCATCTTCCATATTCATATCTACAGCTTCAGTGGAGTACCTGTCAGGGCTTGACTGAGAAGAGACTGTGTTCTGCTGAAGGGTTTCGGCAGTTAAGCCAAGCGACTCCGACACATGCTTAGAGAAATCAGAGCCTTTCAACTCTAAACCACTGTACACGTAGGAAAATGCCTCAGAGCCCCCACCAAAAAAGGAAATTTCTGCTGGGTCATCATCAATAAATTCCTCTGACACCTGTAACTGTGAATTTGTCAATGTGAAAAGAGGGGCACCCTGACCACCGTGCTGATGTTTTTGTTCAGCCAAGAAAACACCTGTGGTAAAGTCATCCTCATCATTGTCATTTTTACAAGCAGTGACCCTGCTCACGTTACTACTCCTCTCTACATCTAGATCTAAACCACAGCCACTCTCAACAACAGGACAAGCAGGGTTACAGTTTCCTGCAACACTACCAAACCCAACACCTTGGAGCATGGGAGATCCAGGCTGCTGCACCAGTTTCCTTCCCGCTTCTTCTGCCGGTGGTGTAGCATTTTTTTCTGGAATCCTTGTGTATGATGCTCGGGGATCCAAAGAGGAAGGGCTGGTTTCTGCAAAGATGGGCAGGACAGGAGTAGGAGTGGCCGATGAGTGAACTGAGTGGAAGGCGGCAGCTGCTGAGGCAGGAGACCCTGGGGTTCTCAAGCCCTCAGCAAATGGGACACTCTAAGAGGGAAAAACACAGTAGAAACACACAAATAAAAAGATTTTAATAATGCATAAAAAAAAATGCAACATCCAGCTCCTGACACAGAAGGAATACATGCTTCAAAAGAGCTTTCTTTACATCATGAAAACATTGCCTACAGAAACAGATCCAGCAGCCCTAGTAAAAGGCAAGATCTCTTTTCCTGCATTATGATAACTGCATGGAAAGTTAAATCCATGTATTTCACAGCCTCTGCTGAAAAAGCATCCACAATGAAAAGTAACAAGACGACGACAGTGAAATCCTGTGATGCTTCCTTAACCCCTCACACGTAAAGCAAGGGCATTCAGTGAGACTCTTGTTTGTTGCCACCGACTGTGGAAGGCATCCATGCATGAACTCAAGGCTTCCACAGAAAGCAGTTAGATAGTACCTGAAGACAAACTAATTCTCTGAAATAATAACGTATTAAAAGAATGACATCATCTTTTTGGTGAAGCTGAACTCTGAAAAGGAAAATATTACTCTTCAACTATCTAAACTAACACCATCCATAAAAAGAAGAAAACCCGTGCATCAGGAACAAAGGTCAAACAGTGAAAGCAATTCCACAGAGTTCACTCAGATCACCTTTCCTTCATTATCACCTCAGAAAGCTGGTTGTCAGCTTCCCTGACTGCAGAACTGACCTGTTTTGGCACGTCTGTGTTGGGGGTACGAGTGGATGCTCTGGCTCTGCTGTGCCTCCTGACAAACAGAGAGCACCGGTGAGTTCCCAGCACATGGACCAGCCCTCTCCCTTCCCCACTCAGCTATTTCCATTTTGGTTTCATTGTATTTTACCATGTTTTGTTAATAACAAGTTCCAAAACTTTTAAAGTCTCACAAGTTGTAAATTAAACAATGCAGGAGTACGAAATGTACATAAAAAGGAATAAAGCCAGATTATTCACACCACTCAGGGAGAACTCAAGAGCAACTTGGGAAGACCAGACTAAATAGCACACTTAGTTTAACTTCTTCCTTTGTCACCAGTTAAACTTCTACAAATGAATGGCTTCAAAACCAGAATGAGTTAATGAATGTTAATTAGTAACAATTTTACAAATTTGCAATTCAGTCAATCCTATAATTTATGGCATATAAAATTCTATATGCTATACCCCAAAAAGTGGTATCCTGCATCACACTCATAGTTAGATCCATTCTATGTCAATAATTTACTACGAAATAAATCTTTCATACAGAAAAGGATCTCAACTGGAGTCAAAGACATTAAAAGTACTTATTCATAGTACACTAATGCAAACTTCTTAAAATTCCTATTAAGTTCCTATAATCTTTCAGATGAAAGACTATGAAGAGTTTCCCACACATAGACAGGATGGTTTCACATCAAAGGAAGTAAATGACAATTTTATAATTAAAATACACATTCTGATTTATATGTTTGTACTTACCTTTCATATGGGGTTTTCTTCACCCCACTGTCCTTAATATAATCCACTAGTTGCTTCTGTGTTCGTCCACTGTGAATCCACAAAAGTACAAATGTTGAGAATTATAGATTGAATGACTTCGGAACATTTCTTCCTTTTGATCTCATTTTCTAAGATATAAGGAATTCAGCTTTAATAAATCCATTATGTTTCTCCTTACCTGTATCTGAATGATGACCCCCTGGTGAAGAACACTGCTTTAGCCTTTGGCTTTGGCTGATCAAAGAGCCTAAAGAATGTGTGATATTCAACACAGATTTTCCAGAAGTTTTTACACTCATCCCTACTTCCCAAAAGAAACTCCAACGTATCTTGATAGGGGCCCTGGGAACAAAACACAAAAGTTAAGTAGCACATAAAAAGGCCATGGATGAGAAGAGGAGTGTACAATAGGTGCTAACAAAAGGGCTGAACTCCCATGAGATGCAGTGTTTTGCTAAGTCACTTCTCACACACCTCAGAGTGATGGAAGTGACTCTGAATGCAGTTTAAATCATTTAATAGCTTTCAAAAATATCTGTTTACTTGAAACTGTAAAAATGTTTAAAATGCCCTTGACTTTAGAAACACGCTCAATACAATCCACCTTCTACCTTAACAACAGATTTACTATTTCAATGCTTAAGTTACCTTAATTCATTTTGACAATAATGGATCAGACTGCTGATGAGAGTGTTAACCACCACTTTTATCTAAGGAAAGTGTTAAATGTAACTTTTTCAACGTACTGAGGCAGGATGCACTAAATACTTTGTTATTTTACTTTTACACACGTGTATGCCTATGTCAAGGATAAGATGAGGCTGATACATGAAACTAAAAATCTAAGACAAAAGACATGGGGTAAGGAAAGAAAGATTTTTACTTGAATGCCAAAGCCAAGCCTACCCCATTGAAGTTCTTTTATAAAATTACAAACTATAGAATTTTTCGTAATAAAATTAAGTAATGGTATTCTACACTGACCAGCCCCACTATTGCAGCAAAACTTACACAGACCTCTGGGTGGAGTTTAATAAGGAATCTTTTCCTCTTGAAGCTTAGTTTACGGACCTTCGACCAGTTGAAGGTATTGATTTTTGTATTTCCCTGAATTAAAAATGAGAACAGTTAAAGGCTGGCAAAAGTTTCAGGAAAAAATCCTCATTCTGTTGGCTTTTTATTTCTGGTGACAACAGCCTATGCACAAAGGACAAACTGCACGAAACAATATTTTGGGAATTTAAATAACGCTCCCTTGGTCATAAAAATGTGCTAAATTTTAAAATAATCAGAGACACATGAAGTTTAAAGGAGAGACTTACTCCCAAGACGTGCTAGTGGAAAGACAGACACACGTACCCAGTCTGCTCCCCCCACCTTACCTGGAACACCAGCACACCCATGTGGGACACAGCTAGATTAATTTTGGTGCCCTCACGGTCAGATGCAAGGTGGAATCTGATGCCATACATCTCCAGTTTTCTGGCAATTTCAAGCACTTGAAAGTCTGATTCAGCAGGAGTTTGACCCCTATAATGAGGAAGAAAAATACAGTGTTAAGAACAACCCAATTCTATAATATTGCCAACATGGCTGATGCACTTAAGTCTTTACTCTGGCGCTAGATGAGAATTTTCTGTCTCATCCAGTTGGGCAGTTTCACTCCAAGTATTACACTGAAACTTTTGTAATAGGAGCAACATGCAACGGGAGATGACCAACCGAGAACACATTCCATAGACAGAGGCACTGGAACAAGTATTGACTAGTTTAGAGATTTTTCAGTTTAGAAACAATAAAGCTGAACAAATTCAAATTCAATCCACGATGCTCTTTCTTCTGCTTGCTTGTATACACATTAATATTAACCAGATAAAGTGAAAGAGCTGCACAGCCAGTACAATAGAAACAAATATCACAACAAAATGACCCATTTCAGGTGGGGAAAAGTCCTTAAACAAGGAAATCAAACACAATCCTGTCACCTAAGGTAGTCTATGAACTAAAAACATAATGCAAGACAGCACTACTACCCAATTTTTAGCATAAATACAGTCCAGGAGAAATACCTAAGACAGGATACTCTCCTGTGCCAACTCCATGGAAACACAAACATGCTCTTGGTAAAACACACATACACAAAAATGCACTGAGAAAATAACTGTGAATGGACATACATTTAATGATAGGATATCAACAGTATTCCACTGCCTTATTCATTCTGGAGGGGCAAAAAATAATCTAAAACACTACAGCAGGAAATCCAACATTTCTTTTGCCAACTGGAGAGAGCAGGGATTCAGTTAGGAACTTCAACTTCATAAATTCAGTCCCTGTTCCAACTGTGTCCAAACATCAGTTATATGACCACGTATAAAAGGGATTGTAAAGAACAAACACAGAGGAACAAAAATCTGATTTCAAATGGAAAAAGAAATGCCAAACTACATAGAGAGTCTTGTGGTTGCACTTCTGCCAGTGTAACCACCACATGTACCAGTTATGTCTAGGAGCATGAACTGGTAAAACAGATTTCCCCTTGCTGAAATGACTAATGCTGGATAAGTGTTACTAGCATTTCTTCCATAGATCCCTTAACTGTGTCAGAAGTACCATGGTTCTTTTGCTGAAGCTTCATAGAAGAAGTACCATGGTTCCTGGATATTAAACACAGAGAAGACAAAAAAGGTAAATCATAAATATCAATTTTGGCCACAGCTTCTTGACTTTCACTCTTGAGAGCACTGTTGGCAACTCCTACCCACACTAATTCCTGCTGTAATTCTTCTGAATAGGGAGACATTAAGAATGAAAGTGGTACTTTGTCTTTTTAAGAGGATGCTGAGGATGCCAAGGTTGCTGGAGGTTGGGAAAGGTGGTTGGAAGGAAAGGGAAACAAAAATTAGGATAAAATGGCAACTAGAAAACTGGAGTACTAAAAATTCTTCACATACAGCTCAGTATAACTGATGCAGAACCACTGACAGATATTTTATGTTCCATTAGATATGATCCAAAGTACAGCGCATCTCAGAAAAAATAATAAAAATAATAAATGTTAAGAGTGTCCTCATGCACTCAACCTGCCTGAACCTACCAAAGGAGGCAGAATCACGAGTGGGGAAAACCAGGAGCAATGTCAGGCAGCTCATGCTGCACCACAAGTGGTGACAAACGAGAAGCAGTTTCAGAGTAATTCCCCTCAGATGTTTTCTGCAGACTAAGCTGCACAGACCAGCCTGAAAACAATCTGTTCTAATTTTGTTCATCCATTAAGCAGATAAATCTACTTAATCTTCCTCAGGTCAATGGACAACGCACTACCTATTACAAGTATTTGCCAGCAAAAACTGCTGTCAGTGCAATAGGTTTTAGCATAAAGGTTTCTTACATCCATCCATCTAGACAACTATTGGTTGTATGTTACAATATTCACATGGCAATCAGAGTGACTGATTCAAAATAAATGCTGTTAAACGTTAGGTGATTTGCAGAGGACTTAAAAACAGTGATTAGTATAGAATTTTAAAGATGAAGTGTCAAAATGCTGCATGTGTAGCAATTGTTTAGACTATGCAGCAACCTAAAGTTATAGTTTCCTAATTTACAAACAATTCAAAGAATTTACATCAAGGACAACTAGGCTAACAAGTTGTGAAAGGACATGAGGGATAACAGTAAATATAAATATAAATCTGTTGAATCTTCTATTTCTATGTACACAAAAAACAAACTTTTAAAAATAAACTATAGAAATAAAATAAGCAAAGTTAATTCAAGCTTTTGCTGAAGCAACTAAGTAATGTGCTATACCAAAAATATGACTCGTCCTGTTTAGTGTTAGTACACTTGCAAAGTTAAATATAAAAACATATTTCTGTATTTGCAAAAGTAAAATTATTTGTAAAAGTGAGAGGGGAAAAAAAATAAAGGATAATAGAAATGTTCTTTCTGACAGGCAAAAATACAAACTTTCCCTTACTGTAAAGAATGAGTAGAACTAACTTGTTGCTTTGAAGTTACTGCTTGTTTCAGTGCCTTTCTTTAGACATGAGAAAAACCATGAAATATTTTTGTGCAATTAATGGTTTCCCTCCTCCAGCTACCATCTCCCAAAGTGAAGAATTCTAGCATACATTTTCATTTACTTCAAAACAACATTTAGTTCATTCCTTCATCATTTCCACACGCACCTCAACAGACCAAAAGCAGAAAAGAAACATCTGATTTCATCAAGAATCAGCAAAGCTGAAACTACATCAGTACCAGTAATTTCAGTACAACTGAAAATGAGAGGTCATCAAAGCAAACAGTTAATTATTAAAATTCTTGGGAACTGACTTTTGAATAATACAGATGTAACAATCTTAACACCATCTTATTGAGCACCATGCTCAGCCTCCATCAAGCCAGTCCATCTACTTCCCGAGGAGCATCCAGTAGGGGTATATATTAATTCTCACTTACACATGTTTCCTGTGGAACTCCAGAATCTTTCCTTCAATTCTTTCCTGGTTTGGCAAATACTGGTTTGTTTTAAGGTGTTCTCGATCCTCTGATTCATCGAAATCCCCTATTTCAGCTAACACAGAAAACAAAAGGTTAGAGTCAGAAGAAAGGAGGAGCTGGAAGCCACTGTACAGCAGGACAATGATTATAGATGCCATCACAGAAATATGGTGGGGTGACTGGCACGACTGGAGAGATGCACTGGATGGCAGCCTCTATACACATCTATCTCTCCCCAGCCACAGGGAAATTGAGAAATGAAGCCAAGGAAGCACAGAGGCAGATGGGAGCAGATGTCTTGATGATGAGCGCTAGTGACCTGGTCTGCAGAGCCAGGGAAAACACACAACCTGCAAGAGGGTTGGTTTTGCAGAGTCTCCATAAAGCCAGAGTTATCTCATATGTAAGCATCAGCTGTTCCTCCCCACAGCTAGCCCTGAGGATAAACCCAGTGTCCAAAATCAACAGGTTTACTGCACACAGAGAAATAAATACCGCGAGACAGAAAAGCTTCTGTGTCTTATTTAACTTGGGGTAGCAATGGGAACATCACCAGATGTCACCACAGCTGAGATACTCACACTGCAGAAGGTGAGAGACCAGAAGAGCAGCTGTGTTGTCACTGCAGGTCAGTCGTTCCTCTGCCAAGTCCCTCTTGATTTGCAACGCAAACAGGTACCTGAGGAAGAGTCACAAGCACCACCTTGGTACATGAAGGAATGATAAGAAAACTGAGCAGTACAAAACCAGCATCTCCTCATTCTTCCTCTCTCCAAAAATAAGGTAACAGAGAAGTCTTGCTACCAAGGATGGTCAAATCAAATCACTTCCTATTATTTCTGAAGGCAATGCAAACCAAATTCTTCAAAAAATACTTTACCTAGTGTATTCCTCTTGCAACTGACCCGGATCTGGAGGGAAAAACTTTACAGCTAGACGAAGCATTGTAGTCTTTGGTCCTATAAAGGAAAGAGAAGTCACTTCACAAAAAGCTCTTCATAAGTACATGCATATTATGCAAAGAAATACAATGCACAGGAGGTCTAGGCAGCTTTCAGCCTGCCAGCTCACTATGGTGGGCCTATGGGATAGAGACTGTTCATGTCAACGGAGATACATGGTCCTTTCAGGTGGCTGCAGAGAGCAATAAGGTCTCTCCTCAGCCTTCTCTCTGGCATCCCCCAGGCAAGAGGAGCATCACTTACCCCACTGCAGTCCCACACTTCACCAACACCATCTACACACAACTCCAACAGCCTGAGACCTGTCTCCAGCATGAACATTCCCATGAAGAGTGAGGACAGTCTGCCTTGAGCCAGGAAAAGGCAGGACAAGACAAGGGAAGACAGAACCCCTCTAAAAGGCAGACTAAGACCTGGGAAGGGAAAAACTGCAGCCCTTGTTCTTGCTAGACCTTCCTCCTCTGGGCACTATGGGCAGAATATATATCTCCACGTATTTCAGCACCTGGCTGAAGCTCAAAGCCAGCCCTGCTCATGTGTGACCTCCAGAGGTGCCTTCTAGCCCTGTTCAGCCCAGGACTCTGCCACTGCCATTTCAAAGCAAGCTTAGCCAAATAAAAAACTAACAAACAAAACACAACAAACAAAATTTGTTTCAGCATGTTGATAAGCATAAGCCAGCCTGCTTTAATTTATTTCAAGCACAGAGATCTTATAAAGCTTGAGAAAGTCCAATTTAACCCCATCAACCCTTAATTTCTTCTGCCCAGAATACCTAATTCCCATATGTTTGCTACTGGGGGAATAACAAACTGCTTTCTGTCAAGTAGCTGGGAGAATTAACTCTCAGACTATCACAGCTGGCAGAAGAGCTGATCCCAGCCTCCAGTCCCAGAATTACCAAAGCTTTGGTGAAAAAAAAATACAAAATCTGCATCCTAATTACGTGTAATATCTAGAAATGAAAGATGTCTGGAAATAACACCCTATAACACCACATAAAGCTCACATCTGGCAGAGACTAAAATTATACTAAGGATGTTATAGTTCTTGAGATGCACTAAGTGAGGCAAATAAATAGTTTTACTGTTTCCAGTAAGAAGACCAAAAACTTTACATCAAATTTCTGAAATCTAGCAAGAATTGGTGATTTCTTATTTTCTGGCAATCAGTTTTAGGCGGAAGAGTAACTAAAAACTACCTCCCAGTACTAATTTTCAACATTGTTCAGTTGAGATTTGGAAAGGAGTAGGAATCCACCACACCCTCTTGATCTTGTTCTTCCCCAAAGCCTTTACAACCAGAAACAGAAAATAAGCAAACAGCTTAACCCTGTTCTAAAAGAAAAAAAAGCTGAATCTAATCTTTCAACATCAGAAGAACTAGTATACTGTGTTCTTCAATTATTTTTAGCCTTTAGAGTGCATCTCACATTACTTTTTAGAGAAGCACAAAGCAAAGTCAGCATTGCTATTGCAATATCTTTGTGGCTAAAGAGCAGAAACAAACTTCACAACTGAAGCAAAGAGGACTCTAAAGCTGCAACCACCCACCAGGAGGGAGACTCCCACCTTCTGCTCTCTTCATGTAGCTGGAACACCTACCCTGCTGAAATTCCCTGCACGTCAGCAAGCTCTGAGGGCAGCTTTTTGCAGCCCTTCTGAAAGGTGCAAATCAGCTCTCAGACAGATCTCATGACTGCTGCTACCTCCTCCCATGCAATGGGGGCAATAAGCCAGAATATCCTTTTTTTGCACTATAAGACAAGGCAATTTACAAGAGCTCACAAAGAGCAAATGTCATGTTTCATTTAAATATAGCACCAGCTGACCCAATCTATCTAGATATTTATCACAAAGAACCATACCTTCAACAATTTTCCATTCCACCCACCTCACACTACATATTAAAAACATCAGGTTTGCATGCCCAAACAGGAACCTCTATCAGCCCTACCAAGTGCATTTTTCAGGGAAGTACAACCAGTAAATCAAGCAGTAATTGTGAAAGTAACCCACATGAAGCAGATGCAAATGAAGGAAAACTTCCTTTTTTAAAACTACTTACTCCGTAGTTGTTTAATAACAGGTTTCATAGGTTCCAGCCAAATCTGAAATTAAAGAAAAAAAAAAAAATTATAAACTCACATTTGTATTTGAATACAATATGAAAACATCAAAAGTAAATTCAAATAAAATAGTATTTCGTGAATATTTTAGAAAAATCCACTGGTCTGTGCTTAAAGCTGACATGGACAGCAGTCAGGGCAGCAAAAACTCATCCCCACTGCCAAGATGACAGAAATCCTGCCAAAATACACCACTGCAGACAGGAGCCGGAGTTACGGAAGGTCTGGAGAACATGACACAGTCCAACTGTTTTACCTTTCCATGCTCTGCCCATTTCTCTTACCCATCTAATAAGGGAGGCAAGTGTTGGAAGTAGATGATCTTTAAGGTCCCTTCCAACCGAAATCATTTTATGATTCTACTAAAGGATTTTTACTTAATATTAATTTCCCACAATTTATTCTCTTTTGACAGGCACATTTTTAAAGAAAGACTGCTGCTGTTCTAGTAAAAGGAGTATCCATAAAAGTAATGCAAAATATTCTGGATGCTCAACTTCCCCCTCCTCTAAACAAAAAAATTGTAACAAGACAATTATGTTTGGTCCTTACATTTCTGTCAGAGAGAGAGCTGAGGATTTTAAGAACTTTATTAGCTGCAGAAACACTTTGGATACTTTGCAGAAGAAATGGAAGCTATACAAGCTTTGCTGTATTTCCTTGGCTCAAGAGCAGTGTGTATTAGTGCTATTACCACTCTCTGTGTTCTCAGTCATATTTTCTGCATGTGAAAACCAGAAAAAGTAATAGAAGAAAATATAATGAAAATATAATTGGGGAATATTCTCTAGTTGAGAAGCTACACTGAACTCTTTGCAAGGATAACTGACTAGGAGGCTTACAGAATATCCGTGTTTATCTAGATCAGTGATTTAAAAAGCTTGCAGGTCTATATGTCTGCTAAGGTTTATATTTATTAGGAAGAGGTTCATAATGACTCTTCAGGGAAAGTAACTGAAGATAAATATGAACACTACCAAAATCACACATTGTAACATGTAAGTGCTCCACAGACTACACTTTAAGTTGAGGTTTCACCTTTCAGAAGGAAGAATCCATTTATGTCCCTGAAAGCGGGAACATCAGCAACTATTTAATGCTTTATGCTTTTTTTGAGATTTAACAAGTAGAATCTGATTCCTTCTCTCTGCTTTATTCATTGTCACTGTTCTGGTGAATGAAGCAGATTTACCAGAATCAAAGAGATAATCCTGCAGAAGACTCCAGCAGACTTTTGAAACTTTTCACCCAACCTTTTCATTACACTGGATTTGTCAGGGAGCTGTACATACCCAATATGACTGGATGTTCTGGAACTCAATCCCAAAGTAGTCTGATTCCATTAGGTTCAGATGCTTGTAAACTTCTGTCAATAACGTTTGTCCATAACATTTTGACTAAGGAAGTAAAAAAAACAATAAAAAATACAGTGAGATCAATATGAATAATTTTACAGCAAACTGAAACAAAAATATGGCATCTTTAGAAACCAGAGAAATATCTCAAAGATTTTTCACATTATTCTTGTCACTGTAACACACAAATATCCAATATACAGATGTGGTTCCATACAAACAACTTTCACAGAACCAGAGGAACTCAGGATGGAAAGGTCCACTGAAGGTCACCTCAGTCCAGCCTCCTGCTCCAAGCTGGGTCAGTTATGAGATCAAACTAGATCAGCTGCAAACTATTTGCAGCTCCTTCAATAAACGAGCACCATTTGTTTGTGTAGCTGGACAGTGTGGCCCTCTCCCAGCTGCAGCAGATTGAAGGAGGGGCTACCTCATTGCAGCACTGCAAGGCCTTTGCTGATAGAGCTACAAGTTTGAAAAACCCTAACCCTAATTTTTTTCTTACAACAGTGTTTGAGAGAACACAAGGTGATAATATTTATTCTGTTAATTAAGAAATAAACAGGAAGGCTGCAGTTCCCTGCCAAAGAAACAGTGGGAACCCAAACACTCTCCTCTTGCATCATGCCTTCTGCATAAAGTCATCTGGGATTAATTCCTCCCTCAAGACACCCACAATGGCCCTTTTCATGGTCAAGTTAGGTGCAAAGCCACAAAGCCAGCATAGGCAGAAAGCAGCTTTGGTAACACGGGGAAAATGGGGAACTTTCACAGCACACCCAGAACAACCACGCTTGGTCTGCTTAGTGAAACACGAGAGCTTGCTCTCAGCATCTGTTACTGCACGACTGCAGCAGCCACGAGAAAAACAGCATTTATGAACCCACAGGAGGAGGTAGCATGGCCACTGACATCCATGGGCTGCCTTGGACCATGGAAGTGATCCTGCAACTGCAGTGACAGGGTCTGGCATCACTCTGGTTGGGCAGAGCACAGCTCGGGCATTCATGCCACCAAGGGCTCGATTCTTTGGAAAAGTCAGAGTGCCAGAAGAGTCTATGACTTTCCCATCAAAGCAGTCACACAGTTCTGTAATTAACTCTTTACACTCAGAAGAGTGCATCTTTTAAAAGTATTAGGCATTAGCATAAATCAGTAACAGAATTAATTTCATAAAATGCAAATACCTAATAGAAAGAATGGACTATAAACTAGTCTTAAATAAAAAGGGTTTAGAACTCTATGCTTGCCCTTGTTGAACTTCATCAAGTTCCTCTCCACCCAATTCTCCAGCACTCACAGGTGCATCCCACTGGGGCCCATGGATTTGTGAGTGTTCAGTTTACCTGTAATAATAAAGTTTTTGTATTATTATGTCTCACATGCTATGGAAAAGACTCTGCTTAGAGCTGTTTAGTTCCTCAAATTGTTTGTTACATTTATAACTACCCTTTACAAAAAGCTTTTGGTAACATTTTGAAGTTGACAAAAATGAAAATTAAGCAGTGAGTAGCTCCATGTCATTGTTTCATCTGCATAAAAGCAGCACAAGGCAAAATCTTTTAAGCAATTACTTAATGTCTGCAATTTTTGCGTCAGGGCAAGAAGCTGCATGAATGCATTTCAGAAAGGTCCTGCTCTCCGGACAAATTCACAACATGGCATACTTTCCATTCCAAACTTCTCAATTACTCTTTATATGCTGCCAAGACAATGACTACTGATACTACTGAATTACTGAATTATTCCACATTAAAAAAAAAAGCACAGTGTAAAAACAAAAATTAAATAGGCAGCTAACAAAAGCTTTCCCTAGTGACCCAGCTCTAACCGTACTACAGACTATTTTAACATTATTAGAAGACTGCTCAGTACAATAGATTATTTTCAAATCAATTTTTATGTTCAGATCAAGATGAAAAGATCCCTCAGAGCTGTGCTAGCAGGGTATACTGGGAGGGAGGGGTCTGTACTTTTTTACTGTCAGAAAAGTAAACATATCCAATGTTAGCAATATTTAGGACAGAGGAGTAAAATAAAAATAACTGTTGTTCCAACTTTTTTATATCATCCCAACTGTAATTTCCTAAATTCTCAAATATCACTACCTACATGGCAGATCCTCTCTCTGCTGTAATGGCTTAGGAAGACAGAAAAGTAAATTAGGAATGCACACCCTATGATTTTCCTTAGACCATAGCTCAGTATCATCAAAACCAGTTCTTCCTCAGCAGCTCTCAAATGTGCCTTCCAGAACATGGTAACTTTCTGTTTTCACGTATTTAAAATAAAACCTCTAAATTACTCCAGCATTCTTATGATCCAAAACAGATAAACTGCCCTTGCTCAAACTTTTCAAAACCAAAATCTACTTTTGGTAGCAGCTAAGCTGGAGGGAAAAAAACAAAACAGTCCAAAAGCCAAGAGCTTGGAAAAAATGGAGAGTTACAAAGCAGAGGTATAGAATGGAAACTTTTCTGCAGCCAGAGTCAGGGAAGCCCCTGGCCTTAAAATTCATCAAACACCAGCTGAGTTTGGATTTTGTGTTACAGAAATCTGCAACTGTTGAGAGATCAACTCCTCCAGTAAACTGAGTATCTGCATGATAGGAAGGAGTTTACATTTGACATCATCACTGACAAGTGGCCAACATGGAGCAGCCAAATAGAAGCACAGGCATGAGAAGTAAACTGAACTGATTTAAATAAAGACTCCTTCAACATTCATGGATTTATTTTTTTTCCCCGTTGCTGCACCTTAGTGGTCTTCCTAATGAAAAAGCGATTTCCCATCTTTTGACAAATTAAAAAAAAAAATTAAAATTGGCAACTAAACATAGTAGTTACACCAGACTTGTTATTTCCTCTCTTACCCAGAAATACACAAACCTTTCAGTGAGTTTACAGCTGTTTATCTTTCGTAATCTGTCAGATCTCTGTCCAAATGCAGCGTGATACATGAAAAACACCTTCAAAACTCCCTATTAATAGTTACTGTTAATGCCACATATAAACAAAAGCTGCATTTATGAATGCAGGGTGTACATTTAAAACACATTTACTCCCAAGAAGGAAATAATACAAGATGGCAAGGAATGCCATTAATTAACTTCTTGTTTTCATGGCTAAAACAAGACCACCTTCCAACTCCATACCTAGTTTCTAATCTGCAGACTGGAAAAGTCAAAGTATAAATGTCTTGTTTTCCAGTACTTTATTAGTTTCTTCCATTTTGATTGGAACAAGTAACTCAAATGAAAACGGCCCCTGGCTCTCCACAAAAATGGGTACCTGGGAACAACAGATGTATCAAACTCCACTTCCATGGGTTCAGCCAAATACTGCTTAAATTTTGCTTTTATTTACCACTTTGATTATCTGACCATTTAACAATAACTTTCATTTTCAATTATTTCAAGTTTTCTTTCAATACTTTGTGAAGAAAATGGCATTTAAACACATGTATTTGTTTTATTCACTCTTACATACTGACAGACCCCAACTACCCCGCAAGATTTTTTTGTCCTAAGATTTCAGTGGT
This sequence comes from Brachypteracias leptosomus, assembly GCA_013401335.1. Classification (NCBI taxonomy): domain Eukaryota; kingdom Metazoa; phylum Chordata; class Aves; order Coraciiformes; family Brachypteraciidae; genus Brachypteracias; species Brachypteracias leptosomus. The sequence continues at coordinate 622,066 of VYZX01018786.1, forward strand.
TGGATTTGGGTTGGGTTTTTTTTCCAACAGAATTCAGTCACACAAAACATTCTAGAAAAGTAAGCCTCTGGTTCATTTAATTAAGGTTAGCTTTAAAACCTGTGATCATTTAAAGGTTCAAGAAATGTTAAAGCACTTCACTGCCAAATGAACCAGCTGTACCCAACAAACACGATTTTCCAGAGTGGCCAGACTGGCTGGATGCCTTAAAGAAAAAAAAAAGTAATTTGTTGACATGGGAAAAGATCCCCAAGAGGGAGGGAAATATGTGAAAAAGATTGGGAAGTGTATACTTAGGTAGAGAGCATGTAGAGACAAAAAATGGTCCCAGGTTCCAAAAGCAGCTGAAATACCCAGAGCACTCAAAATAAAACATGTTGTGCTCAGACAAAAACACAAACAAAACCACACCACAGTTAAGCATCCAACTCACATGTGGTCTCCCAGTGCCACATACAAACAGCACAAGGAAGATCCACATAAAAATTATTGGGTGTCAAGCAGACAATTCTCAGAGAATTTCTGCAGAGAAAAATACAAACTGCTCAATACCTGCACCTCACACACTGCTCTGGACCGTCTAGGGCACAGGTTAAGTCCCTCAAATTAAAACCATGGACTGGGAAGAGTTTCACAGGATGTTGCTGCTTCACAGTTTGGCACCAGAGCTGATGTTTGCTAATAATTGAATGTTCAGACAACAGTGGGGACAGCATCACAGAAAGCAGATGCTTAGGAGAAGATCAGGGCAATGGGAATGCCTGAAAACTGTGCTAATGGTGGTGCTGAGACAGTTTTTACAACATGTACTATTCCAAAATTAAGTATTTTTACAACACGTACTATTCCAAAAATCTGCAAAGGGCCACACCAAGAGCCTGCCTTGAACACTGAGCTCACACTTGAAAGGGCTCAGCCTCATCAGTGTGCTACATTAAATATCTGCACTATTCCAAGCTTTTAAACAACTTGGTGGCTGAAATAACCAAGGACAGATACAAGTGTCTAATTATAAAAGTGGCCTGCTCTCAAAACAGGCAGTGCGCCCTTTACATCCATTCTCAAAAAAAGCCCTTTTCCACTTTAAGAAATTAAGGTTCACCACAGAACGTCTAAGTACCTACTTTGTTCATACAAGCTGTAAATTAGTATAATAAAGCTAAGAAACTAAGTTAGGAGACCAATGATCTCCATTCCACCCCCAAAGTTTGCTACAAGACCTTACACACTTGTAAATCACTGCACCTCCCTACACCCACCCCTCTTCTGTGCCTGGCACTTCTCATGCACTTAGACTGTAGAACTCTAGGAGCTTGCACAGCATCATTTTATACACCTATATATTAATAAAACTCTATGTTTTTTAAGTCATTTTAAACACAGACATTACTTTGATTCCCTTCGTTCATTAAAAAAAAAAAAAGACCAATAAAATTACCAGTCTTTCTCCATTAATGATGTTATTGCCTCAAAACCACCATCCATACCCACATCATCCAGATTTGATCTGGGCTTTCTCTGAGAGGTGTTATGGTGTTCTAGGCTGGCACACTGCTTGAGGGAGCCTGCCCAAAGGAAACAGTTTAAAACATTAACGAAATAAGATGATCATGAAAGATTATTTACACAAATCAGGTATTTTTACAGGAAAGGCCAAAATGATCTTTCATTTTGTGCAAAACCGAAATTGTACCAGCTCTCCTCACATCACTCCCCACTGTACTTTGAGCAGAGCTTCAATACCAAGGCAATGGGTTAATAAATACCTACAGACCAGATTAGATAAGGTCAAAGCTTTGTTAACTTCCTCCTCACCAGCAGTAGTCTTTCCCACACCTCTGGCTTCAGGCTCGTTGCCTGAGAAGTGGGCTGAGAGGCACAGTGATGCCTGTCCTTCAAGACTTCAGTCAAAGTATGTGGGACAGGTCTATATAGAGCCTCTACAAAGTCCTTTTTCCTTTTTTTATACTATGGGTATTTTGCCACACCCATTTTGAACTCAGACTCCACCAAGTGCTGTGCCCAAGCCTTCTGCCAGGGGCAACCAGAGGGGAAGAGCAGCTTTGGGTAGCAGAGATGCCAAACAGGTCCACCTGGATCCCAGTGCTGGGAAAGCAGCTCCCATCCTTTCTGATCACCTGGGAAACATCCCCTCCCAAGCGTGGCCTGAGCAGAGAGGAGGCATTAATGGTTAAAATACCTCACCTTCCCATCCCTCTTCCATGAGGCTGGGAAGAAACTACTTCTTAAACAATGCTTTCAAACCCACTCTCACCACCACCAGAGCAATCCAGAATAGAGAAGCATGTGTACAAAACCCATGCATAGTGCTACAAACACGTCAAAAAGGCACCACAAGTTTCACTACAAGTGAAAAGAGATTACTAAAGAGAAACACACTTCAACTCAGAGCCTGTTTCCCTCCACGTTTAGTACCTGTGGATTCTGACCTTGCAGCTCAGGTCAAGGCAGCAGCACGTGAAAAAGCTGCTCAAAGACTTCCAAGAGTGTCTCTGAACTCACGATACAGACTATTTGGCAACTCAATACTCTTTCTTTTTCCTTTTAAAATGATTATTTTTATTAATGACTGCTCTGTCAGACAGAGGGGTCTTCCCTCTCTATATCCAACATCACCATCTTGAAAAGCAGCTCTTCTACACTAGCTGTCATTGCCACAGGTTTTTAAATATTCAAATTCATATTATCTCCCTCTTACACCAGTAGGAAACGTTGCTCTTGCCAGAGATGTTGCAAAGAGACACAGAAGGCACACAGGTATGCTTCTGCAACCCTGTTTACTTAAATATACATTCACAGGGTCATGCTTCTCCCAGTACCACTGGATACCAAGAGACCTCACCCTTGGTTAAGTCCCCTTTTTCAGCAGCACTAACCTAAAATTTCCCTGAGCTGCCCCTTGGCACACTGCATTTCTGTAGCTGTCTTTAGCTGACTGTGGGTTGTTTCTTGGTTGGTTTCCCCCCTTGCCTTTCAGGTTCTATATATTCTACAGAATTATCCATTTGTGGACACAACTTTGAAAGTCACCCACACCCAGATGAGGCTTTCAGAGAATTACATTTTTATATATATATACACAGCATTTTTTACAGTTATTTTGATAGAATGGCATAAGACTAATTTCAGCTGGTTTTCACTATCCTTTGTCACTAGATTATGAAAAAACAAATGAATATCTGCATCCTGCACAAGTGTCTAAGAAACTAACAGTATTCCCTCTCTTTATTAGTGAGGATGACACATGATTGGAATTAGGAAGCTGACAGGTAACAGCTTTTTCTTTACAAGGTTATATATTAGTTACTTCAGAAGGCATCTGAAAGGACTTAAGTAGAGGAATTGTACCACTGCACGTATGCCGAGACCATCGTGTTATGCAATGGTTTACTTTATCAGATCCATGCAGACAGAACAATTACAGGCAGAACATTCTCAGTATGCTTACAATAAATTAAAAAGAGCTTTAAAAAGAGTTCAGCTTTACATCAACTCAGTGTTGAGCTAAGTAAATGCAGCTCTCATACTGTTCCTCAGTCCACTCTTCTGAACCCCTAAGGAGAAAGCCCACTCACTGCAGCACTTCACAGCCATAGTTATGAACTCCATCCACTACATTCATATTTCAAAAGCTGTGATAACACGTGATCATCATTTTACTAAATGATCTCTGTTCTAAGTTGCAATATGTAAACATAATGAACTTTTTGTACAGGAATATTCAGATTGTTTCTCCTTTGCTGCAATATAACTCAATTTTCACATAAGGGGACATCTAATATTAAGAGAACTGTAAAGCAGTAAACTGTTTTTATAACATAAGTTCACATCTTCCCATTTAAAAAACCCAAAAACCACACACCAAATGTCTGTCAATAAAATGGCTGCGTTTTTACCTTTCCCCACCCAATACCACATTCCTACATAGCATCAGAGAAGCCCTCAAACACAAAATAACAGGTCTAAAACGTAAAGAGTAGAATCAAACAGTACACAAATTGCAAAGCTTCAATTACTTTCTTTTTAAATCCTATGAAAGCTTCAAATTTTAAATAGTGAATTACTAACTTTCTCTTCTGAGGTCAGACAAAAATAAGTCCTAAGGCAGCTTATTTGCCATATTTAGGAGAGTCAAACCAGAGCAATGACAAACATCTGGCTATGATTCTTTCTGGAATTTTGACTATTTTTTCTCGGCCAGGGCAGGAAAACACAGAGCTGAGTAACACTGCATCTCGTTCCTTCAGCACAGCGCTTAATAGGATTCAGAGCCAGCCTGTCCTCCCACCTCCCACATATTTAAGCTGTTAATACTTTTACAGCAAAAGAGGGGGAAAAACATTTTTATGAAAGGAGGGTCTAAGCAGGAGAAGGGACAGAAGGGAGGGGCAGCAGGGTAGCTCCTGCCAGAGAAACCGTGGTGCCAGAACACTGGTGATGTGCTCAGGGTTTGCCAGGGCTCACAGCAAGGACAGCCCCTCCGAAAACTCATTTCAGAGTATGTATTTTTCAGTGCCCACAGCACACTCCCCATTTTTAACACATATTTCTTACTTCAAACCGCTCAATCACAGCATTTGAAGCTGTGTCATCTCTGTTTCAGTCTCAATGAGGTCCTTAGGTGTGCTAGTGCTACCCTAAGTTACTGATAACAGCATTTTTCACTGTGCACAAGCTGGAAATGCTCTCTCCAAGCTGCAGGAAGTCAGGAGGTGTGTACAAGCTGTTGATTGCTTCCTCTGCAGCCTCAAACACCTCCTGTGGTCCCAGACCAGTTCCTTATCCCAGGGCCCCCCACTGCAACCAGTCACAGCCCTGCACTTCAATGCCTGCTCAGAAACAAGCAGCATCTGAAGAGGTGCTGTTCTCATGGCACCTATTCAACAGGGGATGTTTGTAAACTGCACAGAAACCAGAATAACTAAACATAGATAACCTATTCTATTCTAAACATACAGATGGAAAGTAATTTTGCACTTTTAATAATGCAACTTGTACATTTAAATAAACCAAGGAAGAGTCACGTAGGTGGCCAGCAAACACAGTATCACTATCAGACAATAATCATCAAGTAGCTGGTTTCAACTTAGAATAAGACACTTAAATTTTGTGAATTTTGTAGTAATGTAAGTTTCTAGGGTACATCAGTTCTCCAAAAGAGACATGAGCAGTGAGAGGACAATACCTAATAAGAAAATACAGGTGGGGAAAAGAAGCGTAATCTTATTTGACTAGCCTGGTCTCCTGAACAGCAGTGGAATTGAGCATTTCCCTCCCAGGCATCCACTGGTGTCAGAACCATAGAATCATGGAATCATTTTGGTTGGAAAACACCTTTAAGATCACCAAGCCCAACAGTTAACCCAGCACTGCCAGGTTACCACTAAACCATGTCCTTAAGTACCACATCTACACGTCTCTTAAATGCCTCCATGGATGGTGACTCCACCACCTCCCTGAGCAGCCTGTACTACAATTTTATGATGGCTAGTACAGTTCTACAGAATTTATTCTCCAGTATGTGAAAATAAAGAAAAATTCAACTATAAGATAACACATAAGTATTTCTCACTCCCAAATTTTATTTCACATTCAAATGGAAGGAGAGGGGGAAGTACACACAACTGAAGAGGTGCCAAGTTCTCCCCAAACAGAGTCTGAAGCATAATAATCTAAACTTCTTTTTGCAGGGCACTTCCTCATAGCACAGAAGATAAATCACATAAGAAAGCAAGCACACGTATTCCCTATGACAAGGAACAACATATACACCAAGTATTAAATATCACATTATTACACATTTATTGGTATTGCTGTCATAGGTTAGTGCAAAGAGAAAAGTGGGTCAGAGAGGCAGAACTTGCAGATTGCCTCAGAGAAAGCAGCTGGGAGATGTGGCAAACCTGACCCCTTTTTTGTTGACTAAATCTGCTATTTCTCTTACTGGGATTTTCAGACAGCACCAGACTCTAACCTACCATCAGTACCACCCTCTTTCCAACCATGACATGCATTGTTTCCCCTAGCCCAGGCACACATGCTGTACAGCCTGCAGGTCTGTTAGAGTAACACACTACTCTTCCAACTCCACCACAAAGCAATGCAAAAGCCTTCAGCAGGTATAAATCACAACTTCCTATACCCTAAACTCCTGTAGCCTAAGTTTGCCCACATTGCAGCACGTTTTATTGTCTTCCATAACCAGCACCAGACAAATACATCATCAAGTGGTCATTTGGGTGAATTAAACCCAGCCCAGGCCATCCTACTTAAGAGCTTGCCATGGTTTTATGCTGATCAAAGGCCTCCAAGTTTAATCTCTTAAGAAAATCAGGAATTCTGGCAGAACCATTATTGTAAAACCCTGATTACTTCAAAGTGTGCCCAGGGTCTGAATGAAATTGAATTTTGCTATCACTCATCTAGCAGTCTGCACAATCACCCATTTGGACAGACTTAGCTTGGAGGGAAGGGAACAGGTACCCCATGATATGGCACATGCAAGGTTTGATCTAACTAAACAAGCTGGCTGTAAAAAGGGAAAAAACACAGCTCGTGAAAATAATACTCAGATAATAAATAATATTCCAGCCTAGCTTTGGAGAGATGTGTTTCATTCTCTTTTCTGCTTTTGGAGGCAAAGGAAAAACCACATATACTGAATTTTCAGCTTTTTGAACTCTCAAAAACATTTGAGCATTTCTCCATCCCCTAACACCAAAACAGGTTCCCTGGAGAAAATCTCTCCCAGCATACTTTAAAGAACAGCTCCCTCTTACCTATTCATGAAATTCATAGTTAGAAAGAAAACCTTACAGTACAGATGGTGAGAGCAGAGACAGTGGACTTCATACAAAAGGCAGTGGAATGTAGCTACACTGAACTTTTAACACGCTGTTCTAGATACAATAATAACACGAAGAAAAGACTGTCCTTTCCTATTTTGTTCTCATCCCATCCATTATGTCACTCTGTCAGACTCTTTCCTTGCTGTTTGGTGAGTTAAAAAAACCCAAGTGACAGTGAAGAGCCACCAAACAAGAGCATCTACCAACACCTGCCAGGAGACAGGCAAGTGTTTTAAATGCATCTTGGAGAAAGGAGGGAGTAACAAGAAAAAGCCACATGGATTAAATTATTGCAGCTACTCCATCACCCTGTACAGATAAAATTGCTGATGTGGCTCATGTTGGGCAGCTTCACAGGGCTCCTGCAGCTCCCCTGCCACACTGCAAAGCAAGGGCCCTTTTTCAGAAGCTGAGCACTGTGCCTGGTCAGTATCTTTCAGTGACACGCTGCTTTTCACAGTAAGAAGTTATTTGCAGTAGTTCTTAAAGACAGAAGGGAAAACTAATTGAATTGGGAAAAAAAACCCAACACAACAATCACTTTTTTGCCATAAGCTACAGCTTCATTAGAAGGCAATGACAACAGCACCCACGAGAAAGGCCTCAGTGTCCCACTACACTGAAAAATTACTGCTGACCTGAATCAAATAGGAGTAAGTTTACTTGAACACAATACAAACCATTAAAATAGTCAATAAAAAGTAGCAACTTAAAAAAATCTTTTCTAGTCTCCCAGCTGCCAAATAACAAAGCTGCATGTGGCTCAGGAAGCAAAAACCTTTTGGCAGAAGATAGCTGGTGCTCCCACAAAGCAAACAACAGTTAAAGCTTCTTGATACAGTGTGCAGTTATGTTTAAAGTCTGTTAAGAACACAAAACTTCTATTATACATACAAGATTTTAAAAACCAAAATGTGCTACTCATTTAAACACTTGCAAGTAGGTAAAATCCCTACAGGAATCCTGATTCAAAAACTGCCTCAAAACATCCCAGCTCCTGCGAGCTCTACAGTATCAGAGGCTAAGCACACTGGAAATCAGGTTTAAACCTCTCTTACCTCAATGTCAAGTACCTCCACCGTGTTGTCCAACATCTTTATTTTGATGGGCAGATCCCTCTCATGCATCTTGGCAGGCAGGGAAGCCACTGCAGTAGAGAGGTTCTGTCCTGGCTCCAAGGTACTCACTCCCATGGTCTTCTGGGCACCCAAACGAGAGCCGGGTGTCTGCAGGACTCTGTATGTTCCTTCTATCTCTCCCATCTTTCAGCAGCGAGCAGAGTCCACAGGAGCCTGGAAGAAAGCTGAGGATTACAGCCTGAACGACAGCTTTCCACCAATATCCCCTATGAAAACACAACCCACTGAAGCACAGTCACACACAAAGTCCTTATTCAATGCTCTTTGCCCTGCTATCAAAACCAATAATAAAGCTGGTGAAACTCTGGTCAAAAATCCAGCTGCTGGGAAGAAAAATAAGTGGCAAAACCCCCAAAACTATTCCAAAACATGATTAGGAAATAGGATACTTAAATCTGCTCTCCTTACACACTGACATTTACATTTCTGGTTAATTTTTCTGCCAATTTAGCTCCCTAAATCAGGTCACTACAGCATGAGCACTGCTGACAGCTCAAGAAAAGCCACCTGGAGCAGGACTCTGCCTTTTACTTGTACCTACCCATCCCATTGACTCTGATACAACATCAAACTGCACCCCAAGAGACACAATTAACTTTCTTTACCCTCCAAAATGATGACCCGTGCAAAACTGTAACTACTGGCAGCTCAGAGCCTTCATAATGCAGATTTCTGCTGCAGGTAACAGTTCTTCACCTTATTAGCAAACCTGTGATGCATCCAGTTTAAGTCAGTGGCCTAAAATCTCAATTCCTGATATCTACTCCAGTTCAAAGAGGCAGACTTGAACTGGTGTAGATATCAAAGGATGACAGGAACTGGTGTAGATAAACAAAGGGTGAGAGGAAACGGCCTCAAGTTGCACCAAGGGAGGGTTAGATTGGATATTAGGAAGAAATTCTTTACTGAGAGAGTGGTCAGGCACTGGAACAGGCTGCCCAGGGAGGTGGTGGAGTCACCATCCCCGGAGGGGTTTAAAAAAAATGAGTGGATATAGCACTTGAGGCTATGGGCTAGTGGTTACTGAGATGCTGGGATGAAGGCTGGACTCAATGATCCTAGAGGTCCTTTCCAACCCTAATGACTCTATGATTCTATGACTTCTACATCATGATCCTTACTTCCATTGTTTGGTGGCAGTTGTTGCACAGCAAATGTTTAATTTGACATATGAGCAAAAACCTGAGTGTCTCTCTCCAGCTCTCCTGTGCCACAGGAACATGGGCAGTATTTGCAGGGGCGCTGCAGGGGGGTCTACGTCAATGCAAGGCAGGTGTGCTCAGGGTGCAATGCACCCAACAAAGCCACTGCCCCGTGCTTACTGCTGGCATGAAGTGTCTGGCAACAACATCCCAGGCACTCAGCAAAAGCTCATATGGGAACGTAAAGGCTCCTCAGTGCTTTTGGTTGCATTTCCCAAATACCACACTCCATCTGAACAATCAGAAGTATGTGGATGCTGAGGCTGGGACTGCCTGCGCATGGCCACTGCACCAAAAAACTCCAATGGAGTGTTAGAGAATTGTTTTGTAATAAACGTGTTTTGTCTGAAAAGGAGAGAGGCAGATCATGAAAACACTCCTTTGTCCCTCTACACTTTGAGTAGGTAGGCAGCCTGCTCTGGGGATTTAAATGCAGCCAGCCTTACATGGCAATAAAAATTAGTGGGGGGTTTTAGGTTTTAATCCTTGTGCACGCTGAGATCGGTCAAAACATCTTCCCAGCTTGCAGACCCGTGGGTTACAACATTATGGGGGTTTTTCTGTACTTGCAGAGCCCTGTACAGATAAACTTGTCACAGGAGAGGACACAGATGCCTCTGATCTAATGCCTACCACAAGGCTTGTTTGGCTTAGCAGTGAGTGCTGCAGAGCCCTGTCTGAGCAGCACAGCTCAAGACCACTGCAGAGATGCCTCCAGCTTCCCAGCTGATGACACACCAGATGAAAAAGTGTGAGAAGGGTGATCTCAGCCTTAAAAATGTGTGTATGCTGCCCAGTGCCCGCCCTACGACTTTTCGTGACAAATTAGCAGAAAGTTTCTTTCTCAGACTGTTTTCTGCACATCCTTTCACCAAACTCCCCAGTTCGTGTGGCCACACAGCCAAGGAGAAAGACTTTTAGGTCACAAATTTAAAACCCACAATAGCAAATATCAGCAGAGAGAGACAGTTGCCCGTGTTACACCTGCAACCTCTAAGGTGAAGGGAAACAGCTTGGTGCCATCCACAACCCCTCCATTCTGTGTCCCTTCATAACTTAACCATATGGTAAGACTTTGCTACTGCCATTGAAAAGCTTACAAGCAACCAAGCTGCCCAGAACTAGTTACACTTCCCACGATGCCATATATTAGACAACTGCTCTTAAAATTAGCACAGCAAGAATACATTCACCCCATTTTGAATGGAGTTACCAGCCAGGAGAGACCAAAGTCATGGCAAACGAGCTGCAGATGTCAAAGTCCTTCCTCACAGGTGTTACCAGGAAAAGTGAACTCAACAGGGCTTGGCATCTTGCTGATGACACATTCCTACAAATATTTACCACTAGACTAGTCCCCAGCCTCCACATAGTCAGATTTTAAAGCTCTAACAAGCACTTAGGCAGAAGACACAATGTGCAGAAGCCACATTTCCCCAGAAAAGCAGTGTCCTGCCCGTTGTGTGGCAGTTGCAAGTTTCTCCCTGTGCCACATCCAGTTCCCTCCTGATGCTATTATAATTACTAAAAACTCCCAAATAGCCTGACCTGCCCCAACTGCCCCAAAAAGCAAGTGTGAGGAGTACTGACCAAGTCAAGCACTATTTCCAGTTTCATCACCAACTATAGTCACGTATCATGTTTTATGTTTTTCATATGACATTTCTTAACAAAAAAATATTAAGAAAGGAACATTTTAGGAAGCATTTCAGTAAGAGACTAAGTGAAAGGCAGAGGAAAATGAAAGAGTGAAGCCTGAGGCAGGCTGCAGCACCATGAAGAAAGAGACTCTATGGGCAGAGCAGCGTCCAACAGCACCGAGAGCTCCCACCCCAGGCAAGCCAGGACAAGATCTCATTTACCTCCTCACCAATGCAAAACTAAAATGCAATGTTACCACAGTATGAGAATCATGGACTTACTTAGGATGGAAAAGATCTTTAAGATCATCGGGTCCAACTGTAAACCTAATACTGCCAAGTCCACCACTAAACCACATCCCGTATTAGTGGTTCTAAGAAAATAAATCTTCCTTGCATTCACTCATCCTGAACTTCTTTGCACTGGGTACTTATCCTGATAATTTCCTATAAACCGGGACCAGGCATCAAAGCTAAATCAACTCCCTGATGCACAGTGACAGAGTGACTGTCACTCTCAGCCCCAAGTGAAGGAGCTGACCTAAACTTACAAAATTTAGGTAGCCATGTATTTTTTGTTGCCTTTTTGAAATAGCTTGAAAGTCACAATGAATTTTATCTTCTACTTGGACGAAATAACTTAATTTTCAGAAGCAAGACAGCATTATTTCAGCTACCAGCAAATCTGGAAAGGCAGCTTACACCTTAGGACATGCCTGCTTAAAATACCAAGAGCTTTTAAATGAACTGCTCAAGTGTGGTGTGTTTTGGTCACTACTACACACCTGTGCAGAAGGCTGGTCTGAATAACACCAGTTTCACAGCCCCCAGTGTGAGCAGGGTGGTCCCTGCCCTCCATAGGAAGGGGCCCCCACCACCCGCACAGATGTGCGCACCTGCAAGGATGCGCTCTCAAAACAGGCCCCTTCAGTCCACCAGAAGCAAACTTTCCTCTTCTACCTTTTTCATTAGGCAACAGCAACCCACTAACACCACTACACCATGGTGGCACCAAGGGACGCATCAGGAAGCCAACTACCACAAAAAGGGATGAAGGCTACGAGTGCCCTTGCCCTGCCAGAAGAGACACATCCCTCTGCAGCTTGGAGCCCTCGCTCCTGTCCCGTCACGGCTACAAAAGGGGTCCCATGGCTCCCCCCATACTGGTGCCCTGGACTGTGTACTAGGGACCGCATCTTGCCTGGCAGGAGACAGCTGCGCTGGGAGGGCGGAGAAGGGCCGCGGCTGGTACCTGCCAGGTGAGAGGGGGTTCAGGAGCTGATTGCAGGGAGTCAACGGGGCAGCGCTGCACTATCCCCTCGTATCCCCGGCGAGCTCCGGGGGGTCCCTGGCGGGGAGGCGGACGCCAGAGGGGACGGGATGGGCCGGGGCGCAGGTGCTCGACACTGCCGGTCAGGGAGCGAAGCAGCGATGCCGCCCAGGCCGGGCCCCGGCAGCACGGCGGGGAAGGCGCTCCCGAGCCCCCCACCAGCCAGAGCCCCTTGTCTCCAGGGCTGGAGAAGTGAGGGCCACAGGGCAAGGCCGGACCGGGCTCCCTCCCCAGCCACGCGAAGCCCTCGCCCGGGGTCCGCAGCGCACGACAGCGGCCGGGGGCGGCGGAAGCGCCCGACGCGTAAGCGGGGCCAAGCCCCGGCCTGGTGCGCCGCTCGCCGGCGGGCCCGCTCCAGGGCCTGCCCGGGGGCTCGGTGTCCCCTCGGCTCCCGCCCGGCCCTCGGGGCCCGGCTGTCAG
>VYZX01018786.1:634732-654817 GCA_013401335.1 Brachypteracias leptosomus
CCCGCCCCGCCACGCCCCGCGCGCCTCCATTGGCCGCCCGGGCCCGGGGACCGCGGGTTCCGGCAGCGGCAGCGGCCTGGGGTGACCTGGCACCGGCACTAACGGGGCCCGCGCCCCGCCCCTGGTGCCCCAGGGAGCCCCGGCACCGGAGGAGGAGCCGCGCCGCGGGAGCCCAGGGCCCCACACACGGAGCGGTGGGAGGGCTGGAGCCACGCGAGGGGTCGGTGTCTGGTCCCCAGCAGCTGCGTTACCCATCCGGGCCCTGTCCTGCCCGCAGCGCTAACCCGCCCTGCCAGGCTTCTAGGATCGTTTTTTAAAGATTAAAACCCCGAGGAGGGCGCTGGGAGGGGGCAGCTCTAACAGGGTGTCGAGAGCCGAGGGGCAGGGAGCTCACATCTGCAGAGGGCTCTAGGGAAGGTGCCATTTCATCAACCAGACACCAAATCCAGGCAACAAATCTCATACCTTTTGCTTTGAGTACTGAACGTGACAGGTCCTCATTTAGTTAACTTTATTTTTCAGTAACAAATTTGAAATAGGGGTAGGGCCACAGCACTGCAGAATGGGGGAGAAGAGGCACAGAGGCATCGGGCACCTGCCCAAGTCTGAATCTGCTCTTCAAGACGAGAAAAAACAGAACTGAGAGAAATACTCAGATTTCTCTGGAAATAATTGATGGCAAATAACTCAAGAAATGCAACGAGCCACCTTCTTTCTGAAAACTTGACGCAAAAACATTTGTTAATGTAAAAATCATATCCTATGCTAAACACAAGTCATGCAGAACAGGCCTTTCAGCCTGGAGCAGCTTCACCACTCTCACCCACAGAAAGAAGCAACTCACAAATGCAGTGAGTAATTCCTGACGAGCAACTTTCTCATCTCTTAAAAAGAAAAAAAAGATGCAAGGTTTTAAAAATACGTCCCATTATTTCTTCTCCTTAAAAAGTGAAATGGAGCTGAAGGACCTCATGCATACAGAAAATTAGGCAAGTTGCAAAAGTATACACAGCATTTTAGATAACTTCACATCAAACATTGTGATTCCAATAAACTGCTTTCATTACTGAAATGGCTGTTTCATTGTCCTATTTTGCCTACCATTTGCATTGCTCTTCCATAGGTAGTGAAAATGGAGTAGTCAGGGTTTTCTGCAGCTTAAGCACTAATACAGTTTCACATCCTATAACGTGTAATCTTCATATCAATCACTTCAACATCTAAAAAGAGCACAAATTATTTTTTTGCGTGTGCAAAAAGAGCAGTTATTGCTAAGTTACAGCACAAATCTGATGTGATCACTTTGAAAGCAACATCTGACAATGATCAGAGAGAGGAAGCTGTAATTACAGATATGGTAACGTTTTTAGAAGCATCAACACCCTGTTTGTGCTCTGCTCCATGTTGCTGACTTTTATTGCTTACACAGAACACGTGTAATTCACTGTGCTGAAACAAGCACCAAAGGTCCTGCATTTTTAAGTGTCCTTGTATCCACTACCTCTACTCTTAATGCAGATCACTTCTAGCTTTTCTACCCACATAGGCAAAAATAATTATTTTCCAACACAGCATGAGGAGTTCAGCAGGATGCACAAGTTCATTTGCCATGAACCTGAACCCTGGAAAGTCTCTTCTTTTCATACCTCCATTCCCAACTCTCCAGGGCAGACAATACTATCCATGTTTATGGTACCTACCAGCTATTGCTGCCTTTCTATAACAGGTTTTCTCAGAAATACACACATAAATTTGTGTGTGTATATATATATACACACAAAAAAACCCTCTAACATACATACAAATTACTACAATAGGTGAGTTTTCCCTGTTCAAGAACCCACCACCCATTTTCACACTCCTACCTGTGTGCTGAGGACCAGGCCATGAAGGGACATGGCACCACCTGCCATCTTCAGTTCCTTCCACCAAAAGCAGGGGAAGGGAAGGGATAAGGCTCCACTTTTACAAGCTGGAAGACAATGACAGCTCTGCCCTCTGTGCTTACTGAGTAATTTGTCAGGGAACAGCCCATGAGCAGATGATGTAATTCCTACTCCCAACCAAAGAGGACACAAATAGGAAGTCCTCTATCAAGCTGAACCTCTGTTCCACACACTCAAGTCATTTACAAATTGCCCGGTAACTGGAACACATGAAACATGCTCGAGACACGGTGTTTGGTGAATGGACCTGAAACCCAAAATAGGGAATTGATGGTTATCTAACCCACTGCACACACACTCAGCAGTATATTCTTCACAGCTATCCACAAAGACCTCTGAGTTTCCTTAACTCCCACAAAGGCAAACTCTCTGACCATCCAGGCAATGCGTTTGAATACTTCACAGAAGGAGGAAGTTTAGAGAACGAGGCTAGAAGAACAAATGTCATCACACATGAAAGTCAGCTGTTGCTTCTGGAAGGATGCAGTGTCAGGACAAAGTACAATTTTATCCTTGTGAGATAAAAGCTGATAATGAGGTGTAACTCATCCACACAGCTAATATTGCAGATAATCTACATCATATTCTCTTCTTGGCCTGAGTGAGACAATTAGAATTACCCTTTTACTACACTGTCATCTCTAACTACTCTTTGGACAAGAGTAGAGGAAGTCCTTCCAAGCAACTTCTTATCCAACCAAGAAAAAACAGCAGCTGGAAAAGCTTCTTCCTGCTCAAATTCTTCATCATGGCAAAGAGAAACTCTGCAGACTGAAAAATTGTACCTATTGCTGATTTCATTAGCACATATTTTCCAAATACATATGACAAAGTTGTGACTCTTAGGGGTCTCGATCTCTCAATAACAAGGCAAGCAATTCCAAAAACTTACATTATGCCTCCCCTTGTGTCTATAGCAGAATAGGTATAGTTGAGAGTGGAAATGGTTCCAATCACTTAAGACAGCTTTTATACCATGCATGCCATGCCTTCCCACTTGAACTGAGCTAGGCATCACCAGCTCACTTCTATAGCATGAGGTGAATTGCCTTCCACATCAACTCAGACATTCAGTAGAGACTACATGGACTGCCAAATCATCCCTCAAGCTGTCTCCTTGGTGATAAACAAGTTCTGTACCTAGCAACTCCAAATTGCACCAGACCACTTCCCAAATAGGAAAAGCAAGCTAATTTCAGTGATTATAGTCAGACGTTGTTCTGTACTCACAGCCCACTCATAGCCCAGATGGTAGGAAAACAAAAAACGAGTGAAATCACAGAATTTGATCAATAGGCTCACTGTTACTAGCAAAGAGCAAAAGACTCAAGCCAAGGTGAACTGGAATTGCTGGATAACCAGAGATTTGATCCACATGATCAGCACAAATAATAACACAGACATATCTGTACATGTAACTTTCTGGAATCACTCTCTTACACCAGGTTCACTCACTGCTGACATTGACCTGGAGGCACAAGAGGGATACTGTTCTTCTGCAGTAATGAATGAAGAGACTTCAAAAAACTGGCAGAATGCACCTTGTTCTACAGGCAGAGATATAATGTCAAAGCTATTCATCATTAGCAGCATCTTGCTAAATCAACTACAGAAACCAATTTCCATGCTACAGAAATTTGTAGCCTCTCTGTAGGAGGGTTTCCACTTCCAATCATAACTACTCCTGCCTCCCCCACTTTAATCATGCTATAACATTTCTCATAGGCGTAATCCTTTGGACTTTTCAGGTTGCTCCCCTTCAGGATATTTTTCAGGAGCCCTTCTACACACACTCTACCCAGCAATTACAAGTGCAAAAGTCCACTAGCCTCAGACCATGACCTAGAATTAAACCTTCAATATTAACCAATTCTTCAGAAGAGGCGTGGGCACTTATGTACAGAAAAAAATTCTGCTAGCCTCCTCACAGAGAAATTGAGTAGATGCAATCCTTTTTTGCAATCACCTACTTTGATTTTCATAATTGTATCTGTATTTTAAATTAGCTCTCATGGTGAAAGTGGCAATTACAACAAATTAAGCTCAGCAGATGTTCATACCTGCGCGTGCACACACACGCAGACACTTGCTCTGCAACTTCTTTCTGTCTGATTAGTCTACTTGTCTAAACACGTTCTTCCTACCCAGAAGGTTCAGTCTATAGCCAGCAGCAGTTCTGAACCAACAATACAAAAATCAAG
Source organism: Brachypteracias leptosomus (assembly GCA_013401335.1). Lineage (NCBI taxonomy): Eukaryota > Metazoa > Chordata > Aves > Coraciiformes > Brachypteraciidae > Brachypteracias > Brachypteracias leptosomus. The sequence continues at coordinate 638,880 of VYZX01018786.1, forward strand.
AGCATACACAACCTACAGGCTGCAGAAGAAATACGGCTGCCGAGCCACAGCGCTGAAACAAAAGCCCAGGAAAAATCTGCCAACTGTACCACCTCTTTCCTGAACCTGCAGGTAGTCGTGGGAGAACAGCCACAGCCCAATCGCATGTTGCCCCCGTGTGGTAAATGCTTCTTATTGCAGAAAAGCATAAATATCCCCAGAATTCCTCTCAATTTGCTTCAAACTGAACTAAGATTTTTTGACAAGATGTCAGTCCTTCGACTGTAACAGCCTAAGCATTAAGCAGATACAAAACACACTTTTCTATGCAATTTATTTCTCTTTTTTACCTAACAAAACCTGCACAGTGAGGTTAACCGAGCACGTCTGGAGTGGCAAGGCCTAAAAACCTCCATACAGTTGGGAGCTTCACAAACACCCCCTTTTTTTTTAAAATCTCATTGAAGTTCATCTTATTTCCCTACCCATAAAATCAGGCTGGTATTGGTTACCTCAGAGGAGCTGCACAAGGGTTTAATCCAGTCACGACTTATATGGTGCTTCAAAGATCCACGTTGAAAACTTTGTTTTTTGGGGACAAACAAGATATCACCAAACAGAAACCACTGCTCCCCCAAAATCTGAGATTCTACAAGAGAAAACACCACCTGTATTTCACATACCAGTGACTTAGCAGCGTACTGCCATTATCCAAAACTGTAATAAAAAAATTAGGACCCCTCTTGGAATGCAGCTGCACCAAGCACTGGTTACATCACCACAGAAGATATGGGCAAAGCTGGGGATCCAAGGAGGGCTGGGACTAGAGCATAAACAATTAGCTGCATCAGTCCTACAGAATCATTCATGCTGGGTTTCAAACGAAGTGAGTAAGCCCCAGCCTTGGCAGAGTTAGTAGCTCTCCTCATTTCTTTTCCTACCGAGGAGCTCAGCCTTTCCCACAGCAATCAAAGCACTGCACTTGTTGCTCTGTGGGAGCTGTTTCCTACAGCTGACAGGCTGTCTGCAGGGCCGCCTCTGCTTTAGCCAGAGGTAGTTTCCAAAAGCAGGTTGTTCTCTGGGGGAGCTGGACACCTCCTCTCTTGCTTGACTTACAGGCTCCCATTCCTGTGGGTGGAAGTGAGCATCATTTGTCTACTGCATTTCAAGCACCGAAACCAAACCTGCAAGCCCACAGCTACATCAGATCCTGCCTTGCTAAACACTGCAGAAACTCCCCATGCACCTGAAACTTTGACACACCCTTACAGGGCCCCGAGCCAGGCCCAGGCAATCCCGTCGTGTCTGGGCCACACTGTCAACAAAGCCGCCCATCCAACCACTCCTTAGACAAACCTTTTCTTCCTTCTCATAGTCCCTCCATTCCCAGCCTCTGGACTTGACCCAAAAGTGTATCAAACCTGACTTCACAGCACGTGCTCTCACCTGGTCACTGTACCAACAGCCTGAGTTCAGCATCGTTCAGATCTTCATACCAAGGGACACAGGAGCAGGTGAAGTGAAACTTCTCTTTCCACTGCAGCAATCATAGAATGGTTTGAGTTGGAAGGGACCTCAAAGATCATCCAGTTCCAACCCCCAGTAGCTTCATTCTATGCTAACACAAAAATTACAGGACATTCGAGTTTGGTGAGAGCTGCTGAAAAAGTGGGAATCTCCACAGGGAAACACACTATACCAATACACCTGGAGCACACAATACCCAATGACCATATTTTATACAGGTTCATCAGTGTGTTCTCTTTCAACCACGTCTGCATTTCTCCTTTGTGTTTAAAACCTATCACCACAAACAAATATTGCCAGCATTGATTACAATAAAGAATCATAACAAGAGAGCATTTCAGCATTTTTTATTATAGTTTTGGATAATGGCAGTACATAAAACAGAATACAACAGATTTTTGTACCAAGAGCAAGTAATTTTTGCTACCAACTATAAAGCTCTGCAAATTCAGAAGTATTATGACTCCTAAAATAAAAACCATTACAATGTTGTAACAGAAAAGGAACTGTGGCCAGTTCAGCAAGACACCAAACAACATCTACCTTTTGTCTCAAAATCTTCTACCAGTAGTTAAGTTTGTCTGAAACAGAATCTGAAAAAGGTAGTCTCACTTTTCATGTCTTACCATGAAACCATTAATTACAAGAAAAGCGAGGGAGAAATAGACCTTCAGAGACATCAGGCACACTACAAGTGATTGCCTCAAAGACTGGGGAAGAAGCAGCAATTAGCTGTCCTAAGTATTTCAGTTAAAATGGAAAGTGCCATAAACGTACTTTTTCCTATTAAAAAACAAAACAAGATACAAAAATATTTCTACTAGCATTTGTAGATAAAAAAAATTATTTGCCTAAGAATCAAACAGAATATCCTGATCAAGTATTTTAATAGATATGATATTTCAAAGAACAAGATATTGCTTAAAATAATTCCACAGGCAGTGACCAAACAGCACTAAATGCATGGACAATCTGCTTTTGTTCCCTTGTTAGGAAAAATAAGGAAAAAAGAGTTACGCGTACAACCAGTTCCCCTTTGCATGCAGCTTAGATATCACAGTTTTAATTCAAGTATGGGTTCATGGTACTATTGCAGTTTACCACACCCTACCAAGCTTATGGGTAAAACCAGGAGCATCCCAGGGTTGCTCTCCTTGGCAAAGCCAATAGTGCCTGAAGCATCCTGTGTTCAAAACGTGAAACAGACACCAAATAGTACAGAAATGGGCAAATGCTGCATTATCAGAAAAAAATCCATAGATCTGTGGCAACTGAAGAACAACCTGGGACTTCAGACAGTATTTGATGACTTAAGTTTACAGTAAGTTCTTTCAGTAAATTTATGGCAACTGATTGGCAAAGATATATCAAAGGATTTAGAAATAAATAAGGTGGTGTGGAGTGCTTTCTGACAAGACTGCCACCTTACTTTTCTACATGTTCTGTTGAAAAAGACAAGAACTTAGAAGTGCATGTTTTCCCATCTAAGTTTTGTAAGTAAATATTTGACAAAATGGGACTTAACTCTTCTGTGCACCTCAACATACAAAAAAGCTCTCATCTCTCTTTCAGGGAAGGTCAAAGAAGTTGTGCAAAAATTTGACAGTAACTGCTTTTGGCAAGAAAACTGGAGCTCCCTAGCAAAGGCTATAATGCAGGATTTTACTTCACATTTTTAGAAAGATTCAAATATAAAACAATTCACAAACAGTAGTTTCAGGTAGGTAAAAATTTCAGTTGCCTAGCAGGTTTATATTTAATCTAGCCACTGAAGCACCACTGGAATTATACATTAGCTGGAGGAATCATATTAATTCCTTCAAAGCAACATGAAAAAAAAAAGTCACAGTTGCACCTGAGCTGAAAGAAGAGAATTTGCAGTTCTATTTATTACTATTTATTATGTATTACTGCTTACCCTGTCAGCTACCATCTATGTAGCTGTATACTATAGCTGTTGTTACCTACTGCACATACAGCACCAGACATGACATGTAGTAGAAGTCCAGACAAGCTGAAAAACAGTCTCCTTTACTATCAGTGCTAAGGAAAGTGACATTGGTCAAAAAAACCCTCAAAACAAACAACATGTAACTTATCAGAGTCAGTTGTGAAGTAATACTGCTAAGTCCATCTTGGAGCAAGACCTTAAAATACAGTTTGCGTTGACCCTGCCAGGCCAAGATCACTAAAAAAGGAGAAGTTTGCTGGTATATATTTTATACTACCATTTACAGTTTGCAATGCCCTAAAAAATAGTATGAAAATACTCATTAGGAATTATAGAATTTCTTATGTATTTGGATATAGGAAACACCCGTGCATAGAAAACTACTCCTTTGGGGTTTACCTCATTTAACAGTATCAGCATTATTCAAGTTTATTTGGCTACAGTCATGCCAGAAAATAGCAGGATTGATTTGTGCTGACCTATAAGAAACTCTTTAAAAATTATCTACAATAGAGTAAGAGATTTTAGGCAAACAATACAGAATATATATCCCTTAAGGTTAAATCTGAAGGAAGAAGAGGCATTTCCTCTTATTTCTTTTGTTCAGACATAAGGCATGGTTGAATTTTAATTTGATACTTGGAGAGGCCAAGGCAATCATCTGCTCTGCACTGAGCAGAGACAAAAAATGGACTGATGGTCTCAGAGACACACACCTGTAAACACTGCAAAAAATACAAAGTTAACCTTGCAGGGATCCTTAGTGAGGTGACTATTACATACCAGTGAACAAGACATCACTGACAGCTGTTTATTTCTAAATGCAATATGAAGTTAAAAGCAGGGAGCTAATAAGCCATATTAAAAAAAAATCTAAAGCCATTTCAGGCTAGAAAAGTTTTCAATGTCTATTCTGTATCCCTAATACAATGGGAATTGAAAATAATCTCAATATAAGAACTACTAAACAAAATCAAAACCAAATGTGTATAATATATCAAAAACTGGCTGACTATACATTATGAAATATATATCACAAGAGCAACCACAATGCATTTCCATGTTAAACTCTAAAGCAAACTCCGAGTCACATGTGGAGCAAAAGGAACCCTTTCTGGTATAACACCACCAGAATTCAACTCCAGAAGATCTCCTGTAAGTCAGGGTATAAAGTAATCTGAAAAGAAGATGGAAAAAATACCATTTAAGATCATCTATCTTCCTACAGTTAGAAACCTGAAAGAACTGCACACATTTTAAAAGGCACAATGAAAACAATGACTTCAGAATGAGTTTGAGAACCACCTGTATACACAATTTCAAGGACTCCTTCCAGCATGTATTATATTGACTTTTTGGAAAACTTGAAAATACACACACACAGACACCAATGTTTAGTTTGGCTGAAAGCCATTTCACTTCATAAACAGCAGTTAAACCTTAAACATTAAGATTGAAACCTACGCAAACCCATCTCAATCATTTTTCCAAAATTTCTTCATACCAACCATAATAATGAATAGTTAAAACTCTTTAAGTGGCTATTTGAACATCTTACCAAAAACTTTATACGTGGTGTCCTTGAACTGCACTGGCATCTCCTTCTCCACTTTGCATCTGCATCTGCATCTGTGCCTGCATCTTGGCAATCATCTCCTGCATGCGACGAAGCTGGAAACGTAGCACAGAAGAATCCTGTAGCCTGATCCCACCTCAGAATATGACTCTTTGCTGCCACCACACTATTAATCATTTATATTACAGAGGGAAGACATATCTGCATTATCTGATAGGTTACAATCCCAGGTTATGACAATTTTCTACTGCTCTTCTTCATCCCTTTACGGGCTGGAAATTTACTGACTGAAATAAGCAGGATTTGTCAGTATCATTTGGGATGAGACTTTTAAGCATCCCTAAGTGGAAGTCTCTGCTTCCTCTGAAGTTAAATGCATAAAAATGATGGTGCTGAAGTGCTGAACTAAAGCTTATCAACAGAAGAAAAGCAGCTTATGTCCCTCCAAACTAACCTGTATCTGGTACTAAAAAATTGTCAGGATTACTTCCCAACTCCATTGTTATGACTATGTGGAAGCAAGTATTGCAGGAAAACCACCCAAGAGACATCTCCCTCCCCACACAACATGCACTATCTGCATCACTGATTAATGCAATGGATTGAGGCATTTTACCAGATTCCATCTGTTTAAATAAAATCAGTATCCTGAGACTTCTCTACACCTCTTTGCATTCTGTTTTGTTGCTGCATCTTGAATAACTTTATATTATCTATATTATCTTTTCCAAGTTAACAAGATCATATAAATCACTGGACCTAAAGTAGTGACACAAGAATAAAAATTTCCCCATTGAAAAAGTATAGAGTTCTGTCATCTTACTTCAGCTTCTTTTTCAAGCAGAATCTGGTCCTTATTAACTTCTTCTTCTTCTATTTTCCTAAATTAAGATGAATATTGTTCAGTAACATGCATACATACTAGATTTTGAACTTCCACCAAATAATCAAGGCACTCAGAACATGTCAGTTTCATAATACAAACAAAATTCATTGTAACACCTTCCCCACAACTGCAGTTCATGTTTCTAAATTATTCATAATACATCAATTTATCACTTATTCCTGAGGTTATGCTCAGAACAAGTTTAAACTTCAAAAACCGTTGTAGCCATGACTTTAAAACAAGAGAGATCTTGTAGGTAGATATGAATAAAACCTACTTCTGAACAGTATTCAAGTAAAGCAGTTTACCTGAGCATAACATTATCTTAACTGATTATGAAACCCTCTAGTGGCTGAAATAAGAGAAGCAACTGAAAAATCTGAAGCAGGAAACTCCCAGTTTTTAACAACTCAAACTCAACTTTGCAAACTGGTGTTCTGCCCGTGTCCCTTACCAGGAAAACTATGCCCTACACACCACAGCTCAGAATAGGGTTGAAAGATATTATCCTGTGACTGCCATGCAAGAAAATTTTATATGTGTATCATGTTTATAAAAGCACTTCAGAAGGACTTGCGTTTCTCTATTTAAAGATGCAGTCCATTAATTCTGAAAAACCCCCAAACCTTTTTAACCCCCTTTTTAACATAATCCCCTCTAACAACCTGCCGCCTCGCTTGAGCCTCTCGGAGCGGAAGTTCTCATAGTGAAGATCCTGGGTCACCTCCTGAAGATCTTGCATATGGGTGCTGGAGAAAGAAAAATAATTAGAATATAAAGTATACCTGCATCACATCAGCTTGCTTAACCAACTCTCACATTCAGCATTATATTGGGTCAATGTGTTCATGATGTACACCCATCTAAGAAGCTAATTTAAAAGCTAATTTAAGTGGAATCGGTGCAATAGAAGACAGAGACCACACCAGACCCTGAGTAACCTCCTGGTGATTTTTTAAGCTACCATGTAAATGGAATTTTACAACTTACATTAACATGGTCCTCAGCTTCAGGAAGTCGTTATGTTCTGGATTCTCCACCTCAACTACACCCCATGGGTAGAGTCGACCTCTAACTTTTTTACCCTTGGCTTCTATGAGTTGATTGGATCCCACTACACAAAACGGAATGCTGGCCTGAAAGCCAAAAATGCCAAAATTACTAATAATGAACCAGAACAACTACAAGAACAACTCTTGTTCAGCTCAGCACCATGTATTATAGTACTAAGTTCATAACGCTTTTAATTTGAAGGTGTAAAAACAAAAAAAAAAGGTTAATTGTTACAACCATCTTCCAGATAGGAAACCCAGGCCCAAAGACAGCAACGCACTCAAGGTCTCACTGCAGGTCACTGTGTGTATCTTGTCCTAAAGTCACCTGAGCAGTCTGAAAAGATACAGTATGTTATCCACATGTGTAACCTATGAAGTCAGTCATACCTTCAGGAGTCTGGTCTGCTCTTTAAAATCTTCATCCTCATCTGACTCAGCATCAGGTAGGTGATAAATCTTGATGCCATGCTCTTCTATTTCATCCAGAATCTGACATTTATAAGATAAAAAATTGAGATCATATTAATATATTTTAAATCTTAAGGTAAAATTGCATAATCAGTTACACACAGTCTCTCTAGAACTTTGGGCCTATCTCACTGATCCAAACTACTCACCAAGTATTCAGCCTCAAGCTCCTTGCTTTTGCCACAGAATTACTACTGAGGAGGTAAGGTGGGAGTGTTCAAAAACCTGAGCTAGACACGACAAATATGTTTTTGTCTTCAGGACTGCCAATAATGGCATGTGCAGCTGGGTTAAATACATAATAAAGAATTTACAAGATATCAAACTACTCATTAAATAATGTTACACTGTACATGAGATGGTATTTTTCTTAGCTAGGACAGAGGAAGGTTGAATGAGAACCCTCCCTTCAGTGACCATGGCAACCAAAGTACAATATTTTTTGGCAAGTCAGAACAATACTTACCCTTTTCTTGAGTCTTTCTCGCTCTTTCAGAGAAAGTGTATCAGCTTTTGCAATCACTGGTACAATATTTACTTTGTTGTGTATGGCCTTCATAAACTCAACATCCAGAGGCTTAAGGCTAAGTTTAAAATATGGAAAAAATTTGATTGATTTTTAATCTAAATTACTGATTTATTTTCACACCCATACAGATCTCTCCCCTTATATGAAGAGGATGAACACACCCAATTAATTCCAGCTGTTCTAATACTTCCTTAAGTAATGGCAATCTGATTCTGAAAATTTAAGTCAACAGGCACAAACCAACTCCCTGAAATAAAACAATTTAAAAAAATGGAACACCTACCCGTGACCAAATGGTGAAATGAAATAGAAGCAGCAATGAACCCGGTTATCTATGATATGCCTTCTGTTCAAACCACTCTCATCATGCAGATAGCGCTCAAACTGCTCATCAATGTATGAGATTATGGTCTTAAAACTGTAAAACAAATATGACTCAAGAAATCATGCTCATTCCCAAACAGTCAATAATTTGAGTGAAGTTTCTAAGATAATATTAAAATACTAAGACATCCTGCTAATGGACAAAACTTATTTTATTGGTGCTGCAAAAGTACAAGAGCATAAATCTTGAAATTTTACTTGAATTCCAGAATAACAACTACTATGCATATTTGGGTTTTTTATATTAAAGCCTCCCTTCAGTTACTTATTCCACCCACCACCCTGCCCTGAACAAGTATGAAATGTCTGTCAGCCTTCATGCACAGATCAGTACTTCCTCTGTGTACGTACCAGTCCAGACAATTGATGGCATCCCCATACCCTGGTGTATCTACAACTGTCAGACGAAGTTTCACACCCCTCTCTTCAATTTCAACTGTTGAGGCTTCAATCTGCACAGTGCGTTCAATCTTCTCTAAAAGACAATAAACTTGATCTTTCAGAATAGAGTTTATAAAACTATGTCACTCTGAGATAAACTCAGAAGATTAATTGGCAGATGCAACTGTATAAATATTATTCCATTATTACCTTCTAAGGCCCGATAACAGCAAGACTCAGTACTTAAATTCTTCAGATTGTTAGAAAAGTGTATGAGATTTCATATTATTCTTAAAAATAATGTAGAAATTAAAGCAAAAAAGACTGAGAAAAAACTGCACGTAATCAGCAATTTGGGAACAATACTAAATCATGCATAATGGATTTTTTTCCTAAGGTTGAAAATAAGTGATTATCAGCTAACACAGTAAGTTATTAAAGCAAGTCATACAACAAGTAGCAAAGAGGAAACAAAGCATATCTTGCTCTATTTTCTTACAATATTCTCCTTCACTGGATTATTGTATGCCTTAGTTAACAGAATAAAAAAGGGACAAGGGACTGGAGAAGAAAAGGAGGTGAAGTTCACATTCACTAAATATCAACCCAAAGCAGAGGAATCAAGCTGCAAATCCAAGGAGGCATTAAAAAAGACCTATGTTTAGAACTGCAATAGATTAAAAATTAAAGAAAGTTTCTGGTTGTTTTAGCAGCTTATCTTACTGTGACATGATGGCATTTCCTCAAGCAAAAGGTTATTAACTTTCTAGGGGCCAAGAACTAAACAACAAAGACCCCATACACATCATGGGTACACAGGGAACCAATTCTATCAAACAGTTTGAAAAAATACATTGGAAATTATTACAGCTAGAAATCACTACTATGACTAAAATACAAAGATAAAAGCATCCAACTCCAAAAATCCTTGACAACAGAGAAACTAGAAGATGTGTTTACCAGCAGCTCCTGGGATTATCCTTTCTGGGTAAAGATCTGTCAAGAAGAGGCTGTTTATTAATGTAGATTTTCCCAATCCAGATTCACCTGTGATTCAATATAAAGATAAATTCAATTATTTACATAAATAATTTCAATATTTTCTCACGTTAAAAGTAAATCTCTGAACTTAAATCTACATCTTATAATTTCACATTAGAAAAGTTTGCACAAAAAAGGCTGAATAACAATTTTTACATCTCACCTTTACAATACACTTCCTCGGAGCTTTCACTGATGATCTGAATTAAATCTGCTGGTCAAGTGGAATTCTGTTCAATTTAGACTTTGAATTTCCCATTTTGTATCTCCTGATTTTTTAAGGCATGCTTTTCTGCTATCATTCCAGAATGTGAAAGATCATACACAGTGAGAAGCTTGATACTGCCTACGCTATATCATCAACATAAACAATGAAAAAGGCATTGCTCAACGGCCACAGCCAGCCATCAAAAAGTGTGATTTATTTCTGCTTTGTACGTTACTGTGGCAAACAAGAACTCAAGGGAAGAGGAATGTGTCATGGTCACTGAGCAATTTTTTTTCAGTGATGAAACTGGGGATTACCACAGTGCACCATAAATATATTTTTGTTCTAGGGCTAATGACTGAGTCATGGGGAAGGTTCAAAAACCAACTAATTAGCTAAAATTCAAGATTAATTACAACAAATGTTCACAGCACAAAAAAGACCAGTAACTCAAAGTGCTCAGTATTTGAATTTACCGAACAAATACTTTTCTAGAATTTAGGTTTTATCTCAGGTGTTGACAGAATGAATTAAACAAAAATCAGATGTTGAAAATGATGGGCCATGATTCCCCAGAGTAACACAGACTATTCCACAACAGCAGTCTCATAAAAATATCTGAGCAAAAAGAGATGGAATTATTTTTAAATAGAGATTTAACTAGAAGCTGACAGTTTTTAATGCATCTCTCAAGACTGGATTTTATCAGTGCGACCTTCACCAGTGAAAGAGACAAGCAGCCAGAGTAACTCAACAGTCATATGGCATCATTTCAGAAAAAACAACAAAAAGAGTATGATTTTAGTCCCTACTTTCAGTCTGGGTAAATATTACATGTAAAACAAATCAGTTTCCATAGTCACCATCAAGGATTAATGAAAAGAGTAGTTTTTCTAATTAATGGCCACAGTAATTAGAGTTTAGTGACTCTCAAGTGAGATAACCATTTAGATGAAGTCATAGTTAAATAACGAGAATGAGTATGAAATTGTTAATAAAGTGTTTAGGATTTAGCTGGAAACAGCACAGTCAAGCAGCCAAATTGTTATAAACCCCAGCTTGTAATTTCACAAACCACAATAAACAATGGAAGAAAAAAAAACAATGCAAAGAAGAAAAAAAAAAACTTTGATTAGGAATCTGTCAACGCAGATAGCTTTTAAAGAAACATTCTCCTGCTCATAAATGAAGCAGCATGGCAACTTAATGAAGAATAATAGTTCAATACAGACATCGTGACATAGCCCTTAAGAGAACATACTTAAGCTCCATGCATATTTCAAGAGAAAGAATTCACATTCCGAACTGTTGAAATAATCAGCAGTTTAAAGCACAGTTTATTTTACCACATAATTTCTCCCTGTTTTCTATTTAACAAGAGGCTAGAAACAACTGTTTGCTCTATATAATTTTACATAGCTTTCTGACAAAAGTTTTTTGCAATTAACTATTAAACTATTTGCAATTAACCTCAAAGAGATCTGGAAATTAAGTTTAGCTGCAACAGAGAAGGCAACATCTTTTGTTTCTCAGAACTGTTCAGAGTTTTAGGATCACTGAACAGTAAATTCTGAAGAGTTACAGTAGGTACCATAATGTGAAACATTAGCTTATAGTTTGGCTTTATCCTTAGATTTTTTTAGACATTATATTATCCTAAGCAAATCCAATGAAAGATGCAGTAAACAACTATGATAAAATCTTAGGAAGACAAAAGTAAGGGCCAACTCTGTCCAACACTGAACTACAAAAGACAGAAGCCAGATAAAAGCAATACTGGGGCTGTCATTTGGCAAAACTAATGAAAGGTTTGATAGACTCTTTCTGTAACTACTGTAATTCAAAACTATTAGAAACATAAACATCTCCTGTCATGTGTCACCTCACCTCTCCTGCTCATTTACACTGTGATCTCTCCTGGACAAAACTAACACACAAATGGATTTTACTTCTTCTGACACCAGGTAATAAAGAACATATTAGTAGGTTGTGGTTGTTTTGAGTTGGGTTTTTTTGTTCGTTTGTTTTTCCTTTTTGCAAAAGCCTCTTTTAAAAGTGAGAATTGCAGAGTTCAAACACCAGCACTCAAAAGATACAGTTCCCAGACAGTATGACCAGGAGAGACACAGCAGACACCAAAGCCTGATTTAGGAGCCTACGTAATTTGCAGAAATAACACTGACTTCTCAGAGGATCAAGGTATTTCTGCAGAGACGCTAGATTTTTCTTTTCATTCCAGATACCAACACAAATTTTCAATGAAATAAATAAAATTAAACTTTAAATTACAACTGCTAACAGATCAATTTGAAAAGTAACAGCTCACATCAAAACCATCTAATCCATTTCTCATTCTTTTCTTAAAAGAGAATTCAGAAGGGGTGCAAAGAGTTCAGATTCTTTTGAACTACAGAAGCATCAAAAACATTTAAAATAGTCTCCTTATTACTATTCTCTTAATCAAGACACGTAAGCAAACAAAGATTGTATTCAAATGCAAAACCAGTTTTAAACTATACTTTAAACCGAATGCTTGAATCCTGTGAGACAGAAGAGAAGGAAGGAAGTAATGATCACTGCAGCACACAGAATTTCTTCACTTCACCCACAAACTTTATGTATTCAAACATGATTTGTGAAATACAACTGCTGCATGAATTAATAAGCCAGAAAATAAAATTAAATGTTACAGTACAGAAGAGCTTGCTCATGCAAGCTGAAGCCTTATAAAAGGGGAAGCAACACTCATTTTAATTCCACATTCCCTGTGAGCAAGTACTAATTTTGAGAGAGACTAAAATTTCCTTACCAACCACCATAAGAGTAAATTCAAACCCCTTTTTCACAGACTTTCGATGAACCTGATTGGGAAGGTTTGCAAATCCAACATAGCCAGGGGTTTCTGGATTGGTAAACTGAGCAGGCTGTTGCTAAAAATAAAATAAATATAAGACAATCAGCAACAACTCAAGATATCCTTGTTTGTAGAACTGCTTTCCTCAGTTATTTCAAATGGTTTGAAGCTACATGACACATAAAAACTAAACAGGTGCTTATACTACTAAACAGTTTCACATTACATCACTCAATCTATCAATATTATGTCTTCTAAATGTGAATTCTCTCTTATTTATGACCCATAAATTTAGCATACACATCACCATCAAGCACAATAAAAGTTACACATTCTGCCTTTGCAGTTAATATTTAAAATCTTATTCATACCTTGGACATTTTTATGGAAGGTCAGGAACAAATCTAGAAAAAGAATAAGAGTTTTCAGCTTATTCAAAATTGTACAAGGAAAAAAAAAGTAAATTAAAAAAACCCAAGCCACAGAACAATGTAATATCCACTGTTTCACACTAAATTAAAAAAGGAGCATTCTTGATTGGATGTCCAGATTTTGAAACAGTGTCACAACTGCTTCACTGACTACAAGTATTTGACTCTTTGGTACTAACAAGGGGCAGAATTTCCAGCAAACCATCATTCCTATTAACATAACTGGACAACAAATTGGACAACATGGGTGCTAAACACACTAGATGTATGACAAACCATAATAATACCCAGAAAAGACAAGTACACATCCTTTCCAGAAACTAACTGAGACAAACATACTGCTTACAGACATTTTATTACTTACAGGAAATCGTTCTTTCAAAGATAAAAAAACCCAACTCCTGTCTTTTTTTCTTTTTAAGCCTCCTTCCCCTCAACATTTCCTTTCACGCTTGAGTGTTCTGTAAAAAGCTGACAGCTTCAAAATGAAATATTTACTCCCCCTCTTTCATCTGGATGCCTGCAACTCAGTCACTTTAACTTCTGTTGCCAAGATAAGATTTTCACATGCAGATGCATCGCTTCGAGATACAAAGTAGACAGGAAAAAAAACCACACAAAAAATCTTATCTAACATCTTTCGACAAACAAAGACCTGCCAACACAACTATCACACTAACTTACACGAGTTCAAGAGATCATATAACTTACCATGGCAACAGAAAAAAGTCAGCATATGCTGTATCTTCAAGTGATGAGTGCCCCAAATCCCCTTTTAGCCCACCCCTGGCTTGCCCTCTAACCAAAAAAGTACCTGACCCCACTCACAAAGCTGACATACCACAGCCACCTCTTCTCTATCTAGCTCACTTCCAGCTTCTTTCTACAGAATTTAGATTATTACTGTCTGATTCTTTTCGTTTTCTGATCAGATTTTTGTCAGTGAGTTCAGCTTCACGTGAAATGACACTAAACTGCTTCCATGCACAGCACCCTCCCATCGAAAAAGCCATCCTGAAGTCAAAACAAACTCCTTCCCCTCCTGTAATAAGGAAGAGGTCAGTTCTGAGGAAGGCTTTTTGATGGGACAGACTAAAGGTGCTAGACATTGAAGCAGTTTGGTGCTGTTTCACACGAAGCTGAGCTTGCTGACAAAAATCTGGCATCCTGATAACAAACACAGAATAAAAACTGGAGAACATGCTTCTCAAGTGAAATTTCATGCTAAAAATAAAATCCAGTATCTGCAATTTCTGTATTTCAGTCCATAAGCTGGTCTATGACCTATGAAGTATTCAACTTCTGGAAAGGTTATATGGGAGACTTTTATCATCATGTGATATTGCTCTGATAGCAACTCTTCCTTCCAAGAGTGTTTCCTGCTGAATGATGTCATTGATCCCTGCTTAACCATCCTCCACGGGAGCTTTTCAATGCCGAACAAAACTAGATCCTGCTAGAACACAGAAGAACATTCTTTTAATTCATGAGGCTTGTCTGTCACCCAACTATTTCTCAAAGGCAGGCTAAGAGCAGAAGAAAATTTCTCATGTCTACCAAAAAACAAAGGAGAGTTATTTATGGTCTAGAGGGAGGTGTCCCTGCCTATGGCAGGGGCATTGGAACTAGATGATCTTCATGGTCCCTTCCAACCAAAGCCATTCTGTGATTTATGCAGATGGCAGCAGTTACATTACATTCTAATATATGGACCAAGCACAGAAACCCTTAATGAAAGTTACTTCCCAGAGTATTCCCTTCAGGGGAGTGGCTGAGCGCTCCCACACAGCCAGGAGCCCGCAGCCTTGGAGCAGTCCAGATTTTCCTCTGGAGCTGGTCAGTCATGTTCCTTACCCTTCGGTTTCAACAACCCGGCTGGAGTTTTCTACAACAGCGTCCTCTGAAGGATGGCGGGCAACCAGCACAGCACTGACTGCCTCCCCCGCCCTGGAACGGGGCAACCGCATCCCCGAGGCCCTCGCGTCGGCGGATACTTGATGCGCTCAGGCGGCCCAGGCGACCATAAGGCCCCACGCTCGGCTGAGGCAGGCAGGGGCCTAACCTCTCCGCAACCCCCAGGCAGCCAGTGGCTCCGAGGCCGTCCCGCCGTGCCCATCCTCACCCTAGCAACCCTCCCAGCCGCCCCACCACCGCCTTCCCTCGGTCTCGGCCCGCCGAACACGTCCCGCGGGAGCCCCCCGAGCTGGGGAAGAGACATTCCCGCACCGTCCCTCCAGAGCAGGGCCACGCAGAGCGGCCTGAGCCCCGCCGCGGGAGGGCAACGCCGGCCCGGCCCTTCCCTGTCCTGTCCCGCCCTCACCTGCCCGCGCCTCACGCAGCCAACAGCCTCAGACTCCGCTCCCGCGCGCGCACGGTCATGTGGGCAGGGGAGGGGCCGCTCGCCCCTTGGGGCCCGCCCCAGGGGCGGAGCCTGAGGGCGCGGCGCAGGGCCTGGCGCGCATGCGCCCGCCCCGTTCCCACAGCAACCCGCCGGCCAAGGGTACGTGGGGGAGGGATTAGTCGCATGTTGGTAGGTCACGCACATCCCTCTTCTTTACCAAGATGGCGGCCGGCCCCTCGGTCCCGTATCCAGCATAGGCTTCGCTGTGGGCCTACTAGAGGTAAAGCCGGTCCTGGCGCCCGGTGGCGGGGCGGGAGGCGGGGAGGG
>VYZX01018786.1:654832-727918 GCA_013401335.1 Brachypteracias leptosomus
CCCCCCCGTCTCCCCTCGGGACGGGTGCGGGGGCCGCGCGCAGCGCCGTTAACGGCGAGAGCCCCGGTGCCGGCCCGGGAGCGGTAAAACCCATGAGTCATGGCCCGGTTCTCCGCCCCCCCGGTCAGCCGGAGGTGTTCCGGGGCCGCTGCTGAGGGGACGGGGCTGAGGAGGCCTCGCACGCCTCCAGCCGTGACAGCGCGGCCGCCGTCCCCGCTTCGGTACAGCGGCAAGTTCGGTCCCGAGGCCCGGTCTGCTTCGGTCTAGGTCGAGCCATGAGCGTCATACTCTCCTCTTCAACTGCTGCTGGGCCTGAAAGCTGCTGCCCTGGTCACGGGCTGCTCTGGAGAAGAGTTTCTGCCTTACCTCAGGTAGAGCCTCTGTGTGATTGAGGAGAAATTCTGCCTCTTCACTAAACTCTCTAGTCCTGTAGTGTCTTTTATCGCAGGTTATTTATAGAGCAGGGTGGTCCAGCAGTCGAGCAGAACTGAAGAAGGTTAAGTGCAGGGAATTCATGATCCTTGGGCTCAGCTTGGCTATAGCTAAAGTGGCTTGACACAGGATAAGTAGAGCTTCCCGTGCTGGCTTCCTTCCCCAGACAGTAGGAGGGATTCCCAACTGGCAAGAGTAATTCTAATCTAAAAGATGAGAAGCAAAAGACCAGGTCATGCTTTGGAATGTTCGTAATAGCAACAGAAGTTCACTCATAACTGATGAGTCAAGGTTCTTCAATTCACAATATAGTTTAGAGTTAGAATCTAAATTCACAGCTGTGGCTGGGAAGTGAAGGTTAGAGGCA
The DNA here is from genome assembly GCA_013401335.1 of Brachypteracias leptosomus. Classification (NCBI taxonomy): domain Eukaryota; kingdom Metazoa; phylum Chordata; class Aves; order Coraciiformes; family Brachypteraciidae; genus Brachypteracias; species Brachypteracias leptosomus. Next base: position 655,632 of record VYZX01018786.1, read on the forward strand.
TTCAGTCCCAAGGAGTTTGAAGGAGTCACTTCTTTTCCTATACTGCTGTGTAATGACAGAGAAAACTCTGCATGCTGCTGTGTGCTGCATTGCATGTTTAGTAAGGCAAATTAAGTCTCTGTTTTACCTGTTGTTGCTATCTAAATGCTATGTAGTTGTTTTTTCCGTTAGAAGACAATTTAACATCTGTTTGTTACATGGATTTTCACACAGCATGGCCCAAATCATAGACTCAAGCCGCCAAAAAAACACAATGTTTTGCTTAAAAAAGAGTCCACAGTAGTACAGTTTTTCACAGATCAGAATGACAGGCACAGAAAAAGCTCTCTTTAGATATGGAGGTAATAATATCTAGGGACCTGTAGATGTAGGGTGGAAGAGGCAGTGTAACCATCTAGTCTGAGCTTTGCCACTGCGGTGAGATAGAGTAAGCCTAGGTTGTTCTCAAAAGACAGTTTTCTAAGTGGCTTCTGAGAAGCAGTTAAGATTGCTTTGTGCTTGTCCTATATAAATTGTTCTTGTATTTCACTCCCGATAGTGCCATGTGCTCCTTCATTGCAAATTAAGCTAATTTTTTGTTGCCTTCTTTCCGTCCTCTCCCCCGATTCTACCTGAAAAGGTAAAAAAATTGTGATACTACTTCTTATGTATTAAAGGTTATGCTCCCCACTTTTTCATTCATCTCACTTCTCTAGACTAAGATGATCAGGAAAGAGATTTCCCCCTCATCTGGAATTGGATTGTAACATTATAATTATCCTACATAGCATAATGGTAACAATAGTTACTTGGGTTTGGTAACTATTCTTAGTAAAGGAGCAGGTGTTTTTTTTTCTAGTTCACCTTGAGTTGCTTCTGAAGACGATATAGTCTATTAGAAGAAAGCTCTGTAACCTTGGATTTCATGGCTGATAGCAGAGTGGCAAGCTGTTCCAGACAAGCCAGCCCTGTGCAGGTTACACCTTTTCAAAGAAAATTGGGTGTTTTATTGGGATTGTGCTACTGTGAGAATTCAGGTAATTCGCCCAAGCCTCTACTTGGTTAGAATAGTTGGCAGTGGCATTGAGACCAGTCCAGAGTGTTCAAACTGAATGTGAGTGCATGGTTAAAAAAGTTCATTCACCATGACTGGGGGGATATCTGGCAATTTGAGCTGTAGGTTTCTGTAGAATATCAGATTTGTGTGAAAATGTTGCTTTTCTTTGAAAGAAAAAAAAAGTCACTCAGCAATGGTTCAACTTTGTTTTGTATTTGAGAATTCTACAGAAGGAAATCCTCGAGCTATACTGTGCAGAGCTTATAAAATGAACCTTAAAGCAAACCAGCAAGACTCTGGAAAGTGTCATCATGGGTGTTTTGAAACTGGCAAGCAGCAAAGACAGGGTCTGGAAACTGCCTTTGCACTTTCCTAGGTGTCAGAAAAAGTGAAGAGGTCAGTCGTGCTCACCCAGAGCAGGAGTAGGCACCCAGCGTGGCCTGGAAAGACACTGTAGCAAGAAATAAAAGCTTTTCAGTGTGCTGGGGATCAAACACAATAATACTGTCCTCTCTGGAGTGTTACCCTTATAGAAATGCTGATACAATCTTGAAAAAGTTACGCACCTCTGAAGAAGTTGCAACAGGGGTTTTTAAGTAGGCTGAGAAGGACACGTTCATCAGGACATAACGAGTCTAACTTGTCCAAGAGCGCGTCATGAGGCCCACAACCTGTAAAACTCTTGCAACATGGGTCTGTGCAAGAATTAGGTGGTGTTATTTGTATTAAAATATGATAAAGAAGAGATAGGAAAGTAAAACCCAGCTGTAGGATTAGGCCTCTGTTCCTAATTAACCTAATTACCTTCCTAATTACCCTGAAATAAGAGCATTAGGCTGTATTGTGTAGTGTGGTGGGGTTTGCTGGTGGGTTTTTGTTATGCTTATTAGTTCTTCTGGGGCTTTGGTCTAGAATTTATTCCAGTGAGTCCACAGTGGTACTTATGGTGGGCCCTGAGACTGCATTTGGAGTGGAAAGGAGGGTCCTGGTCAGTAGGGCCCATTGGGGAGGGATTGCAGAAGGGATCAAGAGACACCTAGAGCTGGTCTCTTGACCCCAGGTGCTCATGCAAGGCTGATGATTAAGGCAAGAGTCTAGTGTCCTGAGTTCAGGGCTTGTTTCCAAGATCTCTTTTCATTTTAGAAAAATCCTAGTTTCCGAAAAATAATTTTGGGTTACAGGCTTATCCTGGTTGTGGTATTATACCTGAGAGAATTCAGCATGTGACTTTATATTTAGCTGTCCTTTAGTTTTGAAAGAACAACTAAAAATCTGCCATTAAAATCTTGTGATTTACATTACCATCTTAAATGGAAAAGTCCTGCGTGCCTGATAATTCTAGTGACCTTTTTCCCCTTCTGGGAACTCATGTTGTCCCATAGCTCTCATGGTGTGACTTCAGTGGAAGAGAATCAAGGAGTCAGGTTGAAAAAAAGATGTATCAATAAACAAGGAGGAAAAGTGAAGGCAGGGGAAAAAGTTTATTTAGAATAAACTGGTGGAGCTCAGTGAGGGTGTGGGGGGCTGACCTTGGCCACAGCTGCCCATACTGCAGGGCTGGCTGTGTTGCTGAGGCAGCAAGGGTGGCATGTCACTCCTTTGTGAGGAGCAGGGGTTGAGGTAAGGAGCTGAGTCCAGCTAGAGTCACAAAAGAGGCGCTTGCAAAGCAGCGGGCTGAAAAAACAGAGAGAAAGCTGAGAGAAAAGATGGACCACAGAAGTCTCCATTAGAGGAAATGATAATGAGTTTAACTTCAGTGGAAAAACAGCCCTGGAAGAAGGGAAGGGATTGATTCAGTAGCTGTAAGACACCAAGAAATGATGATTCACTGGAAAAGTTTTGCCTTTGAGAAGATTGAATAGCACAGCAACATTCATGTGACCTCCCTTAAATGACACTGTTTAATTTAATTTTAAAGTTAAATGGATTTACTTGTTGATGCAAAATGGAAGTCGTACCAGGTTCTCTTACACTCAGCAGCACAATGTCTGCAGCTGTTTTCCAGCAACAGTTTCATCCTCTTTTCTAAAGAATTTTCACTGATTAGAAAGAACCATATGGAAAAATTTTGTGAATGGAATGGATAGATTTATTTAGTATTAATGGAAGAAAATAAAACAAACCCCCAAAAACAAAATTCCACAAATGGCTTGCATATAAACATGTCACAAATTGGGGTGATTCTGGTAAAAGCATCCACGCCTGTAACTGTGCGCACACCATACCTCTTACCTGTGCAAGAAATGTCTATGAATGAAAATTTCTGAGAGTGCTGCTATAATGAAGATTGATACTTGTGTGCTGTCACTATGTGTTTAGTAGTCTGATATCCCAGCAGATAACTGTATTTTAAAGAGGAAGGACTTGGAACTCTGTCGTGTTTTGACTATTGCTATTCAGCTTGGAGGTGGCAGGACTCAGACTTTTCCCTGTGTTATTAAGCTGATAATTGCTTGTTGGGGGTCTCTGTCAAAGCCCATAAAAGTGCTGTCTGACCTGTACACAGGCCAGAGCATTAGGTGTGTATCAGGATTCTGGTTTTAAAGGAAGGTTCCCAGTATCATATCTCATAGTGAATATGAGGCAGGTATGGCTAGCTTTCATAAAGCTAATTTCTGTCATGCTTTTCATTGGGAACTGGATAACTGCAATAATCTTGGTGCATCATTGAAATGTCAGGCTTGGTTTAGGGTATTGGCACATGGCATGGGCATCACTCCCCTATCCCTTTTCCCCCCACCCCTGCTAGTTTTGATTTGACTGATATTTCAAAAGGTTTGCAGTCTGAAAAATCAGCAAAGGCCTTTTTTAGAGGAACACCTTGACAGCCGTTGCTCAGTTTGGGTGGTACCACCTGCAGTAGTACCACTTGCTGGTTCTCTTCCTGTTGTTTCTGGTACTGTGTTTCTGTCCATCCCTGTGTTTCTGGCACTGAGAATTTAAACTGGATATTTCACAAAATAAACTGGGTATTTGCCAAAGATGAATGACAGACAAAGCCTAGGCCAGGCTGTGTGGCAGGAATAGGGACTCTGGGCATAGGATGGGTACGTGGTTTGAGTCAGGAAAAGGGAAAAGCTAAGGGTCAGTTAATGCAAGGAAGATTTCCCCACTGGCAGGTCAGAGGCAAAGCCAGAGGAAGCCCCAGTGGGGCAAGAGGCCAGGAGTGATCAAAATGGACTTGTTGCTGCTTATCTCGGCTGCGGCCTTGGGCGAGGGGTTGGGGGTGTTTATTTTTCTCCAGTGGGCACTGGAGGCAGTATGGGCTGTCTGACCTCCCCTGCCCTTCCCAGAGAGGGGAGCAGGGCCCTGCTCTTTGCAAACCAGGCCTTGAGTGTTTCCATTGCACAGTAGAAAGTAAGATTGCTGTTATCTCTGCTCAAGTGATAAAGCTTGACATAAACCTGTGGTGGAGCAGTTGAAAGCAAAGCCGAGAACAACTCACAGAGCAGGCAGGGTGAGGGTACAAATGGGAATATGTTATTGTTGGCCTGTTGTTGCATATGCTTTTGTTTACAGAATGAATACTTCAGCAGTTGGTATAGCCTGCTGGGATTTAAGTGCATGGCCTCACAAGGGCCCTTGAAATCTTTGGAGCATAGCAAGTTGTAGATATGTGACTGTTGCTTAAAAGTAGCATTGAGGAAACTTTGAAGTTCTACACCTGCTCTTATAAAGTTTCATGAAATTAAAATACTGAGATGATGTCTCTGATTGCAGCAGAGTTGTGGATAAAAATGAGACCAGTGAGTATTTAGAAGTTTAGAAGTTCTTGGAAATTTTAGAAATGTTAACCCCTCTGTTTTATTTGAAAATTCACATTGCTCAGGGCACTATTCTGTTAATCCAAAAGACAATAACAACGTGTGGGTGGAGGACTGTACAGCATGAGGTATCAAAGCAAAAAATTTGTACCTAAAATGGCACATACGCCCTTCTGGTTCAGCCCAAAGATGAGCCGAATGGGACTGGAAATGATTCAGTTATGAAAAGAGGTTTTAAGCGTAAAATAATATTATTTGTAACAATTAGTGGAAATAGTTTTACTCTGAGTCCTCACTATCTCTCTCTCCTTTCATAGCAGGCTTAGAGTGGCCTTGCAGATTTGGAAGAGAAAACTGTCTGGTTTTTTCACTGTCAGTTTAGATCACCGTGATGTAATTCCGTCTAACACATGAAGAGCCTTTTGCTTGGCGTAATAGAGATTAGGAATTAGTGCTTGTCTGTGGATATGTTGAGCCCCTGTTGCACGTGCTATGAATAGGACAAAGGGAAGGCTGTGCTTAAATATGTGAGGGTCCTATCATAGCTTGTAAAAAGTGGGAGTTGGAATCAGGTATTTACTTTAATGCCTTTTCAAAGGAATTGCTGCCAAACTGAAGATTTTTATTTTTTCTATTTTAAATTGTTCCTTCCCTCTCCAAACAAAACACTAGCCTTCCTGCAAGTTTAATTATTTTTTTTAGTTTGGGTGGTGGGGGTTTTTTTTGTCACAATAGTGCTAACTTTTCTGGATCATATTTTCAAATTTATTGTAACTGAAAGAGAGAAATAAAGGAGAAAAAACTAAATTGGAGAGTCTTGTGAAGCCATGTGAGTTGAGGAACTGGAACTCAGGGGACGACATACCAGAGCACATAGAAAGTTTATAAAAATGGAGCTCTGGCATTCTCTTAAGCCTTTGTTATCCAATAAACATTAGTAACTGAGGAATGTTTAAAATCTTTCAAGGAGCAGTGAACAACCTTGCTTATGTTTTTGTGTACAATACCTAAAATAAGTGTATGTTTAGAGTTTCCATGCTTACACTACAGATTGTCCACTTGCTCCCCTGAAAACTAATTTGGGATGTCTCCTTTGGTTTGCTACTTAATTTTTTTTGGTATTATTATTGTTATTCATTTGCTGTATTTATTTACCTAAGTGAGTCTCTGTGTAAAAGTGGTTGTCATCTTTATAAATGGTCCTTAAATTCTGCCCTGCAAAACATCCCCCTAAGAGTACCTGTAGGAGGGTCTTAGGGAGCATGGTGACATGTTCAAGCTAAGGAACATGGTCAGCTTTGAATTTCCAAATATCTTTTTTCACGTTAACTGTCGTACAAATTTAGGGCTTGCAAGTCCCTTGCTTTTCCAAGCTACATGATGTGTAGAGCATGAGAGTTTCTGGCAACATCTCTTTAAATTGAAATTATAGGTTCTGACTGCAAGAAACCTTTTTCACTCTTAAGGTAGTCAGGTATTGGAATAGGTTGCCCAAAAAGTTTGTGCAGCTTTGAAGATTTTTAAGACCTGACTGGCCCCAGTCTGACCCTGCTTCAAGCAGGAGGTTGGAGACTCAGACCTCTGGCCTTTTGTCAGGTGTTCTGAATTTCTGTGATTTCTTTCATTTCTGCTACTCTGCTATTGTCACTTTTCTAGGCAATATTTTGGGAATCTTTGTTTTCTGAAACTCTTTTCCCATTCTTGAGTCAGTGTTTTGCTTTACTGTGAAGCTGTAAAGCAGCACAGGAAGATACTTTATTTCACTTTGTCCCTCATGTCTTCTTCAAAGTGTTTGACTCCCCAAGGCCAAGAACCTGAAATTTGCTGCTACTTCGACAACCTTTTCAGTTCCTAAATTTACCTATAACCATCTCCGAAATACAGGTGGGAAACTTGCCTCAGTCATTCCTGGTCTGAATGTATTACTTTTGTTTTCATCTCATTCCATTTCATCAATTCCATTTGGTTATTTGAATTCCTAACTTCCCCTGAAAGCCAAGTTTGTGTTAAATAATCAGATTTCTCTCCCTGTGTAGGTGGAAGGATGGACTCTGACCTGTCCACTGTGGCTTCCTTTTAGAATTGATTTTATTAAACTGCCCATTGAATTTCTTCCTCGTATCTGAGACAGCATTTGTCATAGCACCTGGCATCCAGGGATCACTGCATTCTGAACAACCTGGAAGGAAATAATGAGTACACAGAGTAAATGAAGGCTGCTGTGTGTGCACAGCCAGGGCAACCAAGAGAATTTCACCAGTCAGTTCACCACACCAGCAGCAAAACTGAGTAGAGCTCAAGTCTCCTGACTGGTTTTGTCTGCATTAACCACTAATCTAGTTTGCTCAGTGTTCCCATGTAAAACATGCATATCTACCCCTTAACTAGCAGCTCTTCCTCTCTCTGCAGTCAGAGGGCTTGAAGCTACTTGTTCACATTAGAATTCTGTCTACACCAATAAATTGTCTCTGTTCTTCCTACTTATTTCACGTGCCCCTTTTAATAGAGCACCCTGGAAGGTGCAGCGTGTATATTTTTTGCTAGCTGATGGTTGCATAATTTTATTGTCAGAGTGCCCAGGAAATAAATGTCTTTTAAACAACCATTTTGGTCTGAGAGGCCTGCTGAGGTTAGTCACCTTCCTTCAATCAGCTCTTCTGCTTGTGCAAGAGAATTGCCCTTGATAAACAATGTAGGTTTACCAAGAGAAGAGTGGTGTTGCACTCCCCTGGGACTCCTTATTTATACCACCTAGGTCTCATCTGAGACAAACACATGCAGTTGCTCATCTTCCTTCCACCTCCTTCATTTCTTCACAACACGACTAACGATTGGAGTTGGGATTAGTATTCAGGCTCAAGTAAGACCTTTCTTTCTACCACCAGTTCTCTACTTGGGTATTTACATTGGGCATCTGAAGGTAGTGGGGTTGCATAAAGTACAGCCAAGGGGCAGGATTGAGCATACAGAATCATTTCATCACAGTACTGACATGTGATTGGAGAAAAGAGGTGTGTGACTTGCATGTCTCTGGAAGTTTCTGTCTTTGTGGCAAGTAAAGAAAATCTGGTCCTAGAGTCACTGAGACATAAGCAATGTGGATTCACATTCAGTCATTTTTAATGGTGAAACTTTTTTCATTCTCTTAGCAGAAGGATCTACATAATTTGACCCTTAACTTCTACAGGAAAACCTCAATTAAGTAGAAATGAAAATATTCCACTGGAAGATCCTATGACAAGGCATAGTGATGGCTTTAGGGCTGAGAGGCACACCTTGCTTGCTTTGGCTGAGAACCCCAGTACTCTGGCATACAATCCCTCTGCATCCTGAATCCTCTTCCACTTCTTTCTAGCGTGATCCAAAGTATTCCCCCACCCCTTTTCTCTTCATACCACTGGTGAGGGATGTGCTGAAATGGATGCTTTCAGGGTTAGTTCTTTTGTGGTGTTCTTTGACTTCAGTGTGTGGGATAAGCACCCAGAGTACAAAAAGGATGATTATTTGTACAGTTTTAGAAATCTGGAGTTATATTTAACAGGAAATAAAGTCACAACACACAGTCTTTGGAACATACTTGGGTTGCTTTCCAAATAAGGCTTGCAGTTTCTGGCAGGAAAAAATAGGGATCTCTTATAACAACAGAAAATAAGAACAGGCTAAAAGAAATCCTTTGCAAAATCTAGCTCAGCTGAGGGTGAATGTGCCAGGAAAGACCAACCTTTTTGTGGTCTTTGCTCCAGTGGTTTAAAGAGCTGAAAGTTTCCTCTCTTTTCCCCAGGAGTCCTAGGGTGGTGTGTTTACAGAAAGCTTCTTAACTCCTCCACTTTTGCTTTCACACTGGTGAGCATGTGTTCCAAAACACTCCGAAATCTGTTTAGTGTTAGTTTTATCTCTGTGTGCATTTCATATTTTTGCTGGTCCCTTTTCTGTGTCCTCCCTCAGACTAGTGATATGAGCTGCCAATTTGATAAGCCATGGAAACCACGTATTGCTCAATTCTTCACCTTTTCTGTTGTACATTGGTGCTCTTCTTGGGAGGCTTCCTTTCCTGTTGTTCTCAGAAGTCATAAAACCAGGGTCTATCGTAACGCTCCCAAAATAGGGGATGCTAGAGGGAAAGGGGCAGGTTAGTGTTTTTTGAGGGGTTGGTTACCTTCCTCTGTTTCCTTTCCCCTCAGCTAACAAAAATTCCTGTGCTGGGCACTTAGAGGAGTCATTTTACACACTTCTCCATAACAAGCGTCTTTTTTCTTTAATGTGAAATTGCACTTCTGGGGAAGTAGACAGAACAGGCACCATATAGAGCCCCTGCAAGCTTCTCTTTCTCCCTTGCTTTCTTGAAGAAGAGAGGCAGGGTTGGAAGCAGGTGGTTGATGTGCTGGCAGGAGGAGCAGCAGGTTGAAATAGGCCTCCCCTTCGCTGCCACCTTCCCCTGCGGAAGATATTTCTCTAAGGAGAGCAGCCTGTGGCAGGTTCCTTCAGCAGAAATCATTATTTGAGGGTGGCAGGCTGCTCTTGGCCTTCCAGTAACTTTTGAGCCTGGCAAGCTTCCCTCCCACCACTTGCAGCTGCAAATACAGGAAGAGCTACAGAAACACATGGGGAAGATTCCCTCTTAAACAGTCCTGGAGAGGAAGCTGTGATAAAAGCTAGAAATCCGTAATGTCCTAGCAACCCCAGTGGCTACAACAACACTACATAGAGGGGAGAGAGGCATATGCTTGTCCCACAGGCACGAGGTAACACGTCCCCACAGAGAGCCCCTGTGGAACCAGATAATGAGATGGAATTGAGGGAGGAGGATGTTGGTGTTTCAGTAAGATGCTCTAGTCTGGAGGTTGTGATGCTCCTCTGGTTCTCTGGCACAGGGCTCATGTGTCTTATGGGGTGCTGCTGGCATCCACAGCCTAGACGTTTTTTGTTAGTGAAAAGAGCCAGGTCTTGGAGCGTATATGATGTGGCAGTAGTGGTTGCTGCCTTTCTGTGCAGCAGCCCCATGCTTGGAGCAGTATTCCTGCATCCTTCCAGAGGCCAACATACTTTTTGAAGAGAGGCAGGGGAGAGATGGATCATTGTGGTGCTTGGGCAGGGTGTCAGCTCTTGATGACTGTTCTCTTCCTCCCTTTAACATGCTTCCTGATTTCACCCACAAGTGTATTTTTATTTACAGTGATAAATTGTTTGGGTCAAAAAGTTCAAGTGCTTTAATGTTGTCCTCCTAGCCACAGGACTAAAAGAAGGAAAACCAGACAAATCTACTCTTGTTCAGTAACAATAAGTAATCATAATTCTACTTAAGGCTAAATACCATCCATGTTTCCATAATACAGCACATGAAAATATCTAGAAATTACTGCATCGAATCAAAAGCAGTTATTCCAGAGATCTCAAACTTCTGCAGTCAGAGCTCCACAAAGCAGGCTCTTGTGTTTAGTTTGCCAGGGTCTGGGAGAGGGCAAGGTGTGAAGAAAACCGGTCGCTAAATGCTAGTTATGAATTACGGGGAAAATTAATCCTGTCTAGGAAAATGGGCAGAGACTGAGATAATGCAAAAGTCAGCTCGAATTCCATATATTTTTATACTCCTGTGACTTTTTTTTCCTAAGTTCCATGAAGGTGCAGGGCTAATAATTAAAAACATCTATATTGCACAAATTCTCTGTAGGAAAAGGAGGGTATTGTACTTGCTGGCTTGCCTTTCCCCTCCTTCACTCTTCCCCATTTCCAGATTAGAGATTGGAATGAGCACAGGGGCTCGGGGGGGGGTGTGTTATAATTTTTATTTTTTTTTTTAATATTGCTCTTACTTTGCCTCTTCTCCTGTCTGCAACCTCAGCACCGGGTAGCTGCTGCTTTGGCACAGGCTGTGCAGGAGGAGGAACCACTGGCCTTCTGGGGCTGTATTCCTCTCCCCTTGTGGGACAGGGCAGGAGCCCCAGGTGTTGCTGCTCTCCAGCCGTGCTTTCGAGACTGTTCCCCCTCGCCACGGAGCCTCGGGCGGCGGGAGCGGGGCCGCCGCCAGGGNCCAGCGGCAGCTGTCGGGTAGCGCCTGCGTGCGGTGCGAGGCCGGGCTGATGAGGACGCTGGGCCCCGCGGGTGCCTGGGGAGGGGGCGGCCCGGGACGGGGAGCCGCGGGAGGAGACGGTAGCGGCGCGGGCCGGAATGTCTCCACGTCGTCCCCGGCGCTCTGAGAGTTTGCGCCTGGAACGAGCCAAAACGGCTGGCGGCGGGGGTTGGTCCAGCGCCGGATCGTCCCGCGAAGCGCCGGGTGGCGGGGGCTGAGCGGCTCCGCTCTCGCCGTGACTAGAAGGACGCGCTCCCGGCCCCGGTCCCCCGACGGGGGCGAGCGGGCGTCGGGAAGATGCTAACGCCGGAGTCGTGGCAGGCCGTGCCGGCCCAGCCCCGCGCCCGCTGCGCTGTCGCCACTGGCAGCTTTCCAGCGGCCGCGGAGCCGCTCTGGGGGCTGTCAGCGGGTACCCCCGGGAGTACCTTTCCCTCGCTTGCGTGGCGCGTCCGCACCGTGCTCGGGCCGCCCCTGCCCCTCTCGCTGCGCTGGGGCACAGCCCCCTCCCTCTCGGCTGGGCCAGGGGGGCTCGAGTGACAGCGGGGCCCCGACCCGGGTCCTTTAAGGGCCCCGCCCCGCTGCTCCGCCCCGCCTCCGGTGCCGGCAGTGCTGAGGTGGCGCTGGCAGCGCCGCCCGCCCCGGCCTGGCCTAGCCTGGGCTGCGGGGCCCGGCGGCTCCCTCGCCTCGCTTCCTGCCTGGCGCGGCCTGGCCCCGGCGGAGTCCCCGCTGCCAGTGCTGATGTCCCGGGGGGCTGCCTGGCGGGCCCAGATCGCAGCCTCCTCCGTGCGGGAGACGCTCCCCGAGGCTGCCTGGCGCTCTCGGTGCGGGGCTGTGGAAGCCCGATGCCGACCCTAGTGAGAAGCACCATCTGGGCTTGCTCCGCTCCGTGTTGGCCGGGAGGACACGGGTGGGTGCATGCTCTCCTTGGCTGGGCCCTGGCAAGTGTCTGGACAGGCACCGAGCACCTCCTGTCCAAGGGCAGGAAGGGATGTTGGCGAGTGACGGCATTAGTGGAAGAGTAAATACAGGGGATAGGTCAGTGTGAGTGTGACTGTGTCTAAGGCACCCGTCCTGTTGCACTACTTCAGGAGTCAGTGGGAAGGGAAAGACTCTGTCCTACTGCACAGCAGCTGTCCACCTGTGTGACCCCTCCAAAACCAAGGGACTTGGGCCTTCAGTATCTGGGAGAGCCACTTAGTTTTCAGAAAGCACTATTTTCATGTATAATCACTCATCTACCAAAAGATTACCCTGCTCCATATGAACGCCTGACAGAGAACAGTGGCTGCCACAAGTAGCCATGCATCTGATTTTAGCTACCTCAATTAACAAAATGCTGAAGATTTTATTAAATATACTTTTAAGTAACGTGTAACTGACATTTCTGTCCACAAGTAGTGATTGTATTGGCAGTGTAACTCATGACTTTGCTTTTGTTTCTCTTCATGCAACTGTTTCCCATGTGGTTAGGTCTGGCCCTTGCTGGAGGTTATTTTTAGGATAATTTTGTTCTCTGTATTTTAAGTGCACTCTAGACTTCTGAAACTTATTTTGGCGTGCAAAGCCAGTGCTACATGTAGTCAGTGTATCAACTAGGCAGTTTAAAACCTGTTGACTCAGTCAGCTGCACAGTAGCATGATTTGCTGTAACTTTAATTTCAAAGCCTGAAGAGGGGAGTAAAGGAGGCATAGGTACCAAATGCGATGCCTGAGCTGCTGGTTTTGACATTACATTTAAAATACCATTCTGGTGACTGCCTCCTGTTTTGGCCAGTGATTAATCTCAGAGGCCTACGATGTTCCAGATGTTTGAGGTTACTGCAGATGAAGAGCATTTGTTCTTAACTTGCTGTATGGGTGATGAAGCAGGAATTCATATGGATACACACTTCCCTTAGATTTCTCTCTGAATGTCTAGGTGTTCTCTAAAGTGGAGGCTGCAGGGAACATCTCTGCAGCTGGTGTGGACACAGTGAAACCAGCAGCTGTGCCTTGAGGTTGTGGCTCTTGGGCAGGCACTATATTGGGTGTCAGTCACTGGCTTCTCATCCTTACCCTCCTCCTCTAAGGAGCAGAGCTCAAGCAAGATGAGCCAGGTGGCATTTTCCTGAGAAGTGAGAGTTGCAAGCACATCTGTGCTGTTAGCAAGGCTCTAGCCAGACCTTGGCAGCTGCTTGTGATGTCTACAGTGCTTCTTTCTCCTGCTCTTGTTCCCATTCTCAGCTTGCCATGAGATGGTGGCACCCTCGAGCTGGAGGAGCCAGTGCTGAGTCTACTGGCCTTGCCAGCATGCTCTGGGACAGGTGCCATGCTGCTAATGCACTTTCCTTGGTTCTGTGGCTGCCTGAGCTGTGCAATTGTGCACCGTGGTGTGCACCCAGTGCATGGGTTTTGTTCTTCTGACTTGCAAACTTAGGCCTGGAGATGGTGTTCAGTGCCTGGTGCATGATCTTATTATAATAAAAACAATGAAGAGCTGGAGGGACCAGCAGCTGTGTGGAGATTCCTGAGTGTTTGACTTGGTTTGTGAGGACGTCTCTGTTGATGCACCCAAGCTCCATTAAACCGCATTCCTAACTTGTGAATGATGGCAGTGGTGTTGGCAGGTTTTCAGGTTGTTAGTCTCCTCTGACTAGATGTTGATGCTCTTGCTTACAACCCTGAAATTTCGTGTGTCTCTTGCACATCTGTTATTAATTGACTGTGTTTTTGCCTGATACTGGATGGCTGCTCTTGTAGCTAGTGTGATGAAAGAGTAGCTACTCCAGGCTTCCTGCTGTGAAGTTTGAGTAGATAGTGGTGTTGCCTGTAGCTCTAGTAAAACATGGCAGGTAAAGTATGATGAGACGTGACTCAGTGTGAGAACATTTTGGATAGGGTGCGAGTTTAAAACACACAGTAGTGCTCTTTTTTAAGTCACAGTAATGAGGGTGTCATGTGTTCTTGTTGTCTTGAAGCAGTCACAATTTTTTTTATTTCTTTTTCTTTAAAGCAAAAGCTGGCAGGCTGACAAACGGGCAGCTTACAGGACGGACTCTCTGGCTACTGACCATTTAGCTGGTAAGTTCTTATTTTGGGAGAGCCAAAGATCTTGCTGTTGCTAAGCTCGCTTATCAGAGAGGCTGTCTGAGTGTATCCCTAAGTCAATGGGAGTTCAGTCACCAAATTAAGTCTTTTTCAGAAAGAGGCAGCATCCTGGGCCTTTTTATTTTCTCTCCAGGGTTACACAGTGATCTTGGACTGACTATCCAGACCTTTGAATACTCATTTTAAAATTGCACACCTTTAATAATTGATAGATTAATTAGAGTGTGCTTTAACAAATCCTACTATCCCCCTTTCAAGTGGCCTTTTTAGGTTGCACATCCTCTGCCTTCTTAGTGAGAAACTGGTTTTGGTGACCACTGTGCTGTGAGGAATATCCTCCACGAGTTCCTGTCTGGTTCAGCAAGAGGACTAGGCAACTGACTGACACTCTAGGTGCTTTTCAAGAGGCTGACTGGGAAAGTGTGCAGTGACACATGCTTTGTCTTCCTGGAGTGACCTTTGTGCATCCTGAGTGCTGCTGGTAACGGCGCTGCCGCTTCTGTCTCCTGCAGTGGCATACCCGGATTGTGTGTGGGTGGGAAGTCGACAATGAGCTCCGTGGCAGTTTTGACCCAGGAGAGCTTCGCTGAACACCGCAGTGGCCTGACTCAGCAGCAGGTGAAAGGTGAGAGAGCACAGCTGAGTTCCTGTGAGGTGTCCCTAAATACAGACTGCACAGGCAAGGTTCATGTGTCTGGTTCCCTGCAAGTGTGCAGACATTGCATTCTCCATCCTTGGATTGGTGCCTCGCCAAACTGACTTTCCACCCACAGCAGCACAGTGGTGATGCTGCACAGTGCAGGGCCAGGAGGAGGCAAGCCTCATATCTTCATGGAGCTCTGGCCAGCCATGGTGTCAGCTGTGGGATGCAGCACATGCAAGAGTGGGGCACTGGGCTACAGGAGAGCCTCATGGGGTCAGTGTGCTGGGCTGCCCTTTCCTTCCTTTGCTCAACCAAGTGCTGGTGGAAGTCAGTGTAACTGTATTAACTGACTCAGGGATGGGTTCAGGCCCATCCTCCAGCTGTGAGCTGACCCGCTTGGCACCACCCAGGACACAACTGAGCTGAACATAAGGCACAGGCTTTCCCTGGACTCTGCCCTAACTATAGCACTTCTCTCTTCATTTCTCCTGGGCATATGTTTGTCTTAACCCCTTCTGACCTGCAGCCTTGCTCTGTTTCACTTCTTTCTGCTCAGCCTGTTCTCCCCTAGTTAAGCCTCCCTTGACAAAACTGGCAGTAATGTGCTGCTCGCTGCTGCCATTCACTTGCACATTCACTTCCTGCATCTTAGTGCCAGTTCAGCAAGGTAGGTTGGTTGGTCATGGCATCTCACTGGAGCCTCCATTTTTTGGGGTGTTGGGACTTGATGATCTTTAAGTCCCTTCCAACCCAAGTAATTCTATGATCTACTGCAGCTCATGCTGTGCTGAGGCCACTTGTGCTTCAGACGTGGCTGCTCCACAAGCATAACTGTAATAGGATTAATAGTAATGCACAAGTCATTTGCTCTCCCTTGTTAGTGGTGCCTAAATACAATTGCACTGCCTATAAATAGGGGAGTTTCTGCAGGGAGAGCATCTAATTTACCCTGTTTGCTTCGCTCCAGTTACAGCTTTAAACTCTGAAGAAGAGAATGATCCTCCAACCTACAAGGAAGCCTTCCCTCCGCTCCCTGAGAAAGCACCATGTTTGGAAGCTGCCCAGGAACCTGCTGGGCCCTGGAGCAAAATCCGACCAATAAAGGCTTCTGTCATCACTCAGGTTGGTGGGAGTGGGTGTCTTATTCCCTCCTTTTCCTCCCTACAAAAAGTAGGTGAAGTGAAGCTTTCCCTCAAGTATGAAATCCTTAGTGTGTCAGATTGACAGCCTCTTTGCTGTACTTTGCCCTGGGGCATGATGAGGAGTAGAGCTGAGAGAGGACTGCTCTGGAGAGGAAGAATGTGTTGGAAAACTGTCCAGAAAAAGCTTTGCATCCCTGTTCCACAAATAGCTGGAACAGGCCTGAATGGAGGATTGCAGAATTCAAGTAGTGAGCACTAATCCATTAAAGTGTTCCCCCAATAGCATGTACTGTAGGGAGACAGCCAGTGTGGGACAGACTGCCTGCTGCAGTGCTCCTGCACTTGCCCTGGTCGCAGCCGGTGTCCCCACTGGACAGGATGATGGTTTGCACAAACCTGGGAACTCCGTGTGCTGGTGAAGTTCTGAATGGCAGTGAGAGGTGAAGGTTCTGGCATTTGAAAGCAAACTGACTGCTCGCTGTGCCCTTCTTTTATCTGTCCTGTGGCTGAGCAGGTGTTCCATGTGCCACTGGAGGAGAGGAAATACAAGGACATGAATCAGTTTGGAGAAGGTGAGCAGGCCAAGATCTGCCTTGACATCATGCAGAAGACAGGAGCTCACCTGGAGCTGTCTCTCGCAAAGGACCAGGGCCTTTCAATCATGGTCTCTGGCAAGCTGGAAGCAGTCATGAAGGCTCGGAAGGAGATTGTCGCTAGGCTACAGACTCAGGTGAGGACATCTAACTGTTTCTCACTTCATCCTTGCTCATCCCCAGTACTCACAAATGCTTTGAGACCCTTGGATGTGTGTGCTTATAAGCCAAGGAGGTGTTATTAGATGACTAATTCAGCATTGCCTTGTCTTTTCGAAGTGCACAATTGGTAATTCGGAATGGAAATGAGGTTTAAAATAGGGTTCAGAGCTAATTACAGGCCACGTAATGGTGTTGCATGAAGGGTGGAGTCTGCAATCTCTGAATGCTTGAATTGCAAACAGTGACTTTGTTCTGAGGTGCTGGTGCCAGAGGGGGTTCAGGCCTCTCACACAAAGCTAGTAGTGTGTGAGACTGGGACTGTTCTTTCTCTGAAGTCCTTCAGAGGAGAATGTGGAGGTATGGCAGAAAGAAAAGTAGAGAAGAGGAAAACCTGCCAAAAGCTGAAAGCTTCAGGCACAGTTCTGGGTCGTGTAATTCGAGCCACAGCCCCATTGTTTCAGTTGCTTCTCTTTTCAGTCCTCTAGGCTTTGATTTCTTATCTTCAGATTCTTGAGTTCATAATCAAGATGGTAGTTTTTATTAGAATATTTCACGGCCAGGTCTCATCATGTGTTTTAAAGTGTAGTGTCAAAGGTAGTTAATGAGGTAGTTAATACCACGTATGCTTAGTGCTATTCAGCCCATGTGTCATAACCTGCCAGAGGGAAGAGAAAGGGACAAACCCTACATAATGTGCATCTGAAAAAATAGTTCAGGTTCTACTGCCACAGATCTCTGACCCACTGTCCTCAAATATACCTCCTACTGCTCTGGCCCAAGGTCAGGAAGGTGTGTCTGTGTTCCTGACTTCTCCTAGGCTTGGCTGGCTTCAGTACAGGGGACACAGTTTAAGAGTCACATCAGGTGATTTTTCTTTTTCTTTCCATAGTAGCTTGTATTTTAGGTGTCTAATTGCTGTTAGTAGTTACATATTCACAGGCATTGAGACCATGGTAGCAATCGTAACGTACCAGGTCAGTAAAAACTCAGTGAGAAGGGAAGAAGTCAGGAATCCATGTTACAAACCAGCCCTTTAATGGTAGATTGAGAGAGGTTCTTGGAACTGCTTTTCCTTCTAGAAGCAGTTCCAAGAGTAGCATGTGCTACATTAAAGACACCTTAGTACTTAGTAGTGGTAAGCATCTCTTAGCTGTCTGCCTGCTGGGGTAGGTTTCTGGTGTTGATTTCCTGTTTCCTAGGAGTTGGGGCTGTGTGTCTTGTTCTCCGTAGCCTTGGCAGCAGAAGTACAGATGAACTCCACCCGTGAGCCGTCATCTCAGTTGCTGTCTGGTGCTGCTTCAGTGTCTTACACTGGAGGATAGACAGCTCCTGGTCTGTGCCTGAAGGCATTTGCTAATTCAGAGTACTCCTATGTAAACAGAAGGGTTTTGAGGGAAAGGTGGGTTTTAGACTCTTGACAGGCACTGTAGATCAACTGTTCTGGCACAGTATCAATCCTCAGAAGGAATCTGCTGAGGTGGCATTGTGTTTGCTCCTCAGTGGTACTGCTAGGCAGCATCTAACTTGCTTTCCCTGCCTTTGTTCCTGTGGATCTGCTAGTGCAGGCAAGAGTTCTCACAGATGCTTGGTTCTTGTGTTGCAGGCTTCAGCAACAGTCGCCATCCCCAAGGAGCATCATCGTTTTGTCATTGGAAAGAATGGCGAGAAGCTGCAGGACCTGGAGCTCAAAACTGCTACCAAAATCCAGATCCCCCGCCCGGATGACCCCAGCAACCAAATCAAGATCACTGGCACTAAAGAAGGGATTGAGAAGGCCCGACACGAGATCCTGCTGATCTCTGCTGAGCAGGTATCTCAGTACTGTCATCTCTCTCATGGCATTAGTTGGACAGTCATTTTACTTCTCTATGGCATATTAGACGTTTGTAGCCGCCACAGCCACAGTCAGTGGCTAATGTTAGTCTGGATGGAGGTGTAGGAGATGTGTACTGTGCCACTGGCTATATGAGCACTGCTGCCAGGTTCTGCAACTTCTGGTTCTCTGTTTTGTCCATCTCTGAAGTCGGATAAGTGTGTTTCGTATTTGAAGTGAATCATATTAGGTGCCAGCTGAGATAAGGCAGGAGATGACAGAGGTGAATATTGTGTATCAGCAGCAACAACAGTATTTGTAGACTGAAAGACATGGAGATCTACAAGCCTGCAAACTGAAAAGGGTGCTTGGGCCAGAGTGTCAAGCAAGACAGCACTGGGAACTTAACTGTGTCTGCAGAGACTGCAATAGGGAGGGCATTTCCCAGCGAGGTCTGTTGTGGGCTCTTGCAGGACAAGCGTGCGGTGGAGCGGCTGGACGTGGAGAAGGTGTACCATCCCTTCATTGCTGGCCCCTACAACAAGCTGGTGAGCGAGCTCATGCAGGACACAGGGACACGCATCAACATTCCTCCACCCAGTGTCAACAAGACAGAGATAGTCTTCACAGGAGAGAAGGAGCAGCTAGCCCAGGCCGTGGCTCGTGTTAAGAAGATCTATGAGGAGAAGGTATGGACAGTGCATAAAGCTTCCTATCTTGTCCCACCTGCTCATAGTCCCTCTTC
The DNA here is from genome assembly GCA_013401335.1 of Brachypteracias leptosomus. Taxonomy (NCBI): domain Eukaryota; kingdom Metazoa; phylum Chordata; class Aves; order Coraciiformes; family Brachypteraciidae; genus Brachypteracias; species Brachypteracias leptosomus. Next base: position 674,684 of record VYZX01018786.1, read on the forward strand.
CCTTCTACTCTTGTGCATCCCTCCTCGTGTCAGCTCTGGCTCAGCAGCCCTTGCAGTACATGACCTTGCGTCCTGCCATTTCCTTGCTCAGCAGAGTGGGACTTGGAGTGATACTACCAGGGAGGTGGCAGATTTCTCACCTTTCTGTGTCATAGGAATTAGCAGACCACAAAGGCTCCCCTGACTCTTGTTCACACAGGTGCTATGAAGGAAAGAAGTGGTGTGAGGTCTGTAGTGGTAGCCAGCTGACGTTATCAAAGTTGCTATATGAGTCAAAGTTGCTGAAGATGAATTTCATTCCATTTTATTTTCCACAGCCAACATTGCTGTGAATATCCTTGTTGTGGGTTGTTGGGCTGTTCTTCTTCATGTTTAGGTCTGTATTTTTACCAGTCTGGATTTCAGCAGAGATAATCAGCTTACAGCCTAGTAGCCTACATGGTGTTGCATTACAGTGCTGCCAGGAACAGCTGGATGTTGAGCCCTGTTGTGCAACAAAGGGGTGCTTGTATATGTGGCCTCTTCCCTGTAGTGTCCCAGGGAGCTCAAGACAGAGTACTAGTTTTGTGCTTCACCTGTGGATTTTTGAGCAGAAGGCTTTCTGCAGGCAGGGGCCCAGCAGGTGTGAGGGTGCTGCAGAACCACTGTGTTCACCTTTGGTCTTCCCTGGGTACAGAGTTTCACAGCATCTTGTAGCTCTTCTTTTGTTCTTGTGCTTCCCTGCTCCCTTGTGATTGATGCCCCAGTGCCTCTGCCCCTACAGAAAAAGAAGACTACTACCATTGCAGTGGAGGTGAAGAAGTCCCAGCACAAGTATGTCATCGGCCCCAAGGGGAATTCCCTACAGGAGATCTTGGAGAAAACTGGAGTCTCTGTCGAGATCCCACCCACTGACAGCAGCTCGGAGACGGTGATACTGCGAGGCGAGCCTGAAAAGCTTGGGCAAGCATTGACTGAAGTCTATGCTAAGGTACTGAGAGTGTCTTGGTTTAAACCCAGCCAGGAGCTGAGCACTGCCCCCTCTCCCAGCTCCCTTTTTGCCCCACCACCTCCCCCAGCCTGGGTCAGATGGGAAGGTGAAGACATCTTCCAGACTGCCCATCAAACAGCTTCTCTGTTTCTCTGTCTCTCAGGCCAACAGTTTTACCGTCTCCTCGGTCTCTGCCCCCTCTTGGCTTCATCGTTTCATTATTGGAAAGAAAGGACAAAACCTGGCTAAAATAACTCAGCAGATGCCAAAGGTATGATGAGCTCGTTAGCTTAACACCCTCTGATGTAGAGTATTATTTAGTCCAGGTCACTCCTTGTAGAAAAGAGAAGTGTGGGTAAAACCAGAGAGGAAATTATACAGATCTTAATACTAAGGGTAGCCTCTCTTTTACTGCTGCAAACACTGCTCATCCTTTGTTATTCTCGTGGGTTGAGCCCTTCAAAGGAAGTTTTATGTGATGCTATTTTGAGAAATGTAGTAGGATACCTGCAGATGCTGACTTCAGCAAGGCTTTTCCATGGTGAGTTGGGTGGTAACTGCAGAAAGGCTAGGTGAATGACTACTCCAAAGCCCTTGCAGGCTCCAGGAGAGCACTAACATCTTATGCTCTAGACACTGTGATGTGTCCAGAATTGTAAGTTACCTACTTCTGAAACCATGGGAATGATGTGTGTGCTTTGTGGGAAGAAAACCATCTTTTAGTGGCAGGGATTGGTGGTATAGGCCTGACTAACAGCATTGACCTGGCTTGTATCTTGAAAAATTCCTATTGGATTCATTGCTGTGTCTCAAGGTTCACATCGAATTCACCGAAGGAGAGGATAAAATCACTTTGGAAGGACCTACAGAAGATGTGAATGTGGCTCAGGAACAGATTGAAGTCATGGTTAAGGATCTGGTAAGTTGGTATTACTAGTTCCAGTACACAAAAAGAAAGTTAGGGAAAGAAGGGGCAACAGAGCAGTGATGATGGGGTGTATATCCCATTTGTGTGATGTCTTGACATGCTTAACAGAATTTGCAGATGACAAGTTATGTGGCAGATGGGTGAAACCTTGGTTACAAACTTCACTCACAGCATTTTTTAAAAAGTCAGCAGTAGATCTTTAGGCTTTTGATTCAGAGAAAGAAGGACTCTTCTTTCAGTCGTAGCTGGAGAGGCATGTAAGTCCCTTTAGGTGTTTCACCAGCATGGTGCTCTTAGCTCAAACTCACACTGGAGAGTCAGTGCCAATACTGGCAGCAGACAGTTACTTAGGGCACAAGACACAAGTGGTGGCCTGTCTTGCCTACCCTATGTAATTCCTTGTAGATCAGCCGGATGGATTACGCAGAAATCAACGTTGACCACAAGTTCCACCGACACCTCATTGGCAAGAACGGAGCTAACAGTAAGTGGGGTGCCTTTATCCTCGTGCTGTGTTTAGCAGATCGTACCATGGGCTCTGTAGCTCATCCTGTGTGCTGTCTCCATCACATTTCCTCTGCTTTTCTGGAGTGGGGTTGGCACAAGGAGATAAATGGACAGTGAGGCCTTGGAATGTCCTGGAATAATTTGTTGTTGTTGCTGGAAAATTGTCCTTTTTTACTTTTTTAAGTTGCTCTATGTGAATTATGTTTTAGTAGGCAATTGGGGGTGCTTGGTGAATTTCTCCCCGAACAAGAATTTGAGATTAGAAATGAATGATCATCTTCTGATCTAAATGTGGTGCTGTTTGGGGAAAAAGGAGATGCCTCACTCTGTCAAGCAAACAGTTGGCTCTGTAGATGCCACAGTATTTACTTGTACAGGTTCTTGTGTGGCACAGATTTGCTCTCGCTGAACTGCAGGGTGAAGAGGCACTATCCCCTGTTTCAACCCCACTCCACTGGCCCCTTCTCAGAGGCTGGTTTACTTCTTAAACAGCCTTTAAGCAGTGATAACCAAGGTGCCCTGCTTCCAAGTCACCACAGTCCTTGCCTTGAAGTTAACAGGATTAAGGACCTCTACAAGGTGTCTGTGCGCATTCCACCGGACAATGAGAAGAGCAACCTGATCAGAATTGAAGGAGACCCACAGGGGGTCCAACAGGCCAAGAAAGAGCTGCTGGAACTCGCTTCCCGTATGGTGAGTGGAATGTGGTGCTTGGGAGGCTGCAGGGTTTAGGCTATTATGTTGCCTCATAACCTGCTGGTGCAAGAGTGTTCCCCTTGCCTGCTGAGCACTGGGATCTCATGACAAGTGTGAGTTCCTCTTCATGGATGTGTTCCTCTGTTCCCTTGGATTCCCCTCCTCTGTCAACCTAGAGTGAATTTTGTCTAGAGGAGAAAAGTGGGGCAATGCTGGCAAGTAAACTGTCAGGCAGCAAACTGGTAAATAAAACTATGTGGCTCTCCTGCTGAGTGTGAACTCCATTCTCCTCAGGAAAATGAACGCACCAAGGACCTAATCATCGAGCAGAAGTTCCACCGGACTATCATTGGGCAGAAGGGCGAGCGGATCCGGGAGATCCGGGAGAAATTCCCAGAGGTGAGGCTTTCCAGGAGATGAGGAATCCAGAGCACATATTTCCTACTTCATTGTCGCTGGAGTCATAAAGTTAGTGTCTCCGTATCTAGTATGTAGGAGATGGTAGTTCTTTTGTCCAGAGGCTGCTACCATGTTCACCCTTTTCCAAATGGGAAGGGGGATGTGTAGGATTTCACCAACCTTTGCATGTCTGATGCAGCAATTCTTGCATTTTCTTGAGTTGACTGTAAGTGACAACCTCCTGCAGGTTATCATCAACTTCCCAGACCCTGCACACAAGAGTGACATCGTCCAACTTAGAGGTCCCAAAAACGAGGTGGAGAAGTGCACCAAGTACATGCAAAAGATGGTGGCAGACCTGGTAAGGTGGACTTCTGTCTGCTGTTCTCTCCTACATGCCTGGATAACCCTCAAATAAAGCAGAGCTGTACTGGCTTGGCTAGGGCTGAAACACCTTAGGACTGTTCTGGCTGGCTGGGGGCTTGGGTTCATACCTGTTATTTAAGGGCAATAGGGGAAGGTGCTTGTCTTTGTTTATTCTTGCAAGTAGAGAACTTCCTTTGGTCTAAGCCTATTGTCAAAAGCTTGTTGAGCAATTAGTGGGTCAGGGCCTTGCTTCCCATGACATTGTAATCTTCAGTTCTCCTTTTCTTTCTCCCTTAGGTTGAAAACAGTTTTTCTATTTCTGTCCCCATCTTCAAACAATTCCACAAGAACATCATAGGGAAAGGAGGTGCCAATATCAAGAAGGTGAGATATCTTTCCTATCTTCAGTTTTCTTTATTGATGTCAGGTATAACCTCCAAGGGCCTTTTTTGACACGAGACACCTCTGAGATAGTTTTTTTTTCCTTTTGTGGCAGATCCGTGAAGAAAGCAACACCAAAATTGATCTCCCAGCAGAGAACAGCAATTCGGAGACAATTGTTATCACAGGCAAGAGAGCAAACTGTGAGGCTGCTCGTCACAGAATCCTTGCCATCCAGAAGGAGCTGGTAAGTGCAGCGGTTGTGCCTGTTGCACATGGGGGACTAGAAAGTGTTGCTAGAAGACTTCAATACAGAAGAACTGCTGGTAGTGAGGGTGAGATGCCAGGGAAGAGACACATGTGAGTGTCAGTCTGCTCTTGACTCTTAAACCTAAGTTTGTGGCCGCTCATGTGTCAGGAGTAGCCAGCCTCAAACCCTTCTGGTCAGACATTTCTTACACACAGCTCTATAAAGAAAGCTCCTAATAACAAAGTTAGAGGGTAAGCAAGGTGTGTGCAAACACATTTCTGCAGCTTGACAGCCTGATACTGTCTTCTCTTAGGCCAACATCACAGAAGTGGAGGTTTCTATTCCTTCCAAACTGCACAATTCCCTCATTGGCACCAAAGGCCGCTTCATCCGCTCTATCATGGAGGAGTGTGGTGGGGTCCACATCCACTTCCCCACCGAGGGCTCTGGCAGTGACACCGTGACCATCAGGGGCCCAGCCCAGGACGTGGAGAAAGCCAAGAAACAACTGCTGCACCTGGCAGAGGAGAAGGTGAGCCTTGTTTCACAGGGGAAGGAGCACATTGTCAGCAGTCATGCTGAGTGTAGAGGTAGCTTTTCAGCCCTGAGAACATCCTTCAGGTAGTGTTTTTAATTTAAGACATTGCTGTCAAAGTTAGGAAGGTATACACACTGCCTTGCTCTTGCAACACTCTGTATGTTGGTACCTTCATGCTTCCTGTTGATGCTGATGTGTATTTTCTGTATGTTCCATGGGCATCTGACTCCCTTCAGCAAACAAAGAGTTACACTGTGGACCTCCGTGCAAAGCCAGAGTACCACAAATTCCTTATTGGCAAAGGTGGTGGCAACATCCGCAAGGTGCGTGACAGCACCGGGGCCCGCATCATCTTCCCAACCTCTGAGGACAAAGATCAGGAGCTGATTACTATCATGGGAACTGAGGAGGCTGTCAAAGAGGCACAGAAGGAGTTGGAGGCCCTCATCAAGAACCTGGTATGAACTTCTTTTTCTACTTCCTTGCCTATTGCTGTAGCAAGATGTAACAAGTCAGTGGGGAGGACCTGCCTGTCCTGAAACCATCTGATGCTCTTCATGGGAGCTCAGGAAGATCCTCCTTGCTGTTACTTGTTGGGGTGAGGTTGTAAACTGGTTGCCGTTGAGTGCAATAGGCTGATGCTCATCACCAGGACAAGGAGGGATTGACTGGCTGTCATCTGTTGGCAGGATAATGTGGTTGAAGACTCCATGGTGGTTGACCCGAAGCATCACCGCCACTTTGTCATCCGAAGAGGGCAAGTTCTGCGTGAGATTGCAGATGAGTATGGTGGTGTGATGGTCAGCTTCCCACGCTCTGGCACCCAGAGCGACAAAGTCACCCTCAAGGGAGCCAAGGACTGTGTGGAAGCAGCCAAGAAACGCATCCAGGAGATCATTGAGGACCTGGTATGTCAGAGGAAAACTGTTTCTCCTATACTTTGTTGCTTCAGCAGTGCCCTCATTGAACGTGCTGTACAGCCAAGCTTTATGTGAACAAGCCTCACAATAGTTTTGGGATTTGAAGCTTTGCTGTCAAGCCTGTTCTCTTCCCTTTCTTTCTTCTTTATTTTTTTTTACTTTCTTCTAATGCTTCATTCCCTTCAGGGTAATAGAGATGTTGAGCTTTGGTCTCAGAAGCCTTTAGCATAGAATCATAGAATGGTTTGGGTTGGAAGGGACCTTAAAGATCATCTAGTTCCAAGCCCCCTGCCCTGGGCAGGGACACCTCCCACTAGACCAGGTTACTCAAAGAACATATCCAGTGTTGGGGCATCTGCAACCTCCCTGGGCAACCTGTTCCAGTGTCTCACCACCCTCATAGTGAAGAACTTCTTTCTTACATCTAGTCTAATTCTACCCTCTTCCAGTTTAAAGCCATTGCCCCTCATCCTGTCACTACAAGCCCTCGTGAAAAGTCCCTCCCCAGCTTTCTTGTAGGCCCGAACATCATGGGTTGGAGGCAGCCTTCATTAAGAAATCCTCCACTGACTTCTCTGAGAGAGGAAACATTCTAGGAAACTTTCAGTTCTTCCCCTCAGCAGCTGTTACCTTTTCTAGCTCCTCTCTGTGTCCATGCACAAGCATCATGTTCTCTGGTATGCAAGAGGCTGCCTCACAACAGATCAACTCTGCTTTCCCGCAGGAAGCTCAAGTGACAATCGAATGCACCATCCCACAGAAGTTCCACCGCTCCATTATGGGCCCCAAAGGATCCCGGATCCAGCAGATCACCCGGGACTATGGTGTCCAGATCAAATTCCCTGACAGGGAGGAGAACCCAGGTATGCCCACGGATGCATGTTCATATGGTAGTTGGGGTGATCAAATGAGTATAGTAGCCCACACTCCGTATGAGTGGAGATGTTCTACTTAAAATCTATGGGGAAGTGACTCCAGGTGTTTCCTGCAGTGTCCTTGAATCTGGGCTTAGCATCAGCCTTGCCCCCTTGCCTCCTCTAGGAGTGACCTCTTCCACAGCAGTCTCTTGTGGCAGAGCCCAGGCTAAGCCAGAGGACCTAGAGGGGGAGATAATAAGCAAGGAGGGGGCTCTGTGCATTTAACACGAGACTTTCCATGTTTCCAGCCCCTGTTGCAGAACCAGCTGTGCAGGAGAATGGTGAGGAAGGTGGGGAAGGCAAGGATGGGAAGGATGCAGATCCTAGCTCTCCAAAGAAGTGTGATGTCATCATCATCTCTGGCCGCAGGGAGAAGTGTGAGGCAGCAAAGGAGGCGTTGCAGGTATGTGGCTTTCTAAGCCCCTTAGCCTTGTAATGTAGCCGTGTCCTGATGCAAGGAGATCACTGCAGGCTTTGGTGGTGGTAATCAAAGCCAGTCAGTCAAGGTGGGCAGCCCAGATCACTGATACTAACTGTAGAGGTGTCTGTACCACTCAAGGGAAGTCCTCTGCTCTGTGATTTAGCCTGGTGGCTTGAATCATAGTGCCTGACCTTGTAGTTGTTGGAGCATGTAGGCAGCCCCAAGTTACTTGCCATAAAAGCATGACGTGCTTGTTTTATGGAGCACAGCTGGGAAGAGGAGTCTGAGGCTGAGTAATTGTAGCTTTAGCAGACTTTGCCGTGCTCCTTGAGTGGTGTTTTCCAAGTCTCTGCTAGTTGGAAGCCAAGGATATGAAAACAGCCTATCACCAGAGGTGACAAGATTGCTTATTTGGGAAAAATGCTTTAACACCCAACAGGTCATCTTGGTGTTTGCAGCTGTTCTCTCTTCCTGTGGAGGTTGTATCCTCATTACAAGGGAATGTGCCTCAGTTCAGCAACACGTTCTTTTGGGGCAGTACATGACAAGCTGAAAAACAGGAGGAATCTTTCAGCTGGTAAACTGTGCTCCCTCCCCTGCAGGCTCTGGTTCCTGTCACCATTGAGGTGGAAGTTCCCTTTGATCTTCACCGTTACATCATTGGCCAGAAAGGAAGTGGGATCCGCAAAATGATGGATGAATTTGAAGTAAGTTGTTTCCCTTCCTCCTATCTTCAATGTCCTGGAGAATCTGCAATTGATTATGTTTGTGGTGGTTTGTGTGGATGTTTGAGCAGGGGGATTGGACCAGATGACCACCAGAGGTCCCTTCAAAACTCAACCATTCTGTGGTTCTGTGGTTTAGGCTGGGTGGGAGCTGGTCATGGTGACACAGGACATCAGTGAGATGCCAACCTGCAGTGATAGGTATCCCAAATGATACNTCCTGGAGAATCTGCAATTGATTATGTTTGTGGTGGTTTGTGTGGATGTTTGAGCAGGGGGATTGGACCAGATGACCACCAGAGGTCCCTTCAAAACTCAACCATTCTGTGGTTCTGTGGTTTAGGCTGGGTGGGAGCTGGTCATGGTGACACAGGACATCAGTGAGATGCCAACCTGCAGTGATAGGTATCCCAAATGATACCAAATGATAATCACTACTTGTTGCTCAGGTGAACATCCAAGTCCCTGCTCCCGAGCTGCAGTCAGATATCATCACCATCACTGGACTGGCCACCAACCTGGACCGTGCCAAGGCTGGGCTGCTGGAGAGAGTGAAGGAGCTGCAAGCTGAACAAGAGGATCGGGTAAGGCCCGTGCCTGTTCTTCCTTTCATCCAAACAAGGCTTCAGGCTCTGGGTGCTCCTTTCAAAAGTTGCAAAGGTTCCTGGAACCCCTCACCTTGTCATAGCACTCTTAGGTGCTCTGAGGGCGCTCATAAGTGGGTTACCCAAATATGACTCATTTAACATGAACTGACAGGAGAGTTTTGGGATTCTACTTTAGGTAGCTTTTGGACTGTCCAGGGCTCTTATCGCACCTTTGTGTACCTTTGAGACACTGTAGGGTGGGAACCTCACTGTGTTCGAAGTCTCTCTGTACCTATTCTCATTGAGTCTTTGAATCCTTTGAATGTCTTGCATGCTCTTATGTAGCCACATACACTCAAGCATGACCCCGCAGAGTCTGGCACGTCTCAGAAGCCAGAAGGAAACACTGGGACTTAGATGGATGTCGCTGGACCAGTCACGATGTGTTCCCTGCTGTTGTGTCTCACTCTGCTGCTTCTGTTTCAGGCCTTGCGAAGCTTCAAGCTGACAGTCACTGTGGATCCCAAGTATCACCCTAAAATTATTGGTCGGAAGGGAGCAGTGATCACCCAGATACGCACAGAGCACGAGGTCAACATCCAGTTCCCCGACAAGGATGATGAAAGCCAGGTGAGAGGGCAGAGGGGGTGCAAGGAGGGCTGCTGGTTGTCTCTGAGCATAGGAAGCACAACATCTTCTCTCTCTGCACTGCCTTTGGATAAGGTGGAAGGTGAAAGACATTAGCAGGAAGAAGGTTTGCCAAGCTGCTTGTCAGCCTGGTCTCACCCATTTCCCTGTGCTCCAGGCCCAAGACCAGATCACTATTACTGGCTATGAGAAGAATGCTGAGGCTGCCCGGGATGCCATCATGAAGATCGTTGGTGAGCTGGAGCAGATGGTTTCTGAGGATGTGACTCTGGACCATCGTGTTCACGCCCGCATCATCGGTGCCCGTGGCAAAGCCATCCGCAAAATCATGGATGAGTTCAAGGTGAGCAGTGGGGTGGTGCAGCCAAGCTTAGGCTGGGCCTGGGTGGCCAGTCATGCCACGTGCTCCTGTGCTAAGGGCTTAGTAGCAGCTTGGTGCTAAGGGCTGAATTTAGGAGTGTGAGGCTCGTGTCTTGTAGTCCCTGTGTCGTGTGTGTTGAGCATCTTCAGCTGGAACAAGTGCAAAAGAAAAGCCAAAGCTGTCCTTACTTCCAGCTCTCTCACCACGAGCAGGTGAGCCCCTGAGCAGTGAGAACAATGGGGACTGCTGGAAGATAGGTTGTTACTGTGGACTATTTCTGCCAGGCCTCAGGGCCAGATGTATTCCAGTGCAGCCCTGGTGTCTGAACTGCGGAGATCCTAAACAGACTTGCGGCAGTCATCAGGGATTTCTTCTTCTATGAATCTAATGACAAGGGTCACTGGGGAGCCTGTGGCTTTTCAGATGTGCAGGTGTAAGTCCTGTCCTGCTCCTTGTGTTGCAGGTGGATATTCGNCCATTCTGTGGTTCTGTGGTTTAGGCTGGGTGGGAGCTGGTCATGGTGACACAGGACATCAGTGAGATGCCAACCTGCAGTGATAGGTATCCCAAATGATAATCACTACTTGTTGCTCAGGTGAACATCCAAGTCCCTGCTCCCGAGCTGCAGTCAGATATCATCACCATCACTGGACTGGCCACCAACCTGGACCGTGCCAAGGCTGGGCTGCTGGAGAGAGTGAAGGAGCTGCAAGCTGAACAAGAGGATCGGGTAAGGCCCGTGCCTGTTCTTCCTTTCATCCAAACAAGGCTTCAGGCTCTGGGTGCTCCTTTCAAAAGTTGCAAAGGTTCCTGGAACCCCTCACCTTGTCATAGCACTCTTAGGTGCTCTGAGGGCGCTCATAAGTGGGTTACCCAAATATGACTCATTTAACATGAACTGACAGGAGAGTTTTGGGATTCTACTTTAGGTAGCTTTTGGACTGTCCAGGGCTCTTATCGCACCTTTGTGTACCTTTGAGACACTGTAGGGTGGGAACCTCACTGTGTTCGAAGTCTCTCTGTACCTATTCTCATTGAGTCTTTGAATCCTTTGAATGTCTTGCATGCCCTTATGTAGCCACATACACTCAAGCATGACCCCGCAGAGTCTGGCACGTCTCAGAAGCCAGAAGGAAACACTGGGACTTAGATGGATGTCGCTGGACCAGTCACGATGTGTTCCCTGCTGTTGTGTCTCACTCTGCTGCTTCTGTTTCAGGCCTTGCGAAGCTTCAAGCTGACAGTCACTGTGGATCCCAAGTATCACCCTAAAATTATTGGTCGGAAGGGAGCAGTGATCACCCAGATACGCACAGAGCACGAGGTCAACATCCAGTTCCCCGACAAGGATGATGAAAGCCAGGTGAGAGGGCAGAGGGGGTGCAAGGAGGGCTGCTGGTTGTCTCTGAGCATAGGAAGCACAACATCTTCTCTCTCTGCACTGCCTTTGGATAAGGTGGAAGGTGAAAGACATTAGCAGGAAGAAGGTTTGCCAAGCTGCTTGTCAGCCTGGTCTCACCCATTTCCCTGTGCTCCAGGCCCAAGACCAGATCACTATTACTGGCTATGAGAAGAATGCTGAGGCTGCCCGGGATGCCATCATGAAGATCGTTGGTGAGCTGGAGCAGATGGTTTCTGAGGATGTGACTCTGGACCATCGTGTTCACGCCCGCATCATCGGTGCCCGTGGCAAAGCCATCCGCAAAATCATGGATGAGTTCAAGGTGAGCAGTGGGGTGGTGCAGCCAAGCTTAGGCTGGGCCTGGGTGGCCAGTCATGCCACGTGCTCCTGTGCTAAGGGCTTAGTAGCAGCTTGGTGCTAAGGGCTGAATTTAGGAGTGTGAGGCTCGTGTCTTGTAGTCCCTGTGTCGTGTGTGTTGAGCATCTTCAGCTGGAACAAGTGCAAAAGAAAAGCCAAAGCTGTCCTTACTTCCAGCTCTCTCACCACGAGCAGGTGAGCCCCTGAGCAGTGAGAACAATGGGGACTGCTGGAAGATAGGTTGTTACTGTGGACTATTTCTGCCAGGCCTCAGGGCCAGATGTATTCCAGTGCAGCCCTGGTGTCTGAACTGCGGAGATCCTAAACAGACTTGCGGCAGTCATCAGGGATTTCTTCTTCTATGAATCTAATGACAAGGGTCACTGGGGAGCCTGTGGCTTTTCAGATGTGCAGGTGTAAGTCCTGTCCTGCTCCTTGTGTTGCAGGTGGATATTCGCTTTCCCCAGAGTGGAGCTCCTGACCCCAACTGCGTGACTGTGACAGGACTCCCTGAGAACGTGGAAGAAGCTATTGATCACATCCTGAACTTGGAGGAGGAATATGTAAGTGTTCAGCAGATTTCTGTCAGAGAACTCGAGCCCTGTGCAGATGGCAGTCAGCCCTCATCCGCACCTGTCCCTCAGAACAAGTAGGCACAGAGCCTGGGGCTGTGCTCCAGGCAGGGACTGGCCCCACTCTCCAGGAGAGGACAGTGGATGAGAATACTGGGACACCACCAGGATGTGCACAGGCTTGCATTGCTGCAGCTTGCATCAGTTAGGAGTTGGTTGCCCTTGGACTAGTGCAGAAACATGTTTGGTCATTGTAGAACAGGCTGGTGACCTGGGATGGGTTGCAGCATGGTGAGATGGTGGGGGGAGGCATGTTATACCACTTTGAAGATATGTCAAGATCCCCCCCCTAACTGGGCCATGTCACTGCAGCTTGCAGATGTAGTGGACAACGAGGCAATGCAGGTGTATATGAAGCCCTCTTCACACGAGGAGTCGAAGGCTCCATCCAAGGGCTTTGTGGTGAGAGATGCCCCCTGGGCCACTGTCAACAATGAGAAGGTGAGTGCTTTTTCTGCTACAGGGCTGGGGGCCCAGGGCATGTGACACCCTCTGCCAAGGACTTACTGTGAGGTCTGGCTGGGGAAGCAGAGCCCTCTCCCTCCCTGGGTGGCAGAGCGAGGGGTGACGGCCCCTCCTGCTCTCTGTGGCCCGTGCAAGCTGAGAGCAGGCCTGGGCTCTGCCTCTCCAGCTTCTGAAGCACCGTCGTGTCTTTCTTCCAAACGTCTCACCCACACCGAGTACCCCACTGTGGAGCTGCTGGGTAATGGGAGACAATGCCACAAAGTGTTCTGCCAGGTCATGTTGTTTTTTAGGGGTAGGGACAGGGCCCTGGGACTTCTCTTTTCCTGCAGCACAGAATCAGCTCAGTGTTTGCAGCTGGTTCTGGCTGGGACATGTGGAGCTCTGTCCTCAGTTGCCCCAGTGCTGCTGCAGGACTGGCCTGGCCCTGCTCCAGTGACCAAGTTACTGAGGTGGACCCTTGGAGCCCTTGATCCACCTGCCATTTGCTCCTATCTGCAACCTCCTAAATGTCATCTCTAGATGGCTTGACCGTCCACCCTGGGCAGTCCTAAGGACCTACTGATGGCCCTCACCCCTTGTCTCTGCTGGTGGGATGTCAGAAATGCTGCTTAGCTCAGGGGTGCACCGTGCATGTTCACAGCAGGGCAGGAGCTTAACTTGTTCCCTTTTTGTTTGCTCTAGGCCCCTGATATGAGCAGTTCTGAAGACTTCCCCAGCTTTGGGGCTCAAGTGGCCCCCAAGACTCTTCCCTGGGGACCCAAACGATAATGACCTGGAAGCAGAAACTCCTCCAGCCCGCTGACCTGACACTAACCTGCCACAAATACTTCCTGTCTGAAATCTGACCCAGCGGCTGGAGCACAAGTCAGTTGCCCCAAGAGGTCTCCTAATGGTGTCTGGAGTGCTAGACCCCATCCTGCTCCCCTCAGCTATCACCATGGCTAGGACCCACCCTCATCTCTTGATGAATATTCTTTCCTCCTTTGGAACAAGACTTCCACTCAGATTCAAACACTAAATGTGTGTGTTTTTGTTAGAAACTTCATAATTGACTCAAAGTGGCTAAGATTTGCAGCTTCCCAAGCGCTAGCAGAGCAGTCTGCGCTCTTGAGCATGTCTGACTGGGCATTCTCGCCTTCATTAGGAGACCTCCTTTACTGTGGCTAGGAATCTACTTCCTGTCTCATGACCTCAGGAAATAAATTTCCTTGACTTTCTAAAGCCAAAACGTTTGCCCTCTTTCCTTTGTGTTTATCCCAGGCCTTACCTTACCTTTGTAGAGTGCAATCAACCTTTTTTCCTTTTAACTGCCAAAAACTCATTTAATGCTGATAGCTGACTGTGGGGAGAGCTTCGAATAATCTAAAAGGTCAGAAACTTTGCTTTTTAAAGGAACAAAACCTTCAGTAGGCTGTAGAGGCAGCAGAGATGGAAGGGACCAGGAGGACATGTGGCTGCCCTGGCCAGAGGTGAGCCCCCAGCACAGCCCCAGCCTGCACGCGTGACCAGTCTTCCAGTGCGTGATGACAGACCCTGCTCCTAGTTCCCTTGTTCCCCCTTCCCAACAGCCACCGGTGTGAGCAGGCAGGTGAGCCAGCACGTGGCTGTTACTGGAGGGAACAGAGGTGGTGTGGCCAAGGTTCCTGTGGTGGCACGGCCCAGGAGGAGCTGGTGGGAAGCCCAGCCTTGAGAAGCTGTAGTTCTCTGCTAGCACTGCAGCGTCCAGGCACGAGCGGTAGGGACACCTGTTGCTGTTGTCTTCTTTCTACCTCAAAGGTCAGTATGATGGTGGCCTCGCAGTGTAAGTGGGTAAGTGTTCCAGCTCTTGCCCTTGCATCCAGAGCAGAAGCATGGAGGAGAAGCAGAAGGAGCCTTTTGTCTCCCGAGTGGCTGTGGGAGCTCCTCTGGAGAGAAACAGCACAGTGACAAGGGGGCAGGCTGTGGTTCAGAGAACTGGGGGGCTGCTTGCTGAGCTACAGCAGGGCTCGGCCCCAGGGCACAGCCTTGCCACAGGCCTCAGCTGCAGAGGGGGTGAGCCAGGCTTCTGTTCTGAGGGCACGGGGGGGCTGGTGAGGGGGGGCCTTGAGCCCTCCCTGAGGCCTCCATCGTATGGGCAGAAGAGGGTGATCCATGCTCAGTACTCTGGGCCGCTTGCACCTTGGCCCTGCTAGGGTTTGCTCAATGGGGGTGGTGTCCATAAAGGAAACCCACGTCTTTGTGGAGAGAGGCAGGGAGTGTGGGCCTTCTGTGTTCTCTCCTTCCTCTGCCTCAGTCCTACAGAGGTTGTAGTCTGAGCCATTTCTCTAGCCCAGCTGCTTCAGCTCTTGGACAAGCAGGAGTCCCTAGCCTCTTTTCTCTGGTGCTGCTTACAGAGCAAAGGCCCAAAATTGTGGCAGGCTGAGCCCAGCATTGTTGCCTTTCCCGCTGTCTGGCAGGCCTGGCAAGCCGATGCTTCTCCTTCCTGCACCAGCTCTTCTTGGAAGAGGCTGCTATGCAGAAGTTGAACCAAAACCTCACAGTGCTCTCCTGAACTTTGAGACGTGACTGAAGCTGACCACAGCCCGTTGCGGGGCAAATGGCTGCCCCTGAAGGGCAGGGTGGCCTTTGCCTCCAGCATGGGAACCAGGGTGGGTCAGGTAGAACTAGAGTGATACCCTCCCATCTGCATCTGTCACAAATGGTTATAACCCCTGTAGCTTAGGTCTGTCCTACATCACCAAGCCTCTCACCCCCTCTTCCTCTTTATGTCGTCCCCCCACCCCACCCCTTGCCCTCATCTAGGCTTGAGTTACATTTGGGGCACCACCATCTGGACTTGTGCCTCATAGCCCGACCCTCCACTCTAAAGAAGGTCATGAAGTGATTGTACCTAGTACTGTCCCCCCACCACCCTCCTTCCACAGCAGACTATGGCATGTGTCCATTTCCTCTCTTTGATGTCTTCCATATTGTACGTTTCCATAGCAATGATCCCTTGGCCTTAACTTTGGAATTTGGAGACTATATGCAAACATGTAAAAAGGCTCATGAGTATGGATGACACTGGAATTTTATAAATTCTAAAATAAAACCTGAAACAGCTTGGAGTGTCACGGATATTATTTCTAGTGGTGGTTTGTCCATGCAGTTTTGGGAGGTGCTGCAGAGGCCAGAACCCACCTCCACATCCTCAAACTCGGAGCAGTCCCAGCGGTAAGTCAGGGACATTCTCATTTCCAATCTAAATCTACACTCTCCCAGCTTGAGCCCATTAATCCTTGTTCTAC
The DNA here is from genome assembly GCA_013401335.1 of Brachypteracias leptosomus. Classification (NCBI taxonomy): domain Eukaryota; kingdom Metazoa; phylum Chordata; class Aves; order Coraciiformes; family Brachypteraciidae; genus Brachypteracias; species Brachypteracias leptosomus. The sequence continues at coordinate 690,420 of VYZX01018786.1, forward strand.
CACTACAGGCCTCTAAAAAGTCCCTCCCCCAGCTTTCTTGTAGGCCCCCTTCAGAAGAGGCCCTGTAAGGAGGCAAACAAAGCCACAACCACCAATAAATGACCTGTAAGTATGGATTAGACCCGTTACCTCCTCAAGTGGAATCTACTGCCCCTCAACTCATCCCTTTTAACCCCTTTTCCAGCTCCTGCCTCAGTCTACAACATTTAAATATAGAAGCTCTACCACTAGTGGCTCTATGAAGGCCAGTAGCTTATCCAGGAACGCACATCCTCACATTGCTTTCATACCTCAAGCTCTTTGTTCTCTCACCTCTTATCTAATGAGCTTGTAGCTGTGTTTAAAAAACAAAACATAAATTGCTACAGAAAGTCTAACCTTCCCCCCACCCCTCTTGAGTTTTACAAGCAGGTATTTAGCACTGACTGACACCTGAGAACCTGGATGGGCAGCTGCAGCAGATCCTTCAACACCATCACCATCTTCTCATATTCTTACAAGCTACAGCTGATACTGGATCTGAAAGTAAGGCAAGGCCATTACTAACCTGAGGGCAGGTGATAGAGTCAACAAAAAGTCAGCAAGTGCCTCAAAGTGACTCCAGCCTGTTGCAAACACTCCCCCCCCTAAATAAATCACAAGCACAAGGAAAGTCTCATGTTAAGATTTAATAATAATAACAACAACATTTCAAAAACAATGAGTGCATTGTACACAAGATCTGGTATTCGGTGCTTTTTATTGACCGTTTGCTCTGTGAGTGTCAGTGTACTGGAGACTTGGGGCATGGTAAGTGGATAAAAAACCCAGAGGACTTTTCTCCAAGGAGGGCAGGAGAGAGCAGGCAGCAGGAGGCTCAGAACCGAACAAAGGTGGCATCAATCTGCCGGACGGTGGGGAGAGCCAGCATGATCTTGCGCCGGTACTGGGGATCCTTCTGCAGGGGGTTTCTCTCCAGATAGACAGTTTCCAAGTTTTTCGCTCCTTTCAGCTCGTCCAGGTCACTCCAGCTCTCCACAAGATTATCATTCATCTGCAGAGCGCACACAGACACTTTCATGCTAAGCCTGGCCACCAGGAACCCAGCCACTCTGCTGCCCAGAGGATCACTGCTACCCAGGGCAGGAACACTCTACAGTCTCCATGAACATCTGAGATGTATCAGCTTCCCCCCATTACACGGTCATGCTCAGGTAAAGGAAGAACAGGACACAGTGGGCCTGTTCAGTAACCATAAGCACAAAGGCAGGGCCTATTTCTTAGGTACAGATGGGCTCCTCACCACTAAGGCAAAGTATTTTTCAAGCTCAACTCTTCCCTTATGGGAAACCACCATATACTCAATCCACACAGATTGTCAACATCTTAAAACTGGTGACCAGAACAAGAGTTTACTCCAAGACAGACATGTACCCACCACCCTCCCTCTGCTCCTCATTAGCAGGGCTTCTTTCACTGTTTCACGGATTTCAGGGCACAGCTCCAGCCTGCACTTACCCAGAACTCCTGCAGCTCTGTCAGGTGACTGATATTTTCAATCTTCTTGATTCTGTTGGATGCAATGTCCAGCATTGTGAGTTTGTTCTAGACAAGCAAACACAAAAATATCAGACCAGGTTCCCCTTTCATCTTCTCTGTCCCGGTTTTTTTCAAGCCCAGAGTTGGAAATTGTCAGAAGCAAAGACACTATTGCCAGTTGCCTATGTGCAGCACAAGAACTCTCAATGCCTAAATATAGCAAGGAAGGCTTTTTAATTTAACTGGCTTATTGACCTCCTAGAAGCCATGTGACAAAAACGAAAGCAATTACTGGCCTGGTGACAACTGCCAATAAGCTTTCCTTGCAGTACATTCAGAAAAATTCATTAAAAACTAGATCCCAAGTGTCCTCTCAAGCAGCAGAGTTGAACAAGCTTTTTACAGCAGGAAACTCAACAGTTTTAGAGAAAGGTTTTGGGGTTTTTTTTTCCTGCCTTGCACACAGTGTTCCAGATTGCTCTCTGACAATGCCACCTACTGTTGGGTGAGAATAAAAACACTACAGGCTTCTCTGAAATAAACTCTATACAGAAATTTAAAACTGTATACTGACAGGCAGGCAAACCACATGCCATAGCTCGTCTCTTACTCCCAGCTCCAGTTGCTGTCCTACTGAAAAGAACTCATGGTTATCTACAAGCTGCTGTCTAAAAGGCTGCAGCAGAGACACTCAGCTGTGGCCTATTGCTGAAGATTAGCCAGGCCCCTGCATTAATCACATCTCGTCCTTCCCCTCCCTAGGTCATGAAAACAATTTACTCCAGAAGATCTGGAGAAACTTCATCCGTGCAAGATATCTTAACATAACAAATTCTTAGATCTCTGTGGTCTTCTCAAGAGACTCAGGACCCTACATGGAACTGGGGAAGCTGAGGAACAAAACCTTCCAGAAAAGCACAGCCACCACCAGGAGCAGCCCAGGGCAACAATTCTGTGACACGTTTGGCAAGAGCCTGCTCACATTGTTCTCCAGTCCCTCGATGACTTCGATGCCGTTGTGGCTGAGGTACAACTCGCGCAGGTTCACCAAGTTCTGCAGCCCCTCAATCTTGGTCAGACGGTTATTCTGAAAGTGTAACAGCTGTTAAAGTCCACTCTAAACAAACTAAAACCCTAGTGAGTCATTAGCAAAAAAGCATTTTTCTGAAGTGTGGATGGGAAGGGGAAACAGTCTCCTTGGGTCCACACTGACCCTGTGCGCTCAGCTCGTTGGGCACCAGTGATGCACAAGGAAGTTACACGGGAGAAATCTCCAAGTTTAGAAGAATCAGACTCTGACCTTCCCATCAAAAGCTGTAGCCTGAAAGTTTTCCACTTGGTGTCTTCAGAAATAGGCCTACACTTAAAAAGACCTACAAAATGAATGCTCTTAAAGTGGAATGGTCAGAAGGGACGTTACAACACTTCAATCCCAGCACACTCTGCTGTACATAATCCTGTATGTCCTATAGAATAATGATATACATGGGTACTACAACACACAGTGAGTGTGCTCTTCTTACCAATAGTTGTAAGAGATATTAGAATGCACCAGCATTGTCATACAGATGAAGAGGAGACTCAGTGAAAGAAATGAGCTGAGTATCTTTTATTACACCTTTTAAAAAGGAAGAAACTTTCCATAAGCTCATTAAAGACAGATCTCATTGAGCACAGGCTTGTTCACATTTCTTCCCTCTTTAGGAAAAAGGCAGTGATGCTGAGCCCACAGCCATCATAAAGAGTGCCCCGGTGTAACTCATTTGATGTTGCTGTAATATATTTGGAAATGAGAATTAAATGGGGGATAACATTAATTTCTGGTTCTCTCTTCCATAAAAATAAAACATTTTTTCATGTTATCAGTGGCTGTCAATCTCATTTAGTACAAAAGCACAAGAAAAGAGAGCACAGAGTATATCACACTTTCTTCCAGTACGGGAATGACTCAAACACTGAAGACCTTCTGATTCAGAAGAGCTTATCATAAATTACAAGGTAGTTCATGTAACCAAGGCTGCTCAAAACATAACAGCACGAAGCAGAATCAATACCTGTATGCTGAGCACAGTCAGGTTTGTCAGAGCATCCAAGTTCTGGAGCTTGGTGATTTTATTCTTCCCAAGGAACAGGCTGTCCAGATTAGCCAAGGCGTCGATGTTTTCAATTGCCTGCAAAAGGACAAGAGGAGACAGTGCTACCACTGTGGTGCAGAACCAAGGTAGGGCCTCCCTTGTGACCCGAGAGCAAAGTGCAGGCAAGCGGAGTAAGGGCAAGAAAAGGGGAAAAGAGTGGTCTTAGAAAAGGCTCCTGTAAACAGAAGAAAACACTTTTTTTCAGGCAAAAGTCTCTCAATTCCAAAAAAGGTGCTGTTAAGAGATGAGACTTTTAAAAAAAGGAGTTCAGCTCACAGAAGAACAGTAATATGGATACAGATCCACACACAGCTGTGCACCTGTGCTCAAGTACCTTGTGACACCTCAGCTGTTATGTATCCTTCTTGCTTGGCAGAGCTTCAGAGACTATTAGTGCTGGTGAGACAGGCCAGAGTCCTAACACCACTTACTCTGTGTGTGTGCATGCACATTTACCTGTGCATGTATAAAAGAGGGAAGAGGATGATGGACACAAACACACAATATGAATTTATAGATACACGCTGGAAAGGAAAGAACCTTTTCAACTTCTATCAAAAACCGCCCACAGATTCAACATAAAATGTCTATCAGCTCTGATTCGGATTCACTCTCCTCCTAGCCTGTGGACTTTCCTCTGTTTTGATCTTGCAAGAAAATGATACATGTGTTTCCCACTGGTAGCTCCCCCAGCGCTGAGGAGAACATACTTGTGACTCTGAGGATACTGAGAGGAGATAGTCAGGAAAAAAAAAAAAAAAGCTACTTAAGTGAAAGTATGAAACAGATGGACATGAGGGGGAAAAAACCTAAGGAACAAATGAACTGCTTGCCTTACAGTTGCCTCAGTCCAACTTTGGAAAAAAAGCACAAAATGTATCAGCTCAAGCATAAAGTTCTGCTTCCCCACCATTCATGCAAAAGAGAACAGAACTCTAAGTGCTTATTAAGTCATGACAGACTCCAGGGTAAGTGCACTCCAAAAGGTTGGAGTGTGCAGCAAAATGACTAAGACATTACTGCAGAAGTAGAGCACAGGGAGTGAGAACATCGGGCACCTCAGAGCCAAGAACACTCCTGAACAGACACTCCAGACCCTTTAGGCTTTTTCCCTAAAGAGTTACGGAAATGCCTCATAAGGTTCATCTGGGCCCACCTCTCCAGCCTATCCAGGTCCCTCTGGATGGCATCCAGATCTTCCCTGTAAATGGCACAGGTTTTAAATCACCTAAATTGAAGAAGTCACAAACTGCACAATCTAAACCCGAAAGTAATCAGGAAGGTAAGAGAAAACAATAACTGCTAGCTTTGGTAGGCTTGGCTCTCTAGCAGAAGGAAACCATAATCTGCCAAAGGAAATGCACAGGGGATCCATGAGTTCATCAGAGAGAGAATTCATAAATAGTAATTTAGTAGTCAGGCACTAAAACCATACATAATTAAAGGATCCAGCACGCACAGCAACGAGCAATTACACATTAAATGACTGGAACAAAAAAAAAGATGAAAACTGCAAGTAAAAGGCAATGAAGTGCCCTTTCAGAACTGGCTAATCCCAAGCCAAAGAGCTCAAAAAAACCTCTCCAGCTAACATTTGTAAAGCAAGCCTACCCGAATTCGATTGGATCCCAGCTCTAACATCTGCAGCATCTGCAAGTTGCTCAAATTCTCGATTTTGCTGATTTTGTTGTTGACAAGGAAGAGTTTTTTAAGTTGGGTGAGCCGATCCAGTCCTTCAATGTGTCGCAGAACGTTAAAGGAGATGTCCAGAATCCTGAGGTAAAACAAAACAAAAGTCTCTTCAGTCCACCAAGCATGAGTAGTTGTGGGAGAGGCACTTGTACATCAGTGGGGAGCGTCACTACCTGCACTCTGCTAGGTCTTGAAGCTAGGCATAAGTGTCATTTCTTTTTATCAGAAATGACAACAGATGTTAACTTTTGAAATACTCCTATGGTGTGTCAGGGGAAGAAAAACAAAAACATAACAAAAAGACAAACACACACAAAACAACAAAGGAAACCAAACACCACCTGTCACATGCAGAAGACAGCCATCATTTTGCCCGGTCATGGAGCTGCCACCGTGGGCAAATCTTCTACCTTGGGAAAGGCACGTGCCCACAAGATCTGCCTCTGACAGGACAAGGTGAAGGCCTCCCTGCATGCAGCAGCTCTGACTGAGAAGTAGGTCAGCCCTCCTCAGCCCCATGGGCACAGTTTTGTAATGCATCTTCAGAGCGATCACAGGAAGGAGCACTGCTCCTTCCTTAACACCCTCCAAAAAAAGTCCAAATCTGACCTGAAATCTCTTGTCATTTTTTGCAGGAGAATGAACATGCTGTACAGAGCTCTTGCTGCCAAGAGCAAGGGGTGCCTGAGCACTTCCACACCTGCATAGAACTGCAGCCACCCACCATTCTCGCTGCCTTACACAGAGCACACTTCAATTCCTGGTTACTGTCCCTGGTGAGCTCCAGGATAACAAAACTAGTTCACTGTACAGGTTAAATATCAACAGAGAACAGACATTATCCTTCACAGAGCACCCAAATGAATCAGAGAAAGGCCTGGGTGATAAATACTGGAATAAGTACAGCACAGCAACTCAGCAAGTGGCAACCCACCCTCACCCTAATCCTCGTGATCCCCCCAGACTCACTCGAGTTCCACCAGAGACTCCAAGTTCTCAATCTTCCGAATTTGATTGTCATAGAGATCCAGCTCCCGCAAGGTCTGCAGCTGCTCCAGGTTCTCAATGCGTTTAATCAAATTCTGACGGAGACACAGAGTCTAAGAGTTGAGGAAAAGATTCAAAACAAACAAGAAAATGGATATGAATGACAGTATGTAATGCCTTTTGGCATACAGAAAATAAGACTGGGGTTGTGTGTCGTCGCCCCCTCCACCCTGTAAGTTTTGTTGGGTTTTTGTTTGTTTGGTAGAATCTTTTCTTGTTTTATTCCAACTCTACAGAACGAAATTCTTAACACAAAGATGTTCAGACACTGTAACAGCAGCCCAGAGGGAAATACTTGGAAATACTCAAGAGCTTGACTGGGAAAGGCCTTAAGCAACACGCTCTAACTGGACCTGCTTCAGACAGGTGTTTATAGAGACCTCCAGAGGTCCTTTCCAATTTACATTATTCCATGTGAAGCCTGCACTCAAGAGCAGAATGCATCTCTTAGGATGAGCCCCGATGTGTTGTCTCTCATCCAGTTCCAAAACTAACTTGCAAAACCCCTGGATTTTTATGGCTACTTGACAAATGGGTAAATACCACCTCCTTCAGATAAACACAAAGTGAACTCATTGGGATCTCAGACAAAAAGAGACTCCTGTATCTGTCCTCTTATAGGTTACATATGCAAGATCCCCAGCTCCAAGAGGCATTCTCTATTCCCTAGGACTGTTACCTTCACTTTCTTGAGCACTTCAAACCCTTCAATCTTCCCAATTCGGAAATGATTCAAGTCAACATCCTGAAAGAGAAATGGGGGGATTCAGCAGTTGTTCCAAAACACTCTTCAAAAACCAACCTGATACTTAGTTCTATGGAAAATTATAGCCTTAAAAAGTGTGTAGTTTACTAAAACTTCCTTTTAAAGAGCTTGTGAAAATTTGGTTTGGCACAACCACCACAGATGAAGCACATAGCTTAAGCTTATCAACTGCAACCACAGTATCTGTAAAAAGGTAACAGCCCCCTCCTGAGTCTGAGCATTGTGTCACTAAAAGTAGAAGTCTTCTGCAATAAATTCTGAATTTACTGAGACAGACAAATTCTGCTGTCTAGGGCTTAACAGGAACACACCTTGAGATTTCCAGTTCCAGGCCCCAGATGAACAGGAACCACTGATAGCTCAAATAATTCAGTGGTTCTGTGAATGTTAACTCTGCACTGGCATTTAGCTGATCCACCTCATATTTGCACTGTCCAGCCCCAGATGTTCTGATTTTGCAGAACAGTCAATCAAAAAGATGCTGCCCATAAGGACAAAAATCTGCCTTTACCTCAGCTTCTGGGTCCAGGCTAATTGTCTCCATGTCCACTGGTGTCTCTGCTTCTCCTGCAGAAGAAGCAAATACTTTATAAACTTCTGCTACCTGATAGCTAAAGGCAAGATAACAATGGCTAAAATCTGGAGAGACAAAGGGAGCAGATGCTCCTCAGAAGAAGAAACACATGAGATGCACAGTTCAGATATTCTGCTGCATTAAAAATACTGTTCACCTATTTGGCTTTCATCATGACAGCTCATTGCAGGGGGAAAAAAAAAGCTTTCTTAACAACAGAATTTCATGCTTAGATGCAAAAGACAAAGAACCACGCTCTCCCCAGCCTGTGTGGCTGCTGAATAACATTGGCTTAAGACTGATACGGGCAGGATTCCTTTTCTTTACACGCAGGGCCATCATCCATCTGAAGACACACCATTCAGAGTTGTCCATGCTCCTCCTCCTGCCTAAGGTAACATAGCCAAGAAGGAATCTAAACTGTCTGGTGATAATGCCAGGAATGACCCAGGATCTCAGCCACCCCACTCCTTGGCTTTTTTTTCATAAATACTGTCAGTTTGTGTCAATGCTGCGTATACTTTTGCCCCTATCTCCCTTCTTTTGATTGACTGAACTCACCAATACACTACAAACATTGTTTATGGTGCTGCATACATTTTATTGGGAAATGTCTTTCTAGCTCTGAAAGACAGGCCAACATTTGCTGTGCTATTACAGCACAGGAGGGAGCAAAGTTTAATGGATAAACTCATGCTAATTCATGCCTGATTCCCATTTGTTGAAGATGGTGTGCTGGTTTCATCAATTTCCAAAGAAAGTCTATTTTGTTTGCAACATGTAACCTCCTTCCACTTCATGTGTGTAACCTCTGCATGTACTGTCAGAAAACCAAGAAACTTTAATTACAGCCAAATCCTAAAGGCTTTGCATTAACTGCTGCATTACTGCATGCAAGCTCATGTCATTAACCCAGAAGCAATGACTCTTTTTATAGGCCTGCATGGTTACAACATCCTTGTAAATGCCAGATGTCCCCTATACTTGAGTGTTTTTCCTACAGATGCTTGGCATTTTAAGTAGTATTGTAAAGGTGAAAAGCACAAGTATTACACTTTAATACTGCCACCAAATTCCAATGTTTTGATAGCTCCACACATCATTATTTACCCTGCTGTATTTCGGGTACTACTCTTGTCTGGGCATTCCAACAGTTCACAGAAATTAAGACTTCAAAGCAATCCTGTGCCACTCATCTTTTAATATTCTTTATTGCACAGATTAGTAGGGAGCATAAATTACATTTTGGGGGATGCAAAGTGAGCTGGAAGGCTTGGTGACATAGAATGGCAGTATAGAAATGCCACCAAAACTGACCTGCATACATATGCCTGTCAGCATTTTAGCAGTGGGCAACACTTGAATATTCTTATTTTTCTTTCCTATTGGGAGTTATGCACCTCAGCAGGGGAGCAGGATACCCTACCCTGCTGCTACCAGGGCTGCATATCTTTGACCTATTTCTAGGGTGCAAAAGCTCTAAGCACAAAGCACTCCAAGCTGAACAAGCACCACAGCTGAATTTACAGGCCACAAGAATACAGGCCAAGTTTGGAACAACAGTTATGTGAAATATCACATAATACCCCAAACTAACTCCCTTGTACTAAGTTGTACTAGCAGTAAGTTAGTGCTCATGGTGAAGGAATTTCTCCTTAAAGTTGTCCAACAGTAAAGTCAGTCATGCACTCAGTAGAAAAACAATTCTTCAACAAATAAAAAAAAAAGAATTGAAGTAAAAAAAAATTCTTCAACCTTGCTTGGCTGGCAGGCTTCTCTATGAAATTACAGGTTTCATCACAGCACCCATTACAGACCATTTATACACATTTGTTTTTGCCAACGTGTTAGATACTTTGTTCTGGGCTCTGTCAAAGAGTAGCTCCTCGTAACCCCTACAGTAAAGAAGTTCTTCTTCACGTTGAGGTGGAACTCCCTGTGCTCTAGCTTGCATCCATTGCCTCTTGTCTTATCACAGGGCACAAGTGAAAAGAGGTTGTCCCTTTCTTCTTGACACCCAGCCCTCATATTTATACACATTTATTAATATTTATACACATGAATATTTACACACATATATACACATATACACACTTAATATTTATACACATTAATTAATATTTATACACATCAATATACACAGACTAAAAAGCCCCAGGTCTCTCAGCCTTTCCTCATAAGGCAGGTGTTCCAGTCCCTTCATCATCCTCATAGCCTCCGTTGGACTCTCTCCAGTAGATCTCTGTCCCTCTTGAACTGGGGAGCCCAGAACTGGATGCAATACTCCAGGTGAGGTCTCACTAGGGCAGAGTAGAGGGGGAGGAGAACCTCCCTCAATCTGCTGGAGACACTCTTCTTAATGCACCCCAGGAGACCATTGGCTTTTCTTGGCCACAAAGGCACATTGCTGTCCCATGGATAACTTGTTGTCCACCAGGACTCCAAGGTCCTTCTCCACGGAGCTGCTCTCTAGCAGATCACCTCCCAACTTGTACTGCTGCATTTTATTACCCCTTCCCAGGTGCAGGACTCTGCACTTATTCTTGTTGAATCTCATTAGGCTTCTCTTTGCCCAGCTCTCCAGTCTGTTCATGCATCAAATTCACCAAAATAAAAGCAATTTAAAACTGAACACAGAGGTACCAGCATTTATGTCATAATCCAACTCTCAAGGTTTATGTACTGTGTATAAAACACTCTCCATGTGACAGTCTGAGTGAGATGGGTGTACTGGCAACACTGGTCAATCAGTACTGATAAAAGAGAATGTTAAAGTACATCCCCTCTCAAAGCAGAGAGACAAAAATGGTTCTAGCAAATGTACAGTCCTACCACTTGTCAACCAATGTTTCATTTATGAGTGAAGTGGCCATAACACCCTGAACTGATCTTTTTACAATGACTTTACTAACAGAACTGTAACTTCACTTTGTATACTTACTGTATGCAAAGAGTGTTTCAGTCCATAATTTTTAATGCAGGTTTCTCAAGGGGGAAGAATATTGCTCTGGCAGCAAAGTTGCTTAAGTGAATTTTTGTGCAACTCTTGCCTGCAAGCTACAGAACTCTGCAGATGTAGGAAAAACCCACGAGCTCAGGAAACCCAGATTCCGCAATATGGAACAGCAGCTACTGAGTTATGTAAGTTCCCACTACCACGGGCATTCAAAGCAACTAAGGGCCTACCTACACTTTTTAATCACATATGCATGAAAATTATAAATAGCTAAGTTATAAGCTTTCTAAAAGGAGGCACTATTCCTCAGAGAATTAGCTAAATGATGAATTTGAAACTTCAGCTGCTTGAGCTCTTTCTATCTATGATCTGTGAAAAACATGGAGAAAAATTCATTTTCCTCTCAGCTGAGAAACTCAAAGCTGGTTGCAGAAACTAACAAATGTTATAAAATTATTCTTCTGCTTGGTTTCTGCCCTAATAGAAGTTTTCCAAACCTTAAGAGTCTGGAAGAAGTCACAATAATCATTACATCAAATAGTATCCAATGTAACTCAGCAACCAAATCTGAACGTATTTTTCTTGCTTTCACTGGATTAGAAGTATGTAACTTGGGGTATTTTCCCTAATATTATCATTCACAGGGGAACAATATACAAAACATAACCTCAAATGCACAGCTAAATTACATCAGCTGAATGCACACTCAACATTACAGACATGCAGAGGAAAACTGTGACTTGCTGATCTGCACAATTGTACTAATCACATAGTGCTTGGGATGTACAATTTGCCAGGTGTGCTCTTACACTTCCACAGGCATCATCACTTTTTCTTTTTTACAAAAAATGAATCAGACCCAGATAGAGCTCATTTAGTTAACAGATGAGATTAAAAATTCTCATATTGATTTACTAGTTTGGAAAATACTTATGCAAATTCTAACGGGCAAGGTTAAGATTAGGAGGGTTCTGCAGTAGATGCATAGTCAAAACAGATTAAAATTTGCTGCAGAAAACTTGCTATATTATTTCACTTCCATTTCCAGATCAATAATAATCACATGAACTTCTCTACCAGAAGGATGCTATTACATCTCAGGTTGTTAGCTAGCCCCAAAAGCCCAGGTGCTATTGCCATGCAGGACCCTCAGAAATGGATCTGCTCTGACAAATTCTATGCAAGCTACTGAAAAGCAAACCCTTCCACCAAACACACACAGGCTTAAAGAAAAGTCCACCTGCATTTCTACCCCATGCTGTAATACCCAGTAAAAATAGCAGCAAAAGCTTAAAGTCAAGAGGATTCAAACAGATATGATTTTGACACATCTTAGAATTTTTAAATTAAGAAAATTAAAAGTAAAATTGACAGCTTCCTTCAATCTATCTAGAAGCAGTTGTCTTTGCCTTCCAAAGAAATCTGGTAAGTCTAGGTAAAAAAACCTACATACACTAAAGCAGAATTATGAAAAGCTGCTTATGTTTATTTCTAATGAACATTTCCAGCATCCTTCCACAGAAAGCTACCATGTTTCTACACAGTATAAGTAAAGGTGGTTTGCATTTTGATATTCAAGATTTCAAAGAGAATGTGGCTGGATAAATAAATAAGAAAAAAACCCCAAAGGTATAATATCAGTAGTTCCATAAAAAGAAGGCAGCTATATTTTAGCTATGACAACACTATCATTTATTTATTTTTAAAGATTGCTCTAGGGCAGACTCACATTGTTCACTAACATTAAAACAACCATCCACAAGGGACACAGAGGACTGACACGCATGCAGTGCTGCACACAAATAAGACAACACTTCCCAACACGATCATTTGGGTTGTTACCTGTGGAGTTCTCACCATTCTGCTCATCCCTCAGGCTCTGCTGGCTCAGGTCTGTTACTAAGTGAACTGTTTGCTTCTTCCCCTCTTCATCTCCCGACTCCTCCGACTCAATCCGCTTATCAACTGTGTGAGATACAACAGCAGAGTTAGCCTACTGCCTGCAGTGGGGTGGGGGGAGAAACAGCAAGCAGATATAACAACCAGGATTTACATGTACCACTAGGCAGTTAGAAATCCTAAGTTAACTAAATGAAAAGTTTAGTCTTAAGGAAAAGGCCTCTTACCCCTTGTTTCTACTTTGATTTTGGATGCACTTTTTCCTCCCATCACATCTTCCTAAAACCAACAATCTGGGAAGAAGACTGGAGGAAAAAGGAAATTTCTTAGATCAATGAAGTGCAATTCCAAAGACTACGGAAATGGAATTAGAACTATTACATTTTAAAAGCTTTTAGGAAAAAAAAAATAAATCAGTATCATGTACAATAGTACCAATGACACAAAGTGAAGGCATTAAAAAAAAAAAAAAAGAGATCCCTGCAAATAAAACCGTATCCCCCGTACAACCTGCCAGATCCCCTCACCATTTAACCAACCACAGCTCTGGTGGCCACCCTGGCCATGGGGACCTGCAGCTCCTCGCTCCTCCTCGCCCCCCCTCAGCATTTGCTCCCGTTTCACGGTGCGAATGAGGAAAACCAGCGCCATGCCAGATTTCTTTCCTGCTATCTTTATTTTTTACATCACGGCCGTCTCCACAAACGCACTTCTTCCACCTCTCGCCCGTGAAGCCCCCGAGGTTGGGGGGGCACCCGCCGTGCCCCAGGTAACCTACACACGGCCCCTCAGCGCGGTGCCCAGCCAGGGCCCCGCTCCCCGGGGCAACCGCCACCGAGGGGGACAGCCCGTGGGCTGCTCCATTGCGGAGGGCCAGCAAAGCCCCACCCCGCTCAGCCGGCAACAGCCGCCCACCGTCCCGACCCGCGGCGGGTCCTCACCCTCCATCATCTCCTGCGGTCCCTCTCCGCTCTCCGCCGCCATATTGCTTCTCCTCCCACCGCCCCCTTCCGGAAACCTCCTCAGCCACCACGCAGCCAATCAGAGCCCGCCGCCGGGGCCCGCCGGGGCCCGCCGCAGCCAATCACCTCAGCCCCCTCGGGGCGTTGCCGTTCCGCGCGCGGGGGCGGGGCCTCAGCCTCTGAGGGCGGAGCCGTTCCCGCCGCACCGGGCGCACCGACTGCTACCAGTCGCTGCCGGCCCTGTCCAGCCCCTTTGTCCCGCCCGCGAGTGCTTGGGACCGTGGCTCCCTTCCACCTATCCAGCCCCGGAGCGGGGAGCCCATGGCCGGCGGCTCAGAGCAGGTGTGGTGTGCGGTGGCGGTGACCGCAGGGGAAGGAGAGGCAGAGGCCGCAGAGGCCGCAAACCCACCGACGCGCTATCGGTTTTGCCTGAATTCTCACTTCTGTTACAGATGGTGGCTTCCCTCAATGTGATGCGGCAACCAAAGCGTGATCGTGGCAGCTGAGGCTTATAGTCCCTCTGAAGGGCCTTGATCCTACCCCTGGGCCAGCAAAAGCAGGAAAAGTCAGCTCCTAAACTCTGTCCTCGTAGAGCATCTGTCTGGTGAGCACAATATTTTGAGTTGAGTTCATGTGTCATCAGTGAAGGTGGTGTGTTTGAGATGGTTTCAGATTTTCCTCCTCTCCTGCAAACCTAGAGATGATAACAATCAGTAGTATGTTCAATAAGCATCTGAGCTGTAGATTGCTGCAGGCTGGGAGAGCCTACAGGGCATGTGTTGCTGAATAGGTGCTCTGCACTTCTACTTATCCATGGGCAACCTTTATTTGCTGCCATTGGACCACCCCGCCACCTTGTATTATTATCTAAAACACCAAAAAAATTCCTTATGAGGAGGAACATGTTGTTATACTGGATTCTGTTGGGAGGGGAAGAACCTTGCAGTTTACACCGCGTCCAGGTACGAGTCTCCTTGTTTTATCATGGTAAACATATTCATAACTGTATGTGATGTTTAAATGCAGAGATGTCCTTGTGACAAGTTGTTGATAATGCTTCTTCCAGTACTGCTAAACCTTCAAAGCTCCTTACTATTTTGAGAGTGCAGCGATGGCATTTGGCTGCTGATGCCACTTCCCAGGGAAATGTTTTTTACAGGCAGAACCTTTAAAAATTTTAGTCCAATCACTTGGCATTGGGTAACATAAAGTGTAAGTGTGGGCTCAGGTATTTCAGTGTCATGTCTTGTAAACAGTTAATTAACTGACTTCTGACTAATGGAGTATTTAGTGAGGGCTTGAACACTTATTATATTTAATAACAGTTTCAATTTTAGCTTGAGAGATTTCAAAACCTTTTAAACTCTGTTAAGTGAAAAATAAAAGTTAACTAGTCTGGTTGAATCTTATGGAACACCAACAATAGATCAGCACCTTTTCAACAGGGCAAAAGCAGCTGTTGGGTGGTGTTGCTGTAGAAGATGGTTCTGGGTGGTTTACTTAGAAACCTGTAACAAAGAAACTTTTACAGGACCTTGCCTCATAATGAGGATTTCCTGTAGAGCCATCCCCTCTTGGCTGTGATTGTCACACAACACATCACCAGGAGGCCATTCATGCAGCACTCATTTCTCCTCTGTGGGAGGAGGAAAGGGTATGGAAGTTGCCCCAGGCCTCACTAGAAGCCACTCTTTCACTTGGATCAATGCTTGTTTTAGACGTCCCTTCCAACCCAGACCACTCTATGATTTAAGAAATTTAAAATCAACAAATTATCTTGGCTTTTAACACGGCATAATACAAGCAATAATACAAATACTCAAGGTGGTTTACTGTGAGGAGTTTGAGAGCTGAATTGTCCTTTATTCATTGAGTTAACCACAACAGCAGTCCCCAGGTAATTCCCCCCCAAGTATTTTGGAGTAAATTCCTTGCTCTAAGGTATGAAAGAATTACTTTGTACCTGGTGACTCACCACTGTGTCCACAGCCCCCTCTCCTGGGGTACTAATGGGAGATGGCAGCCAAAGTGAGGCACCTTCTATGTGTCTACTGTGCAGTTTGCATTCACAAATTTCAGTTTAGTCTCTTTAGACTTCTGATGCATAAGCTCTTTTCCTTGAGTTTGTAGGGGTGCTTTGTTACTTCAGATTTGTACAGCATTTCTCTGGAGAGGGAGCTTGATATTATAAATAGAAATTGTTCTCCCTCAGTCGCCTGCTTTTGTTACTGAAATGTATCGTGGTAGGGATCACGATTGTCTCCAAGGTGGGATAATTCTGAGGCTATTCCTAATTGTGTCACTATAGCATGAATCGTGCAGAAAGAAGAACGGAATTTAGGACTGACTGTATTATTTATACCAATCTTCATTCTTAAATGCTTTGTCATCCTGCAGTATCAGAGACACACAGTAATATTCTTCTGGAGAAATCAAAGGGCCCTCCAAATGAAGCTGGGATAAAAATAGAGTAACCTGCAGGACTGTAATAGTAAGGTAGCTCTAAGTAAAAAACAAGCACGTCATGACTCTAGCATGTCATCTTCCTGCACGTTTGTGAGAGGAAAGCAAGCCAAGGCTTTTTTAAGTGTCTCTTCCAAGAGCACTGTAACACCCACTGCGGCAGTGCTGGCAGGCATGCCTGAGCTCATCCCTGGTTACCAAAATTAGGATCTATATCTTGTTTATATGGTGTCAAAACAAGCTAAAATGCAGCTGTTGGAACTCTGTGATGCCACATAGATTATCCAGAAGGACACCTCTGTATAGTAACACCCTAGTTCTTCCTCCTCTTTCAGCTTATATTAGCTGTTGGGTATCTCCACTGTAAAAACATCCTTCATAGAGACATAAAGGAATAAAGGATGAAAACGTTGATAAAGGTTTCACAGTTAAAGTAGTGGACTTCGGTTCAACTGCCTACCTGGAACCTGGAAAATTGTTTTATAACTTCTGCGGGACAACAGAATGCTGCTCACCAGAAGTGCTGTCTGGCAAACTGTACATCACCCTCTGAAGAGTAATTTTTGTGTCCATCACACCAAATTGCCCCTTTACAACATCCATTTTCTACTTCTCCCACTCTCAACTCATCCGTTCTCTTCTTCCCTGTGTGAATTTAATATTTATTTCCAAATAACTTCTGTTTTGAAAGGGATGGGAGGAGGCAAGTTGGATTCCACTAAGGAGTCTTATCTTCTATTTAAATATTCACTTGATAGTTTTGGCAGCGTGAAGGCAGCGGAACCGTCCCCCAGGCGCGTCTAGGCTCCCACCCACCCCCTTCCCAGCTGGCCGCAGGTTCCGGGTCTCCCGCCCGCACTGGTCCGGGGGCGGAGCGCGGCGGCTCCTCCCCGTACTGTGCCGGGCCATGGCGGCGTGGCTGCTGCGCGGTTGCGAGCGGGCGAGTGGCTGGGCCTCGGTGCTCCGCGACCTCCTCACCACGCCCGGGCTGTGCCCCCGCCGCGGCTGCGGGGAGGCGGCGGGGCTGCGGGCCATGGGCTTCAGCGAGGAGCAGGCCCGCCGGCTGCTGGCGCTGCAGCCCCAGCTCGGCCCGCAGCGCCGGGAGGCCGCGGCGGAGCAGCTGCTGCTGCTGGGGCTCAACGCCGAGGCCGCCCTGGGGCTCCTGGAGCGGAGCCCGGGTCTGCTGCGGGTGCCGACGGAGCGGCTGCGGGGGCGCGCCGGTGACCTGCGGGGGCTGGGGGGCGGCGGGGGGAGGGGGGGGNCGGCGGGGGAGGTGCGGGGCCCGGTAGTGCCCGTCCCGCTCACCCCGCTGCCCGCAGGTCAGCTGCAGCAGGCGGTGAGCCGCTGCCCACAGCTCTTCACCGTGCCCCGGAGGAGGATGGCGGCGGCCGTGCGGCTGCTGCGGGAGCAGTGCCTCTTCACGGCGGAGCAGCTGCGGGAGGTGCTGGGGACCTGCCCGGCCGTGCTGCTGGAGGAGCCGCGCCGCCTCCACCTACACTTCCAGGTGAGGGGCCCGGGCTGCCCGCCCCAGAACCGAGAGCGCAGTGCGGGGCCCAGCCTGTGCCTGACGCTCCTGTCCTGCCCACAGTATGCCTACTTCAGGATGGGGGTCCAGCAGAAGGAGATGGTGAAGGCCCGTCTCTTCCGAATGCCCTTCGAGGAACTGAGGAACCGGCACATCTTCCTGGAGCGGCGGGGGCTCTACCAGACCCCCTGCAAAGGCCAAATCCAAAACAGTAACCCAAAACTGAAGGACATCCTTCAGCTCCCAGAAAAAGACTTCCTGGCCAGCCTGGCCTGCGCCACCCCAGAGGAGTACAGGGTCTTCAAGAAGCTGCTGGCTCGAGAGGAGGAGGAAGGGGAGGAAGAAGAGGATGAGGACAAGGATGCATTATACGAAGAGGAAGATGAAGACTTGGACAGTGAAGAAAGTAAAACAGCCTAGATCTGAGAAGGTGAAGCCCTGGGGTGCTCAGACTCTCCCATGCTGGTGCAGGTCCCAGCACTGCACTCACAGGTGCTCTGGGCATGAGCTGTGGTGATTGCAGGACCTGCTGGTTGCAGGGCTGTGTGTGCAAGGCCCTGCTGAGGGTCAGCAGTAAGTCTCATGTATCACAATACAACAATAACCCTCTTCTTCCTCATTGACCAACTACTTTAAAAATTATCCAGTTTCCATAAAGTGTTTTTATTTAAAAAAAAAAAAAAAAAAGAAACCAAAATAACTAATTTATTTCCAAGGCTAGGTTAAATCCTTTTGGCTGCATTACATATTGTGCTGGCTGTGGGGAGGGAGGTGGGTCACGGTGGGGATGTGCCCCCTGGCAGGGCCCAGGGGCTGCACTGACCCATGGCAGGGCTGCCTCCACCTTCACAGCCCCTGTTGGTGCTGTTTCATGGCTGACCAGGCAGGGGTGCAAAGGCTTTTTAACCACAGCACTAAAACCTCCCCTCGCGCAGGGAGAGCAGAGGGTGTTCTGGTTTTCCCCTGGCCCTGCTTTTCCAAGCAAGGCCTGGCTGCTTCTCATGTCCTGGGAGGCAGGGCTCCTGTGCTCGACTTGCAGCAGGAGGGCTAGAGCAGGTTCAAGCAGCCTCGGAGGAAAATGAGGCATGTTCATCTCTGACTCACAGGCTAGAGCCTGTGAAGGAGAGGAGCATCACACTGGCCAGCTGGTCATGGCTTTACCTTGTCCCTACCTCAGCAGCTGCTCCTCCAGGCCATGCACTCTTACCCTGCTCCCAGGAGGGAAAGGGACACCCCCACTGCTGGGGAAATAACGCTCTATAGCATAACTACACTATATCTCTGGTATGTATTCATTTGTAATATACACCGTGTACATTAATACACAAATCTATGTTTAACTAGTGTTGCACAAACTCAAAAAAACTAGGAATATTTCTAATCTACACTTTTTCCTTGCCTGCCCTGCCACAGCCAGTGAGGCAGCCACTCTGTGCTGGTCCTGTCTTCTGCAGACACCACAGCCCTGGCACCAGTAGGTGCCAGGGGATGCAAATACTGCAAGCAGCTCAGGGGGTGGCAGGTGGAACTCACTTTGGCACTGAAGCCCTGCTGTGCCCTGCACAGGCTGGGAGGTGCTGAGCATCAGAACAAGTGTGGTGTTAACCTCATCTGACAAACTTAACCCTACAGATCACTTTAAAAATTATTTCTAAGTGCTCTATTGCTTTCCGAGCTGGAAATTTGGTTAAAACCAGGGATTGTTTACAAAGCAAAGAAAAAAAGCAGGCAGTAGAAGCTGCCTCAATTTGCCCCAGTAGAGCAAAGGAGACAGGGATGTGTCTCCCCTGCCCACGCTCACCTCACTGCTCAGAGGAGCTGCTCACCATTTCTAACTCTTCTACAGAGGGAAGGTCTCCTCCAACCAGATTTTTGTGGGCCACGGTTCAGGTGATGGCTAAGGCTTTGCGGTCTGCATTAAACTGTTTTATTTGGGGGTTATAGGTAATTTGTGTCCTTGGCTTATGAAAACTGTTTGGTGCAGATGCTGCTGGCAGGGAATGGGCAAGGAGCTGGCCACTCATGCAGAGCAGCCAGGGTGGGGCAGGCAGCCTGCAGAACACTGGTGCCCAGCTCCTGGAGGGCAGAGAGGCAAGCCAGAGCAAAGGCAGTGCTGGTCCCACAGAGAAAAGGGAGCACTGCTCAGCGTGCCAATGTGTGTCCCAGCTGTGTGTCCCTAACAGGCTGGAGGAGAGGGATAGGCTGATGCCAGGCAGGAAGGTTTCCCCACTGTGTTCAACCCAGTGAGCAGATCTGATCTTCCTGGTGTTTCAAAAGCCCTTAGATGTGGAAAGGCAAAGCTTCTACTGCTTTGAACCCTGTGAAAGAGCAGGAGAAGAATAAGCTGATGTGCAGAGTCCCCCAGAAGCCCCACAGCTGCCTCTTCCCACCCTGTGCCCCTGTCTCAGACTAGGAGAAAGGGGACCTGTCCCTTCCAGGGCTCCAGCCTTTGCCTTGCATGGGCAGGCAGTGCCCAGGCTCTTTAGGTGCAGGAATCTCTTGTTGAGATTCTGGAGCAGGTACTTACTCTATGGCTTCTTCAGTGTGTGACTGTTGCTTGGTTTTCTGAAAGAGAAGGAAGGAGAGCACCATCAGCCCTGCAGCCCCTTGGCAATCGCTCGCAGGGAAAGCAGGCAGAGCTGGCATTTGAGCTTCAGTTATGCACTCCTCATACAGTTGTCAGAGGGTGCCTGCACCCCTCTCCCAGTCCACCCCAAGCCTGGGCACCCCTGCACATGCCAGGCAGCAGTGGGTGCAGCACACTCCTGTCCTGGCCCACAGAAGGCGAGTGCCCTTGGCGTGCTGCTGCTGCTGTACCTGTTGGTTTTCTTCTCGGGAATGATGTTCTTGCAGCTCTCCTTGTAGCAAACGTCCTGATGTACCTTGTAGACTCTCCTGTACCTGCACACACAGGACAGAGAGGGAGTTGTAGGGAATAACAAACAGAGCTGCTTTTACAAGCGCGAAGCAGGGTGTGTGTGTGGGGCTCTCCTCTGTTTCCTGCCAGGCTGTGGTAACCAGCCCTGGTAGGAATGGGGCTGAGCCTGCTATGCTATCCCCACACAGCCAGGCCCTTGTGCCTCCCTCACAGGAAGGCTGGAGGGAGGAAGAGGGCAGGAGATAGAGCAGAGGCCCCCGTGACCTGGCCTTGCAGGGAGAGAGGTAGCTAGGAGCTGTGCTGGCGGGCAGCAGGAACAGGAGCTGCTGCTGCTTGGAGGTCACACACCAAATCCAACATCACTGCCATGTAGGTGGGTAACACCAGTACAGGGCTGTCATTTCAGCAGCACCTTGTCCTGAAACAGCTGCCAGGGCAGCCCCAGGGACTCCGTGAGGGGACACAGGAGGCTGCTCAGCCTGCACTGGGGAGGGGGCAGCTGCAGCCACCTGGCAGCTGCCAGACGGGGTCTGAGATGGTCTCATGCTCCTCTCTCTTCCCCTGAGCTGAGCTGTGGGGAGACATCCCCAGCTCTGAGCGCGGGGGGAGCAGGGAGCACAGCCCCCAGGCAGTACTCACAGGTAGTGGCAGGTGCCTCCTTCCCACACAGGGAATGACTTGGTTTCCGAGTACAGCCGCGTGCACGAGTGTGGCACCTTCTTGCAGGCTGCTTGGGGAACAGGAGAGGGGAGCTATCAACAAGCCCATCTCTTACCCTGCCTGAACCCCATAGTAAGGGGCTGGTGAGGCCTCCCTGGCTTTCCCTCTGCTGTCCTAGACAGGGAGTCTAGTGCCCTGGGCGGCCTGTGGCCGGGATTGCTGCCAGGCTGGGCACGTGGTGTCCGCTTGCAGGAGGAGCTCAGCCCTCTGGCAGTAGCACAGCACTCACTTAGCTCACAGAGCTGGCCCTTGAATCCCGGGCGGCAGCTGCAGTGGTAGGAATCGGCATCCCTGGTGCAGGTGCCTCCGTTTCTGCAGGGGTTCATGGAGCAGTTTTGCCCCTCACCTGCAAAACAAACGGCTGTCAGACCCAGGGCCAGGGCTGCAAGTGAGAGAACAGGGATGGGGGACACATTGTGCCCCTTGTGTGCCTCTTTGGAGGGCAACAAGGAGGGCAGGCTGGTGCCAAGCTTGTGTGTGCAGCCCCCAAACTTACTCTTGCTCTTTGCTTCACGCAGCTGCAGTGCCAAACTTCCTTGTCTGGACACCTCCATGTTCTCCAGTTTCACTGGAACCTCTGGCTCTGGGTAACAAGAGGGTCAAACGTCACCTCCAATCCAAAGGCAGCCCCTCCAATGGCACCCAGCCTGCCCACAACTGGCTGGGCATCACCCCTCTCCCTGAGCAGGTGTCTAGCAAGCAGGGCAGAGGTTTATCTGCCCAGGGAGAGCTGAGAGGACTCTGCCCTCATCTATGGCTCCCCCAGCCCTACAACAGCCTGCCCAGCTGCCACCCTGTCCTGAGGGGAAGCACAGGAGATGGCATGGGTGACAAGAGGGGGTCAGAAAGGCAGCAAAGCACTTACGTGTCTTCACAGTGATGGATTTGCCCAGTGCAGTGCCAAACCTGGCACTGATCCTCCCTCTGCCATCCACCAGCTCAGTGAACCTGGGACAGGAGAGCCATGAGGGTATGGTGCACTGCAGGCCCTCCAGGCCACAGCTGCTCCAGGCACTAGGGCTGGAGGCAGCTGGATAAAGCACTCGGTGGCATCAGGCTTGGTGCGAGTCCTGCAGGCAGCGCAGGGCACCTGCTACCAGGGCAAGGGACTCCAGCGGGTGGGAAAAGGCACAACTCAGATGGAGTATGGCTTGACCCTGCTGCACACCCAGACATAAGAGCTGGGAAAAGGGCCTGGGCCAAGTGCTGGTGGAGGAGCTGGGACTGCTGGAGTAGTGCCTACCTGGGGGCTGGCGAGGGCTCCTCCGCTGCGTCGTGATCCGCTAGCAAGCGGAGCTCGGGCAAGAACGCTGGGGGTAGCCTGTTGCGCAGGACCCGGGGGTGTCCAGCCTGGCTCCATCGTCTCTCTGGAGCCCCATCCCTCTGCACTGCAGACCGAAGGGTTAGGCTTAGCAGGAGGCAGGCCGAGCCAGCACAACCACCAAGCTCCTGGCCAATCGCCTTGGACCCAAGGTGCCATTTAGGGCTGTGCACATTCTCCATAGGTCTGTGGTCCTGCGAAGCATCACCACGCTGCAATTCTGCATCTGCCCTCCACTCATGGAGGCAGCACCCTGCAACCCCCACCTCCCTTTGCAGGGGACCTGTGTTCTGTCCCCACAGCCTGCTCCGGGCACCCAGTTCTGGGCCAGCAAGTCCCCATGGGCTCACTACTCTGTTCATCAACTGGTTTCCTGCCCCTCTGCCTCAGCCCAGGGAGCCCAGCACTCACAGGTGATGACGTAGAGGTGTGCGGGCTCGCTGTGCACTTGTCCCTGCTCGGTGTTCTGCACGGCCGTCACTGACAGGCGGTACCGCTGCCCTGGGAGCAGGTCCCGCACCACGTAGTTCACCAGCTTCCCGTTGGGCACGTAGCGGCTCTTGACACTCTGGGCGGTGGTGACGTTGATGATGTAGCCCTCCACAGCCCCGGCGGGCGGCTGCTCCCACGACATGGACACAGAGGTGGCGGTCACGCGGGAGGCAGTGAGATTTTGGGGGGGAAGAGGTCCTGGAGCAGGCAGGAGGTGGAGAGAAAAGGGATCAGTGCTGGTGTCCCTGAATAGCAACCACCCGGCTTGCTCATGCACCACCTTACAAGCATCCCAGCTTGCCTGGCTGCATCCTGGCCTGGCTCTACTTGGGCAACACACCAGGAGATGCTCAGCACTGGCCCTGCCAAGGCAGGCAGAGCCTCATCGCACCCTTGCGCCCAGGTTTGCCCTTGCCCTCTAGCTGCCATGCAGCAGGGAATGAATCAGGCCCATTCAGGCCTTGCATGGGACTGGTCTTGGGCAGGGAACAACTCCTGGCAGGGAAAGATGTGCTGCTGCCTTGTCCGCCCTTCCTGAGGGCTGCCTGCATTCCTCCTACCTGCTGTGCTGGCCAGACAGGCTGACAGCTTTTGCACCTACCCATGCAACTTTCCTGCTGGCCACAAGCCACAGCTGCCCTGTGCTTGCCAAGCCCCAGGGCCCCTCCAGCAGCAGGGACGGCAAAAGCAACCCCACTCACTCGTCCATACGTGGAAGGGGGCTGTGGCCAGACTCTCTGAGGGGTGGTCTTCTGTCCCCAGGCCGCTCAGTGTTGTGACATGTATGATGTACCTCTCTCCTGGCTGCAGGTCCCTGTGGAGGAGGAAGGCAGGTGGGAAGGGGTAAGCTGGGCAGCCTGGGCAGGCCAGCTGGCCTGGCACACCCCCCACCACCCCACTCACAGGAAGGTGTACTTGGCCACGCTGCTGTTCAGCTCAGCAGTGCGGTCTGCCAGGGCCCCTGGCTGGCGGATGGAGACGCGCACCCTGCTGACGGTGGAGTGCTTGAGCCGGTGGAGAGCCCACTGCACCGAGAGGGTGCTGGATGTCACATTCGTGATCTCAAAACCTTCCACTGGACGTGGTCCTGGTCAGAGCAAGCGGAGAGGGCTGTGGTCAGCCACTGGTCACCCCATCCCTTCCTCATGGCCCCACAAGAGGGGCCCTGCCTGTCCTCTGGATTGGCTTCCCCAGCAAGAGCAGCTCAGCACCATCTGCCTTGTCAAACTCATTCTCCTTTCCTCACCACCTGTGGGCAGGTGGGAGGTTCATCCATCTGCAGCACCCCTGAGGCTGTCCTCCTGTGGCCCCAGCTCCCCATCACCAGCTCTGAAGGAGCCACAGTGTCTGGTCCTAAGCTCACTGCATGCCCTAGGTGACCATCCTGAGCCTGGTTCTAGCTGGCCCCTGCATCCAGCCCTGGATCAAGGCCTCCCAAAATGCTGTGGCCAGGGGCACAAACCCCTCCTGTGCCCAGCACCACACCTGCCTTCTCCTTCCCAGGCTTCACTCTATCTCAGCCAGCTTGGGGGAAACATGGCCTGCAGGCTTTCCCACCACCATCCCCATCTCATTAGAGGACAGGTCTTCTGGGTCTAGTCCCCTCCATCCTCTGTTTGCACTTGGTTTCTGTATCTGCTCACCCTAGAAAGTGGGACCACAGCTGCTCTGCCTGCCTATGGCCCCACAGAGGCATCACTGTGCCCCCTTTCCCTCTGCCCACAGAGTGGAGATCCCTGCCAGCATCTGCCCTCTCTGGCACATCTCCACGCAAAGCCCGGCAGGATGGCAACTCACCCACAGGGCTCACTGTTGGCAGAGATCACCCAGCCCCACTGCGTGGGTGGCACGGGGGCTTCTCCAGCTCAGCCAAGCAGCACTGGGGACCTTCGCTACCCTGCACCCAGTGACAAGGAGTGACCAATGCAGCAGGCACAGCCTGGACCTGATGAACAGGATCCAGGAGTGGTCTCCACTGCCAGCACCCTTACACGTCCCTGGGCAGATGCCCAGTGAACCGCAGGGGACTTGGTCCCCTTCTATGCACAGCAAAGAGAAAATCAACTCTCTGTGTCAAGCGTTTTCCAAACACCCCCAGCTGGATTTTAGGATCTGCACCACCAAACCTGCCAGGGCCTGGCAGAGCCCCAGGCTGCAGCTGGAGCCAGTGGTGAAGAGGAGGTGACACAAGCCCTGTGGGTGCCATGCGTGCTCGCAACCGTGATCCCCCCGGGGACACTACTCACTAGTGCGAGTGGTGAGCATGATGGGCCTGCTGATATCATTCTTGTTGTTCACGTTGCGTTTGACTGAAAAGACAGAAATATTGTAGGCTCTGCCGGAGGCTAGTGCCCGCAATTGGTGGGCAGAACGACTTCGGTCCACAAAATCTGTCCTGCGGTAAGAGCCGTCGAGGGATACGTACGTCACGGCGTAGCCGTCAATCAGTTGCCTGGCGGCTGCGTCCTCAGGCGGATGCCAAGAAATCAACACACCAGTGTCCTCCACCCTTTCCACCTTTAATGAGGTTGGTGGCAGCAATTCTTCAAGGTGTGGGCAAAAGCAAAGGGGAGAGGTAATGCCATGAATCTTTAGAGAACAGCCTGGCGGCAAGAGCCAGAGCAGCAGCGATGGAGAACAGGGCCCTCGCTCTCTCCCTTGGCTTGCCTGGCAGGGGCCCTGTGAGCACCAGCCATCGCTGGCCCAGCGGGCATGGGAGGAGCCAGGGCACTGGGAGTGCTCCCAGCCACTGTAACCTGGCAGCACCAGCAGCTGAGCACTGTCCACCACCTGTCAGGTCTTGGGCACCAGCGAGACAGGGAAGTTGGTGCCAGTGACAGGAGGCTTCCCTTGGATGCCTTGGCCTCCCCTCCTGAGGGCATCCAAGAGATTGCCACCACTACCGAGGGCCAGGCACCTGTTCTCAGTGTCCTTGTGCTGAGCCTTGTGCCCGTGGCAGAGGCTCAGCACACCAGCACCCACCCATGGCATCGGTGGAGGCGAGGCCACAGCCCTGCTCGCCTCAAGAAGAGCTACTGGTCCCAGATGGCATGCCCCTTGTGGGCAGTAGCTACTGCCAGGCTGATGTCGAGCCCCGTGCTACGTCCTGGTGATAACTGCTGAGGGCCTTTACCTTTTTCGCAGCTCTTGCCTGTATAGCTGACTTTGCAGGTGCAGCTGTGGGTGCCGTTGGTGGGCAGGCAGTAGCCTCTGCTCCCGCAGGGGCTGGAGAAGCATGGGTCACTGGCTGCAGAGAGACACCAGGCTCAGTGGCATTAGCAGTGCTGGCTGGCCAAGTGGCCACCCCTCACCAACCCACCCTCTCCACCTCACCTGTCTCACAGTGGTAGCCAAAGAAACCCTCTGGGCACACGCAGAGGTAGGAGCCCCCGTAGCTCTCGCACTCCCCTCCATTTCGGCAAGGGGCCGACTCACAGGCGTTCACTTCTGGTGGTGGGAGGCCAGCAGTGAGCAGGGGCTCCTGGCATGCTGGCAGCCACCTCCCGTGGGTGAACAACAGCAACGACCCCCCAGGGGGGCAGCAGGATGGATGTGCAGCCCAGGGCTTAGCACAGTCAGGCTGCACCCAGAATCCCACCCAAGTACTGCAGCAGCTGCACCCCCTGGCAGACACTTTGTTCCTTGCTCCCTTCCTACCAGAGCAGTTTCAGCTCTGCCCCTGAAGCTGCAGGCGAGGAGGTGCACCAGGCAGCAAGCACCCAGGGTGATGGCTCGGGGTGAAGGTGCCAAAGATGGTGACTAGCTGCCTGGGCTGGTGCCAGTCTTGGCCACATCCCAGTGCCCACAATTCAACCTCCCAACACCCTGAGAAGGACGAGTCCCTACCTGTCTCACACTGGGTCCCCACAAAGCCCTTGGGACAGTAGCAGGTGAAGGATCCAGGGAGGTCCCGGCAGGTCCCACCATTTTTACAGGGCTCTGACTGGCACTCATCAACATCTGGAGAGCAGTGGGAGAAGCAGTAGTAGCTCAGCAAGGCAACAGGGCTGGTGGCAGGGAACAGGGGGCTTGGAGAGGCAGCGCTTCTCCCACAGAGCAGGGACCATCCCTGTGTCACTCGCTATCCCCAAGCCCACCAGTCATTCCTTAGGGGCTGGAGAGCAAGGAAGGATTTGCAAGAGCTGCCTGCAGCCCTGGGGCACATCTGGCACCTCCTCTTACCCGACTCGCAGTGGTGGCCGGTGTAGCCTGGCTCACAGAGGCACAGGAATTCAGCGATGCGGTCCTTGCACTGGCCACCGTTCAGACAGGGCTGGGACCAGCACTCATTGATCTCTGCAGACATTTGGGCAAGAGATGTGAGCACTGGGCAGGGGTCCCTGGGGGGCTCTGTCCAATACATCCTGGGGTCACCAAGCCATGGCTGTGACCACAGCCCAGTGGGATGGTCCCCCAGGGCTTGGCCACTCCCAGGCACTCCTCACCATCACATTCCGGGGGGTCACTCCAGACACCTGGCAAGCGGCAGACACGGGGGTGGTTGTGCTGACTGAGAGTGTAGCCCAGTTCACACTGGTATTCAGCCAGAGAGCCCACCTTGGTGGAGTTAAAAGAGGCTTGGCCATGCTTCACATCACTGGGGACACCACAATCAACCTCTGGGGAGAGACGAGGGGAATGAGCAGGGCCTGCAGAGGCGACCCGGGTCCTCAGCTGGCAGGGGCAGCACAAGGCCCTTACCAGACTGGCAGTGCTTCCCTACATAGCCCATCGGGCACATGCAAGCGTAGTCCCCACCAAGGTCCTCACAGGTAGCACCGTTCTCACAGGGGCTAAGGAAGCACAAGGAGGGCACTAGAAGAAGAGCAGAGCAAAGAGTGACTGCTGCAGAGCCCAGAAAGCAGAGCTGGCAGAGACCAGAGCCAGCTCCCTTTCCCTCCAGCAGCACTGCCCTGCTCTCCAGCAGGGTGCAAGGAAGAGTCAAAGCACTTGAGATCAGAGGGAAGGGCGTTCAGAGCAAGCAGCAAGGCTTGTCTGCAGCTGCCATGGCTGTTGGCTCTACCAGCAGCCCCAACACCTCCCCAGGCAGCCCCTGCCCTGGCGTGCTCTGCTCACACCTACCAATCTCACAGTGCCGGCCAGCATAGCCCGGGGGACAGTCACACTTGTACTTGCCGATGTAGTGGAAGCAGGTGCCTCCATTCTGGCAGGGCCCCGAGGCGCAGGGGTCCGGCTTACCTGGGGGCAGAGGGCAGGCGGGAGCTGAGCAGCCAGCAGGAATGACTACCACCTCTCCTCCCCAGGTGGGGGCTGGGGGCCATACCGATCTCGCAGTGCTTGCCCGTGAAGCGGTAGGGGCAGGTGCAGTGGTACTCGCCCTCCACCTCCCTGCAGGTGCCCCCATTGCGGCACGGCCCTGTGCTGCAGAGCCGTGGCTTGGCTGCAGAGAGAGCGTCAAAAGCAGGGATCATCCACTGCTGCTGAGAGAGCCACCACCTCCCGTCAGCACCCACCAAACCCCTCACTGTGGGATGGCCGAGCACACCCAGGCCTCACAGCCCTGGGCTCAGTGACACCGCTAAACACACCCTCCATACGTGCTGGGACCTCGAGGGGCCATGGGACTGGTGGCTGCTGCCACGGGCAGAAGCTCAGGCATGTAAAATAACCTCCAACACTGATGGTGTTGTGCAGAAAACAACTGGACCAGCTGCTGTGACTATCAGGGGCTGTGAAGGGAGTCATGCAATCCTCCCTGCACCCTGCAGGATGGGACAGGATAATCTGCACCCACTTCAGCTGCAACTCAGCAAGCCGCCACATCTCCCACAAGGAGCTCTTCTCCCACCCCCTCCCAGGTGTTGGGGCCACCAGGGAGCTTCGTGCAAGTACCTTTCTCGCAGTGCTTGCCAAGGAAGCCTCGGGGACACTCACAGGTGTACGAGTCATCATGAACCTCACAGGATCCCCCATTCATGCAGGGCTCCGAGTCACAGGGTGATGGCATTGCTGCAAAGCCAAACATGGAGTGTCACTGAGGACGTACGACCAGGGGCGTGTGGACCACTCCCCAGCCGATGACTGTATCCTCTGCTGACCCTATCACACGTCTCTCCCCAGGGCTGGTCCTGCATCTCTGCAGACGAGACTTACTGTGGTTGGTGCCATAGTCGGTGTGGCAGACACAGAGATAGCTCCCACCATACTCCATGCAGTAGCCTCCATCTGGGCACTGGGTGTTCATGTTACATGGCGTGGTGGTGACCTCTGCAAATACATGACCAGCGTCAGCCTCCAGCAGCAGGACACTCAGCAAGCTGCCTGGCCAGAAACAGGGGTCTCCTAACTTTGCAGGGTCTGACGAGGCAGGAAGGACCCCCTGCACACACCACAGACCATGTGAACAGCAAGGGCCAGCCTGGATGCTCACTGAGCATCAGAGCAGGAGCGCACAAAAGCTGCAGCTCCCTCCCCACCTGTGGGAGCTGGTCTGGGGCTCAAGGCGGAGTGATGGAGATAGAAGCATTGCTTCCTCACCAAGGGACAGCATTTCCAGGCTCAAATTCAGTGCATGCCCCTAGTACCATGCTATGCTCAGGCAGGAGCAGTGTCTCCTTGTCTGTTCACAGGCTGCCTGCTCGAGCGTCCCAGAGAGGGAGCAAACACAGCAAGTGAGAAGCCCTCACCTACCGAATTCACAGAGAAGACCAAAAAACCCAGGCAGGCATTGGCAGATGGTGACGTTTCCGTCCAAGCAACTTCCTCCATTGCGACATTCGCAGCCCTCCGAGAGCTCTGCAAGAGAGAAGACCAGAGCTTCCCAGGATCTCTCCTTCTTAGAGGGCTAGGACAGCCAAACAGCCTTGCTGGATGCTACCCACAAGGGAGTTTAGTTGGGTGGCAGCCACGAGCCCCCTGCAAACAACCAGGCACAGCCTCCTTCAGCAGGACGGACTCACTGTTCAGTTCAAGAGCCTGAATGGGCTCTCTGGGGCTGCTGCTTCTCCCTCTCAGTTCCCCGAAAGATGCCACACCCCACCAGAGACTCCCTGGTACTCACTGTCTCGACAGTCCTGTCCGGTGTAGCCCTCCTGACATTTGCAGATGTAGCCCTGCTCTGTTTCCAGGCAGCTGCCCGCGTTCTGGCAGGGGTGGGAGAGGCAGGCGCCAGGCACATGGGGCCCGCCTGTGGGGAAGGAGGAGGCTGAGCCAGAGCCATCCCAGCCTGGGGCTGGAACACCCTCTGTCCTGTGGGAGCTGGGGCAGAGCTGGTCTAGCCCATATTCACACCAGAGACTCCATCATGGCTGAGCAGCTCTGCTGGAAAGAGCTCTCTCCTGACAGCACCATGACCCCTCTGTACAACTCGCCCGCCAGCTTTTGGCAGTGCCTAGGGCTGACACAGCCCCATTTTAGCCATTTGCCCCTTCCTCCCCAGCTCTCCCCAGCACAGCTCCCATGTCAGGCTGGGCATGGTGCACCTCCACTCACCATACTGGCAGTTGTTGCCATAATAACCCGGGGAGCAGGTGCAGATGTAGCGGCCGGGGCGGATGTAGTTGCACGTCTGACGGTTTCGGCAGCTCCGGTCCTCACAGGAAGACGAGTCTGGTGTGGAAAGCAAGTGATGAGCAGAGCCCAGCCCTGGGAGAACATAAAGGACAGTCCCTGGCATGGGTCATGCCAGGGTGAGGCAGGAGCAGGCACCTGTCTCACAGCGCTGTCCCACGAAGGGCTCTAGGCACACGCATGTGAAGTTATCGACCAGGTCGACGCAGTGCCCACCATTCAGGCACGGGCTGGACTCACACTCATTCACCTCTGCAAGAGGAGGCCAGCAGAGCAGTCAGGCCACATGAGAGCAGTGCTGGGCTATTGGTTCACCTGCTGCCTCCCATCCTGGAGGATGCTCAGGAGGGGGAAGGCAACAGCCAGGAAAAAAAAAAGTCAGCACCATTGGCAACACCCGGCACTTCCCTCCCAAACCACAGCTGGGGGGGAAGCAGGGTGGGAAAGTAGCTTGCCCATGAAGTGTCACCATCTCCCCTGTACACTTGCTCCTGTAACCCACCTGTCTGGCAGTCTGCCCCTGTGTAGCCCAGCTGGCACAGGCAGGCAGCTGTCCCGTTTGCCACCTGGCAGCTCCCGCCGTTCTGGCACACCCTGCTCTCACACGGTGACTCTTCTGCAGGGGGACACCAAGAAGAGAGAGGGGATCAGCTCAGGCACAAGACCAGCACGTGGCATCCTCCGCACACACGGCGATGCTGGGGCTGGGCAGAGAGCACAGCTTGGAGCCACCAACACACCCTCCGGTGGGAAACAGCAGCCGCACCCCCAGTCACAGCTCTTCCTAAAACCCTTCCTTGGGCAGCTCAGCCCTTTCATCCTCCTGCTCCTCCTGGATGCCAGCATGCTGTGCTTGGCATTTCTCCCTCTCTTCCTTCCCCAAAAGTCCTTCCTTCCCTACTAGCCTTCTCCACCAGCACAGTGGCTTGCTGGGAGCCAAATGCCTTGGTGGCACTTCCACTGGTAGGCAGAGGCCAGTAGTGGGGGAAACCAGCCACCAAAGCCCGCGCCAAGGACTGGGAGAGTCCCTGCTGGCTTTGGAGGGCTCAAGACCAGAGTATCACCTGTGAAAGCAGGGCCTCTGAGACTTCTGTTTAAGCACTAACTGTAGGCTTTCCTCACTAAGGGAATGGTGGTGGGGAAAGGTGCTGGTGGCAGCACTGAGCCGAGCCCTTGGAGGAGCAGGCTGCCAGCAGCAGGAAGGGCTCACGGCCAGAATAAAGTTTCCTTTGCCTGCAGCAAGCTGAAATCCAAGCTGGCCACTGGAAAGTGCTTCAGCCCAGCAGCTGCTGTAGGAGCCCCAGTCTCAAAGGTCCCCGCTAAGAGTGGCTGTGCCCCCCAAGCCTGAGGTCTCTGCTCTTCAAGAGCAGCAAAGATACAGTCGCGCCACATCAGCGGCCTCGTGCTCACCAGTCTCACAATTGGCACCTCTGAAGCCCAGTGGGCACCTGCAGGTGAAGCTGCCAGCACCATTGAGGCAGGTGGCTCCATTCTGACACGGGTGGGACAGACACTCATCCACATCTGAAACAGAGCCCCGAGTGGGGGCAGGAGCTCAGGGCAGGGACAGCCACAGAAAGACAGACTGCAGCATGCAGGGGTGACACTGAGAGCAAGACCTGCTCCCTGTGGCAAGGTGCTGGGAGCTTGGGGCTGGCACTCACCAACATGGCACCTCTTCCCAGTGAAGCCAGCCAGGCAGGAGCAGGTGTAGGAGGGGTTCCCTGTGATGCAGTCCTCTATACACTTTCCCCCGTTCAGGCAGGGCCGCAGCGTCAGGCAGACAGAGGCTATGGGGACAGGCAGTGCCCCCTTGTCAGCCCGTGTCCCTGCAGGGCTCACCCACCACCTTCCAGCCACACCAGCACTGGGGTCTGTCCCCACACCCACCCAGCTCCCCAGCGTGCTCAGGGAGCCCATGGGGGATGCCTGCCTCACAGTAGGGCAAGATCCACTCCTTGCAGGCTCCCCTGGGACAAGGGGGCAGTTTTATTCCTCTTGTGCAGAGGTAGAGGCTGCACAGGGTCAGCCCAGCCAGCTGGGCTGACATGAATGTGCCCTCACTCATCACCCAGGGCAGAGGGAAAGGGGATAGGAGAGCCCATGTACAGTAAACCCACTAGTAACATAAGATCACAGGTGGATAAAAACAGCTGGAGGAGAGTGGGGACAAGGAACAGGAGTCCAGCTGCTTTGTGGGGTATGCATCAGAACCCCCGGGGTGAGGAGTGTGGCCCAGACCTAGAGCCCCAGTCCCACAGGGGAGGCTGGCAGCCAGCAGCCCCCTGCATGGCTCACCCCAGCCTCCTGGGATTAACAGAGGTGTGCATCCCTCAAGGGTGCCAGCCCCTTGCGCCCTGCCCTGCCTGGCAGCGGGCTGGTGGGGTCCCACTTGTGCACCATCACCTCCTCCCCAGCCTCCCTCATTGCTCCCCACAGGCTCTTTTTGTCTCAGAAGTCTTCCTTCCCTCCCCATTTGCTCTCCCAGCCCTGGGGCACCCATGGGTGCAGTCCCCAGCCAGAGCAGATGCTGAGGACAGTTCCCCCCATGGCTGTCTCCCCTCCCTCCCCAAGCCATTCAAGCCGTCTCCTCCACACCACAGAGGCAGGGGTTGAGGCAGGGAAAGATGGGGCTGGAGAACAGTGTGGGGTTGGGTTGGGAGTTAAATAAACCTAACTGCTGTCCTCTTACTTGTGTTGCTGCAGCCCCCCACTTGCACCTGGGCATCATCGATTCTGAACACCCAGCGCCCGGGGATACCCACATTTGTCGTCATCTCCACGTCAGCGATGTCATCGGTGCGGGATCCGGGGATGTTGAAGTAGCGTTTTCCATCACCAGCATTAAAACCTGCCTGGTAGGACAAGGAGAGATGGTAAAGGGACATCACTAGTGCACAGGGGAAGGTGGCTGCAGCACGAGGGCTCATCTCTTCTGATGACAGCACCACTCAGACCAACCGTCTCCTTCCGCAGACCCCCGGCCAGCGCTCAGCCCTGCCCACACCCCAGGATGACAGTTGGCACAACGGGGCAAAGTGACCACCCTGCCTGCCTGGTCCCTGCCCTCGGTTCAAAGCCCTTCCACTTCCTCTACACCTGCAGCATCCTACTGGCTGCAGACAGGCGAGCAGGGAGCCAAGCACAGATCAACTGCCAGTAAATTCACACATCCGAGTCGGGACTGGGGTTTTTTCAGGTGTGGCTGTTGGCTTTTTTTCCCTTAAACACAACAACGCACACAAGGATGAAATAAAAATACAAGAGAAAGCTGTGCTGGCTGCAGCAGCTGCTCTTAAAGGCTGGAGTTAGGAAGGAAAAGGGACTATGAGGCAGCAGCCAAGGCAAAGACCTGTGGTTTTGGGATAACAAAGCCCCCTGTATGGTCTCAGCTTTGGGAGCCAGAGCATACACGGATATTTAAGAACCTACAAAAAAAAAAAAAAAGGCAGGAGGAGGCTTTCTACCTCTAAAAAACCCAAACCAGGAGCAGCAAGCTCTCACAACAGATGCACTACATGGGCACCCTGGGGGGGTGTATTTGCCACTTACCTGCGCTGCGATGCCGCCAAGCCCAGCAAAGTCCCCCCCACTGCTGGCGTGCATACCCGTGGTCCAGGTGATGGACTCATAGTTGAAGATGGTGAAGGAGAGCTTGCCATCTGTGATGAGGACGATCTGGAAAGTGTTTACCTGCAGCAGGGAGGGGGAGAAAACAGTAAACAGGCAGGAGTGGGGCAGGCAAGCCAGCCAAAAACCAGTCAGAAAATAAAATGACAGAAAGAGCATTTAGCAAAGGCGTGTTTCTTTCAGCCCCAGTCCTCCTCTGCTAGAAAAGGCAGTTGGGTTTAATTATTTTTAACCCTAAGGTGTTGTGATCCTCCCCACTCAGCAGAACAACTTGCTCCTCACAGGGGAACCAGAAAAATTAGGAGAAATGCAGTTACTGAGCTTCTGTAGAAAGGCACCACACCCCATTCACAACCAGCTCCTCAGCACAGCCACAGGCAGGCAAACGTCACCACGCTGATGCCCAAGAAGCGGGACACCAGCAATTTGCAGCCCCCACACAACACAAGGAGGAGGGTTTGGTTTTGTCAGCGCTGCCTTGTCACAACATGGCATCATGACGGATCTGCCAGGGTCAGCTCAGCCCTGCAGACAGCTTCTTGCCACCTGCAGCAGGAGTGCCACCATCATGGAAGCACCAAAGCTCCAGTGGGGTGCTCCTTTAGAACAAAAATGAAACAAACCCCCCTGAACACTACCTCTAAACTAACGGCTGCCTTGTGACAGCCACTCACCGGCGAAAACGAGTTGCCCCCGAAGAAGGTCACTCGGTACCAGGTGGCAATGAAGACCCACTGTGCAGAAAACCCCGTGAACTCAGGGAAGTACTGTGCAATGTCCCTGCTCGCCCTCTCCAGGATGGGCTGCTCCATGCTCTCCCGGTAGTACACATCGCCCGCCCGGCGGTTGTCCACGTCTGCCCAGAAAGCAGCCACTACCCGCCGGTCCTTGGAGATGGGGAAGGCCACTGGTGTGAACTGGGAGACCTCCTTCAGGAACGAGATGATCCCGTTGTTGTTCACCTGCAAGACGGAGGGAAAGAAACAGATGTACCTGATTCCTGTCACCAGCAGGAATCCATGTTTCAGAGGCACTTTCCCTTTCACTGCGTTTTCCTTGCCCTCCCCCTCCCCCCAAATATTAGAGCACTTCTTCTTCCTGCTCTTGGAAGTGAAGACATCCCCTGACCCCACAGCCCCCCGCTCCATCCGCTCACTTGCTGGACTGCAGCTGTGGGGAGGCAGCCACCGAACAAACCCAGCCCTGTTCTGTGCTGCGGCCAGGCCAGGGGAAGGAGGAACAGCTGAGAAAACTGCGGCAGCCCCGGCGATCCCAGCAACCAGCTCCAGCAGCACCAGCCCAGCAAGCCCCTGGGTTGCAGGGTAAGAAATGGGGGACATGGTGCAGGCAAGAGGCCCTCAGGGAGGGGGCAGCCCTGGCAGCGGCATCACACTCGTGCCAACAAGCAGCCAGCATCCCACCAGAAGCCATGCTGAGGTGAGTGTGCCCATGGCCCAGCCGGCCACACAGCCAGGCAGGGGGTGGCTGGGCTGTGACAGCCTCATGTAACCCCTGGAGAGTGTCCCCAGTCCCTGAGGACTGTCCCCAGCCCCCCCTTCTGAGCACAGGGCAGTCCTTGCTGTGACTAAGGGAAGAGGATTCCTGTTTCCCAAAGCCTCCGTAACCCCATGGTGTTTGGAGGAACATTCTTCCCCTGATTAAAGCAAGATGGGAGAGAGCTGGAGCCAAGAAGGGCTTTTTTGTTGTTGTTGCTGGTTTTTACAGAGGAGGAGGGGGCAGTTGGAGACAGCTCTCGTGGTCACAGGTTTACAGGTGAGCCCAGGCCCACACCAGCTCCCTGGGACGGCAGCTCCCCGGGGAGGGGCAGCCCTGCCATGCAGACTGGTGGCAGGCAAGCTGGCCCTGCAGGGCAAAGAGGTCTCAGTTCAGGGGAAGGGGGACACGCTGCCCTCTGACTCCTGCAGCCCCTCCAAGTCCCAGAGGTGTGCTGCAGATCCCACAAGGGACAGCCATCACGTCACCTGGCTTCTCCCTGCTTCTTTTTCTATCCTCCCACTGTGGCTCAAGCCCCAAGCCCAGGTCCCTCCTATCTGATGGTGGGGCTGGTGCTTCTGTCAGGGGAAAAGAACCACCAGTGAGGATCAAGGACCTCCTGCACTCAGCCAAGGCAGCAGGACGGTACATGAGCTCAGCTCCAAGATGGCACTAAGGCAATGCTCAGCCCTCTCTTTCACCAGTCAAGTCTGGAGCATCTGTCAGTCCGGAGCAAACCAGGGAGAAGGAACCAGGATGCCACAGGATTCATTATGGCAGGGGGCAGCCAGCATAAGGAGCACAGACTCCACTCCAGGACACAGGGCAGGCGTTTGGTGCTAGCACCACCCAAAAGGCTCCAGGGACAACCAGGGCTGCTTCTCTGCCTGATGGCCAAAACTGCAGGGAACACGATGGGCCAGGTGTGACTCAAGCTCTCCAGCTGTGGTCCCCTCCAAGTGGCTCGGGGGCTGCAAGGGAGCACATCGGCAGAAATCCCAGCAGCCCAGCGTGAGCAGGACGTGCCAAGCGGCCAGCCAAGCCCACTGCAGCACAACTCAATGGGCAGCTGTGTTTATTCTGCATCGCACCCAGAGCCGCGCCGCCTCCTCCCCAGCGAGGGCTGCCGTCCAGGGTCCGCAGCGTGCCTGCTCCGAGCTCACACCTTCCCGAGCCGCCTGGCTCCCTGCCACCGGGACCCCCGCCCCACGCTGCTGCGGGTGCAGTCCCGTGAGGTGCGGGTATTCTTGGGGCTAAGCCTGGCACCGGCACTCCCGGCATGCCAGGGCCAGCACCTCGCCGCGACACCCGCGGCAGGCCCGGCCTCACCAAGCCTGGGGCCCCGCCAGACCTTCCCCGGCCCCCGGCGTGCCAGCATCGCGGGGATGCTCCGGGTTCAACGGGGACCGCTCCGTGGTCCCTGCGGACGCACGGACGCGCTCGGATCTCCGAGCGGGGCAGCGAGCACATGAAACCGACATGAAAGTGACACGGAGCCATAGGAAAGCGACACGAAAGCGACACCGCGAAACGAATACAGACGAGTCCCCGTGGGAGCCCCCCCCCCGCCCCGCAGCACTCACGTAGAGGCCGGTGTGCCCCGCGCCGAAGAAGGGGAACGGGAGGGCGAGCGGCCGCAGCTCCGAGCCGCCGTCATCCTGCTTCCGCGTGGCGGCGTCGCCCTGCGCGGGCCCGAAGGGGTAGAACTCCGACAGCGGCACCACGCCGCCCGCCCACAGCCACTCGCCCAGGGCCACCAGCACGGCCCAGCCCGCCAGGCCCGGCATGGCCGCTGGGACGCGCCGCTCGGCTCCCGCCCCCCTCCCTCACGCCGATCCCGGCCGGCGCGGCATTGGCGGCGCGGCAATGGCGGCTGCCCGCGGGCACCGAGATGGCG
>VYZX01018786.1:727986-763741 GCA_013401335.1 Brachypteracias leptosomus
GGGGGGGGCCGCCCGCGCCTCCTCCCCGCTCCCCCGCGGAGGGACCCCTCGCCCCCACCGCGTCCCTCACGGAGGGACCCCGCGCCACGGCCTCATCACCCACGGAGGAAAAGTAGCCGCCACCCGCGGACACGCGTGGGTGCGGAGCCCCCGCCCCGGGGCCGGCCGCAGCCCGCTCCCCCCCAGCTGCAGTTCAGCAGGGGGTCCCTTCTGCTTCTTTAAAACAGGACGCGATAGAGGAAAAAAAGAGGGGTGGTGGGGGAAAAGTTGTTGTTTGCTTTTTTTCCCTTTCTCTCACTTTTTTTTTTTTTTCAGGTGCTAAAAATATTATCAGGAAATTATTTTCAGGAATGCCATGTTTTAAGTTACACTTTAGGCTCAAGGGCCTCTTTGTCTCCACTGGAGGAAAAAAAAAAACCCAAAACCAACCCACACCCACCCCACATTTATCATCAGCAACAGGTTTTAGCAAAGAAACCTGAGTCCGACAGCAAACTGGCACGGCTGCCCCAGGGGACCCCATTAAAAAGCACAACTGCTTTGATAGTCCATTGCTAGTTAAGGATGGGTGCCACCAGAGCTGCTGTCGGGCAGGTGCTGGGGTGAGGGACTGGGAGGGACTGGGTGGCCCCCACAGCTGTGACCAACCCTTCCTGCAGCACAAGCATCTGGGTGCGTGGGCACAGCCAGGAGGGATGTGGGAGAGAGATGCCAGGAGGGATGCTAGATTCCCCATCCAGCCTGGTCCAGAGTCCTGACAGAGCCAGGGAGGGCCGACCCGTGCCCCCAGCACTGGTGCTGTGGGAACCCGGTCCCTGGCTCCAGAGGTTTTCTGGGCTGTTCCACACCCCAGTGTATAATATCCTCTGCTGTAAGGATTGCGAGGTATGTTTGAAAAGGGGCCAAGGAACAAATTATGTAAAGAGTGAAGCGGAGGAGCAAACAACAGCAGGACTGGGTTAGGACCAGCCATGGATGTTGCCATGGAAAGGCTGCCTCACCAGGGGCCCAGCTCTGCCATCTGTGCGAGGATGCTACAGAAATCCTCCCCCCCACTCTTCTGGCTGCCCCAAGGGGTGGCAGTACTGGCACCAGGATCTCCCCTCCCTGCAGAGCAGGGGAAACCAAGGCATGGGGTGGGGGCTGAGAGCAGGACAGGATGCAGGGAGGACCTTGAGGACAACAGGGATGCAGCACCCAGGACAAACCTTCAGGACTCCAAATCACTCTCTGGGTGGCATGGCATCTCTGGCTCCCACAGCACCAGGACCTGCCCCTCCTCAGAGTGGCCCCAAAGCCAGATCCTGAGATCTTGCCCGACTTCTTGAAATGCCAGGGTACCGGGTCAGCACCAACCCTCCAGGACCAGTGTCCAGCAGCCAGTCCCCACCGAGCCCTGCTGCTGAACAGGGCAGTCCTTGTCCCTTTAAAAGTCTCCTGGAAGAAAATGTTAAAAGGAAAAGAGAAAAAAAGAGGCAAAATCCAAAATAAATAAACGGCCACATCCGGATTTCTCCCCTGAGACACTATTAAAAGCTTTATGAGTTTGATATGAATTACCCTCCTCAGCCATTTACAGCTGATCTTCTGGAAGGCATTAGGCTGCTCACTCCTTCCCCAGCCAGGGGGATGCCGTGGGAGGAAACGCGGCGGGGGCACCACCACCCTCTCCATGCGGCCCATCTGCGGCTCCAGGGGTGCTGGCAAAGACCCTTCTCTTGTGGGGAGTGGCTGGGGTGGGCCTTCTGGCTGTGCCCATCCACCAAGGTGCAGCTGGGAGGGTGAGCCCCTCACTGCCATGGTTCAGTTGTGCCCATTTCATGTCACTTGCTCCCAGAAACCCTTTCTGCTGACCCTACCGTGCCATGCCAGACCCCACTGCAAGCTCAGCACCACCCTGCCCACCGCCCTGCCGCAAGCACCCCCACGGGGGCAATCCCGGGTTTCTGCTGGTGGGTTCTCCTCCAGAGGCAGCCGTGACGGGCAGGGGGAGCAGCCCTGCCAGCACCCCTCCCAGGAGCGAGGGAAGGATTTTCTTGCAGGCAGGCTTCACACGGGAAAACAGAGCAGCTCCCCCTGCGCGTCCCAGCCCAGCCCCGCAGGATGTTAAATTGAAAGCAGCAAACGGAGCGGGGCGAGCAGCCGTGGGCCCCAGCCAGCAGCTTCCTCTGGGCCAGGGGCTGGGGCCAGTGCAAAGCCAGGCTCTGTGCTGGGAAGGCTGGAGGAGTGGGGGGGAAGAAGCCCTTTCCCTGCACCATCTGGCCAAGCTCTGGACACCACCACCCACGTCCTCTCCAAGAGCAGATGCCTCTTTCTTCTGCCCACAGCTGCGTTTAGGGTGTCCAGCTTCTCAGTGGCCTATCTCTGCCTAGCATCACAGCGCTGGAGTTGCCCCACATCCATGGGCAGTTCCTCCCAGCTGCTCTTCACAACCTCAGGATCACCCACCACCTCCAATGAAAGGCAGCCCTGGAAAAACATTGGGAAAGTGCACAAAGCCCTACGTACCCCGACCCTGGCCAGCCCCGTGTGCTTCAGGGGAGAGGGAGGATGTGTGGAAGGGACCTGGGGAGATATTAACAATCCAGAGTGTGTTCAGCACGGATGCTTTCGGGCCGAGAGGCCTGCAGGTCAGCACATGGCTTGGATTTGGCTCTCCCTCTCCTTCCCAGCTAATTA
This sequence comes from Brachypteracias leptosomus, assembly GCA_013401335.1. Lineage (NCBI taxonomy): Eukaryota > Metazoa > Chordata > Aves > Coraciiformes > Brachypteraciidae > Brachypteracias > Brachypteracias leptosomus. The sequence continues at coordinate 730,666 of VYZX01018786.1, forward strand.
GGCCAAGCACAGAAAGTGTTCCCTGTGGATGCGGAACACGTGCACGGCACAAGCATCACCTCCTGCGGGGGAACTGGCCCCGGGAGCCCCCTCCTTGGGGTGTGAGGCAGCAAGGTAGCCCAGGGAGGTGTGCGGGGGCTCAGCAGGGAGCTGAGGGTTTAATGAAGGGGTTTGAACTCGTTATCTGGCCCCGGTTCAAAGAATGCAAGAACGTGAATCACGTGCTTAAATGCGGGTGGTGGGAAGGGGCTGGAGGGCAGCCAGGAGGAAGGGGGTTACTGCAACACACGGCTCCCATTCCTGCTTTGCTGCCCAAGCCCACAGAGGTGCCCGCCTCTGCCCTCTGGCTCTATGGGAACAGGGGGGACTCCTTCCCTTCTCCCACTCCCTCACCTCCCCCTGCCACCCCAGGACACCCTGAACCCTGTGGCCGATGCTTCTGGTGGCTACAGGTCAGCTGAGCTATGGGCAGCAGGGTCATTATGTGGTGGCAATCACCTACCCCACCTTGCCCCAGGCAGGAGAACCCCAAGCTCCAGCTGCTGCCATTTTAGGACCATTCCCTTGGCTCCCTGGGCAGCTGAAACTGTTGCCTGGGGAAGTCCCATCCCTGCCTGGATCTCCTTGTGTGAGTTGATGCAAGTGAAAGCTGCTTACCACCGTGGTCCCCAAAACACATTAATGAAGACCTCAAAACTGTTGCAAGCTCATGCTGTCAAGTCTGGCAGCTTGCAGGGCTGGGGCTGGCCACGAGCACCTTCAACATCACAGCGTGGCTTCGGAAAGCTACACCGGATTTCCCAACCCAGCTCCTTGGATGTTCTGCTGCTTTGATTATTTGACAGACCATGTTTTTTAAATTATTCTTGTATAAATATTTACGCGTTTTTACAAGAACCATGCTTTGAGCAACAGGCCATGGCAGAGGAAGGGCCAGAGGGGAGAGGGCTGGATGCTGGATTGTTCCATCTCTGCTCCGCAGGTCAGCTTGGGGTTGAGCGTGGCCAAAGGTGCACATTGCTGGCCGCTGCTGGGAGTCCCGTGGTGCCCCACGGGCATGCCTGGCCTCACCCCCAGCCTCATGCCAACCCCCTTTGCCTGCTCAGGTCTGGGAAGCACCTCCCGCAGCCATCCCCAAGCTGTGAAAGCCCTTTTGCTGCCCCACTACCAGGTAGCGAGGGGTGATGTGGATGCTGGTGGGACAGAGGCCACCCCTCTGATCCCACTCCCACTCCACACACAGCTCCTCCGTCCCCCACTCCCACTCTGCACCCCAGCCCTTGCACCCTGGACCAGGTTGGGGAGGAGGTGGTGGATGCTGAGAACCCCTGTGGGTCTTCCAGGGAGAGAAAGGGATGGGGTAGGGGACTCTGAGAATCACTGCAGCCCCTGCATCTGCTCCCAAGGCCCCAGGGCCAGGGCTGCAGAAAACTTCCCTGCTATCGTGGGGACTCTTCCTGCTGGCCTCCTCTGGCTCCCCAGGACTGTTGCTGTGGTTTTTTGGGAAGGATGAGGGTGAGCTCCCTCCCCTCCCCCACTCACATATGGGATCTGCAACCCAGCCCCCTGTTTTCCGCCGAGCTCAGCAGAAATTCACCCAGAAGGTCAGTGACCAGAGAAAGGGACGATCCATCATTAAATAAATTGTTTTCATTTCCCAGGATAAAGGAGAGGAAAAGGGGGCGGGGGCGGGGGTGGGAGGGGGTGTTGGATCAGGACTGAAAAAAATGAGCACAAGGCAGGAAAACCACCCCCCGCACTCCCTGCGTTCAGCAGCCTCAGCTCTTTCCCCGCGCTCTCGCAAGGCTTTTACAGCCAAAGCCTTTAATGTGATTATAATAATTATTTCTTTCCTAGCAATTTGTTGGTTGTTTTTTGTTTTTTTTAATAAACAGCCTCTTTTGAAATCTCAGAAGGGGAAGCCAAGACTCCAGCTGAGCCCTGGCCCGAAGGAAGGAGCAGGGACTGGGGAGCGTGCGAACGCACAGGGGTGCGTGCAGGAGAGCACGTGTGTGCGGGAACACCGGGTGTCCGTGGGGACACGCTGCGGGAGGGGACCCCCTCGGGGACAGCGACCATGCTGGGGGCTGCCAAACCTGGTTGTTCCCTGGGGACAAGGAGGTGGGGGATTCTTCTCCATTACTCTCGAACCCCCACTCCCACCCCTGCTCTTCTGCTCCTCTGTGTGGTCCCCCCCCAGCCCAGGGCCAGGCTTTGAAATCTGTTGAAAAGAGATCCTTTTTGCCAAAATAAACAGCCTGTCATGTTCAATTGCTCTCCCTTCCTCTCTGCCTCCCCTGCCTGCATCCCCACTCCACATCCCAGCCTTTTTGCCAAGGGCAGGAGGCTCGTGGTGCACCAGGGGTGCTGGTGCAGACCCAAGGTGCTGGGGCAGAGCATCACCTACCTCCTGCATCCTCCCTGTGCCCCACCAGCTCCTTCACCTGCCGGCTCAAACCCCTGGTATCTTTCTGCTGGGTGGTGATGGCATCTTGCAGGGTCCAGGGCTCAGCAGTGGTGTTGCTCATGGCGTCCTACAGAGGGGAGAGCTGGGTGAGGGATGCTGGGTGCTCACTGCAACCCCCTCATCCACCCCGCCATGTCAAGTGCTCCCATGTCCCGGGTTTTTTCCTCTCTCTCACTTGCTCATGCTCTTATTTTTGGGTTGTTTTCTTTCTCCTGTTTCTAACGGAGCAAAAATTTATAGAATCATAAAATGCCGAGTTGGAAAAAGAGTGATTAGCTCATTCAGCCCAGCCCTTCTGCCAATGCCAGGCTGTTTCCCACAAACCTCCCAGTGACTTGTCCAGACTGAGCACTGTGTGCTCCAGCCGTGCCTTCCACAGCCTAACTGACCTTCTTGCTAGGAGATTTTCCCCTCTTGCCTCCAACAGAGATGTGTTATGTTTGAGCCTATGACTGGGTTACCTGTCCTGATGCTCCCCTTGAACTGGGGAGCCCAGAACTGGACACAATATTCCAGGTGTGGCCTTACTAGGTAGGAAGAGAGGGGGAGGAGCTCCTCCCTAGACCTGCTGGTCATACTCTTTAATCCCCCCCAGGATACCATTGGCCTTCTTGGCCACAAGAGTACACTGTTGGCTCACGGTTAACTTGCTGTCCACCATGGAGTCCCCATGGGGTCCTGCAGCCCTGGCACAGCCACTGCAGCACAGCCTGGCTCAGGATGAGCTGCTCCCAGCTCCTCTTGGTGTAAGGCAAGTTCAGAGCAGACCTGCCCTGGCAACCCCAGGCAGCTGGACCTATGGGGCCAAGCTGGGCTAGGGCAGGAGGGCCATGGGGTTGCCTTCATCTGGCACTGGCTGAGAGTGGGTGGGTGCTGCTGGCATGCAGCCCTGGTGCCAGGAGAGACGTGGGAGACCACAGCATTGTCCTGGCATGACCTGTCGGCTGAGCATCTCTTGTCATCTGCTGGACTGTCGGGAGGGCCGTGTTGTGACTCAGTCCCCCGCCCTGGGTCTGCCCCAGAGGGACATGGTGCTTCTGGCAGCACTCCCTGGTGCTCCCCCGGCATCTGGATGTCCTAAAACTCGGCAGATTGCAAGGCAAGGATGGGGCGAGGAAGCAGCATGCTGTCGTGCGGCTTTATTGAGGAGAGGTGGTACAGGAGAGCAAGGGCAGGGCTGCTGGGGCTGGGTGGGGATGTGTGGCCTCTCAGCTCCCCCAGTGGAGCTGGGCGCCAGGGAAGGTGTTTCATCCCAGTGTACTTAATCTGAGGCCGGTGGATGGCATCCTGCACTGCTGGGCTCTGATGCAGGGACAGTCGATGGTGATGGGATGGGAGAGGACCTGTGGTCAGATCCTTCATCCACCCCTCGTGTCAGCTGGCAGTGGGGCTGCCATACCCTGGGGCCAGGGGAGGGGAAGCAGCTGCGGTCCAGGCCATCAGGCTGAGGGATGTCCCTGTGCGGGGGACCTGGACAAGGGGTTTTGAGCCACATCCAGTGTTTGTCGAGCTGCAGCCCCCACCTCCATGTCCCTGCTCTTCCAGCTTCTCCTCCTGCTCTGGCTTGGGCAGCTGGGTGTTGCAACATTCCTGTCAGCATCCTGGGGAGCCAATGGGGCCTCTCTGCTTGCCAGTGGCCTGCAGCTGGACATGGAGGGAAGTGCTGGGCCACCTTGTCCAGATCCCCTCTTTGCAGGGGTCCTCAGAGCCTACTGTGGTGGCAGCGCCCAAGGGCATCTCGCAGGGCATGCAGCACACGGTCCACGTTGGCACTGGTTGAGTTGCACCCCATGAGGCCGATTCGTAGGACCTGGGAAAAGAAGCAGGAGCATCTCCTACAGTACTCACCTTTGCAGCCATGCCAGGGCCACCTCCCTGTGGGCAGAGTGGCTGGTGGCAGAGCAGAGGCTCCCCAAGGAGCAGGGTCACCCAAGCAGTGATCATGAGTGGCCCAGCCTCAGTGCATGTGCGTAACTCCCTGCTTGCTCCTCTATGACATGGGTTTCTAGAGATGTGTCACCCTGCTAATTATGTGCACAATTATTCAATTACAAGCAGCAATTGTGTGTGGTTGGGAGCTGCTGTGCGTTGCTGCAGGCAATGGGATGTGTCCAGCCTTGTGTTTGCTGTTTGCAGCCAGCAAGCACCAGTTAATTGTGGGACACTCTGCTGATGGATGTGACCACAGCTGGGTTCTGTGCCCAGACATGGGCAGCAGGAGGGGAGGATGATGCCCACCTTGCCCACAGATGGACCCAGGCCTCCAGCAATCTCGATGGCATGGTTGTCCATGAGAAAGGTTGTGATCTCCTTCCAGTCATAGCCCTTGGGCACCCTGACAGTGGTGATGGTGGGAAGTCTTGCCTTCTGGGGAAGAGAGAAACTGGGTTAAATCTGCAGCTTCTGGCTGTGGCTCTGTCCCTCAGTGAGCCCGGCAGCCTGCCAGGAGAAAGCATCACTGGGGGAATGCTTTTTCTCTAGCATTAAAACCTGCTCAGGCACATCTCCAGCCACACAGGACCATGTCCTCACCCTACCCCCATATCATGATGGTGGGCTTGCCCCATACCTACCTCCTCCTTCACAAAAAGCTCAAGCCCCAGGTCACAGAGCCCCTGGCACAGCTGGGCACAGTTGGCCTGGTGTCGTTCCCATGACCTCTCCAGACCCTGTGGGCAGAGAAGTGGGAGATCATCCCTGCTGCCAGTGGGGACCTCCTGGCACCCGCTGCTCCTCCAAGCCCTGCTGGAGCCCCCCTGCCTGCCTGGTGCTGCTCACCAGCTCTGCCAGCAGGGCCAAGCCTTCCCGCAGGCTGAAGAGGCTGTTGATCGGTGCCGTGTGGTGGTACCTGAAAAACCCAAGAGCACCCAGGTGGGTTCAGCCCAGGCTGCGGCAGAGCAGAACTCCAGCTTGTGGAGGGGGAGCTGGGGTGCTGCATCTTCCAGCACAGAGGGGATGTAAACTCCTCAGGGCTACTGTGACCAGCAGCCAGGGCCTGAGCCCTGCAGGGCAGGCAGCCCTTGAGCTGGGGCAGAGGCTGGCAGTGGGGTAGGTGTGCCCATCTGTCCAGGACAGCCTGCCCTCACCTTCGTGGCTCCCCATCACAGCCCCAGTAGTTTCCCAGCCAGCCCATGTCCAGGTAGAAGGATGAGGTCTTCTTCTTTCTCCTCAGCATCTTCTCCCTGGGAAAATAGAGTTCTGGGGAGGAGCCAGACCTTGACTCCATCAGCTCAGGGGTGGGGTCAGTCCCCCCTTAAAGTTAGCGCAGAAGCAAAGTGACTGCAGAGGCTGGCTCCAGTGCCCACCACCGACCTTGCAGAGCTGCTGCTGTGCGTGCTCTCCAGAGTGGGGCTGGAGTGGATGGATGGCAAAGCAGGGGGAGGGTGACGGCCTGCCCCCAGCCCCACTGCCTCTCCCTGTGGAGGGACAGGGCTGCCCTTACCTGGCTCGCTCACTGAACGAGATGGGGGCACTGCCAGGGGGTGCGTTGAGGACTTTCTGAGACCCCGAGTATAGAACGTCGATCTCTGCCAGAGAAGGGAGGCAGCATCTTAGGGACTGGGGGCTCGCAGTGGGGACACACTGAGCTGCAAGTGGTGGGTGGGAAGCACAGGGTGGTACATTCTGCAGGTCCTGCTCGTGTTTGGCCTGCTTTGAAGGACACCCTGGCACTTCTGACGAACCCCCAGAGGGCTCTCTGGCTGCAGCTGGACCAGTTTCTAGTGCTGCCAGCCTGAAAGGTGGGTGATGGGGCTGATCCCACTGATCAGGAGTGAGCCCCCTTGTCCCCCGGGTGCCCATGATGACACTGTGGCTCTTACCCTGCTGGTCCATGAAGATGGGGGCTCCCCCAAGTGATGCCACCGCGTCCACAAGCAGCAGGCAGCCATGTCTATAGAAGGATAGAGCTCAGCCTGGTGTCCTTGCCACCTTCTCCTGCCACCTCGTCTTGCCACTCCTCTTCCTCCATCTCCAGCATCCCAGTCCCCCCAAGGCCATTTGTCTCACTGGCACCAACTGCTTCCAGCACAAAAGAGCCAGAGCAGAGCCCAGAGCACGTAAATCCCTGTGTCCCAATCACCAGCAGCAGCCTTGGGGTGCCACCAGACCCCACCGTGAGTGCCCATCGTGCACTGACCGGTGGCACAGCTCGCCCAGCCCCTCCAGTGGCTGCAGCACCCCAGTGGAGGACTCGCCGTGAGTGATGAAGAGCACTGAGGGCTTGTGCTGCACCAGGCCCTGCATGAAACAGAGGGAAAGGTGACTATCTTCAGAGCTGGCTCATGCCCTCCACCCTCCCCCACAGCTGGCACTCACCTCCTCTATGTCCAACGGGGTGAAGTACTCACCCGGGGACTTCAGCAGCTCATGGACGTTGGCTCCTGCAAGGGATTTGGGCAGAGGGGGAGTGAGGTTTGGGCATGCCTCCCACTGGGCAGCCCTGCTCCACATGCATGAACCAGGAGCACAGCCACCCACCAGGGTCTGGCCTCCCATGGATTTGTCCGGTGGAAAAAACAAACTACCATAAGCAGAGGGACATCACCCTGGAAAAATACCGGGGTGCTCTGGAAGCCATGTCACTGGCTGCTGTTGCTGGGATGGGGACAGCAAGCCAGGGGTCACATACTAGCATCCCCCATGAGCCCCACCGGTGCCATCCAGCTGTCCCCAGCATACCCAACCTCCTGGCAATATCAGCGGCACGTTGTCCCCAGATGCCATTGATGGCCACCAGCACAGTGTCACCATGTTCCAGGAGGTTCAGAAGGGCAGCTTCCATGGCACAGTGGCCAGTGCCACTGATGGCCAGGGTCAGCCGGTTCTGCGTCTGGAAGGCATACTGGATCCCCACCTTGATCTCGTCCATCACCTGCGGCAACAGGGCAGCACCTCGTCCCAGAGCTTGTGGGGGTGGAAAGGAGAGGAATGGAGGAAGGCTGGGGCAGGGCAGCTCACCTGCAGCACCTCGGGGTGCATGTGGCCCAGGAGCTGTCGGCTGCCCGCAGCCAGGATGCGAGGGGGCACGTTGCTGGGCCCTGGTCCAAGCAGCAGCCTCTCTGGCACAACCAGGGGCTGGAGCAGCACCTGGGGTGGGGGGATGCGGAACAGGCTGGTGGCCATGGTGTTCCTTGCCATCCCCAGAAGTCGGGCCCAGGGGAGAGGAGCAGTGGAGGCTGCATGTGCAGCACTCAGCACTGCACCACAGCACATCCTGCGCCAGCAGTGTCCTGTGTCCCTGTGGACCCTGACCCTGGGGCTCGGTGCTCCCTTCACTGGCCTGGACTCTGCCCCTGGCTACCTCCTCATCCAGTTAATGTGCCACCAGCAAGGTTTCTGTTGTCTCAGCCCCCTCATTTGGGGGGTTCTCCCCTTGCTAGTGCTGGGAGGCTGGCTCCCCAGGCATGCCAGCCAAGGCCTGCCAGGACTGGCAAGCACTCATACAGACCCATGGTCCATTGTATCATGACCATTCTCCAGCACATTCTCCCACATCCATACTCGGAAATACAAACAAGCTGCCTGCTGCTGGCTCCAGGAGTGGGAGAAGCCAGACAGTGAGCTAGCCAGAGAAGCCACTCAGTGAGCAAAGCTTCGGTCTGGGCATGATGGTTTTGGGGTGAAAAGTATGTCCCTGGCAGAGCTGGCACTGGTGGCTGGTGCTGAAGGCATCTGGAACAGGTGTATGGGGCTGGCAACAATGCCAGGTGAGAACACTTCTGTCTGGGCAGCTGGATCGTCATCTCTGAGAGGAGCTGGGAGCCAGTATGGCTGACACCACATGAATGATAGGAACCACAGTTAGCCTGGGGACTGCTGCCTGGTCATCTACAGAAGTGAGGACCACAAGTCCTGAAGTTCTGAAAGGTCCTGAGCCAGCCACTCAACGTGTGCCCCAGTCATGTGCTTCTCTGGCTCAGGAGACTCCCCATCACTGGGACTGATGATGGATGTTCACTGCATCCCCAAACTGCTCAGTCCCTAAAACACCAGCAGGAGACACCTGCTGGAGACCCACCACCCACTGTGTAGAGTAGGTGGATGAAGACTTCTCTGCTGCCTGTCCTCCAAGGTGACTTGTGGAAAGGCTGGGGCAGGGAGGGGATGTGTGGCCTCGTGGTTGGCGTGGAGGAGCGAGGGAGGATGCGCAGCTGGAAACAGCTGTCGAGGAAGGTGTAATCTTCTTTCCTCAATGGGTCTAAATTCCCCAGCGCAGATGGACAGGGCGCGGCTGCGCTGCCCCGGTCGCGGCGGGGCCGGGGGCTCCTCGGTCCAAAGGGGTGAAGAAGCTCCTGCACCGGCGGTGGATGCTGAGAGCCGGGTCCGGAGAGGAGGCAGCGCTGCTCGGGGTACCGCGCCCGGGGAAGCCGGGGACGGAGGGGGGGCGGTTNGGCGCCCGGGCGGGGCTGCGGCAGTACGGGCGCGGTCCCCGAGGCGCTGGCCAGGGAGTGGTCCTGGGGCTGCCCCGGGATGCTGGTGCCGCTCCTCTCGGTCCCGGCGGGGGCGAGGCACGGCGGGGGGGCGGGGGNTGGGGGGGATGCGCTGACGTCATCGCTCCATCCCCGGCTCTCGTCCTCCCGGTCCCCCCCCTCCCCTCCCTTCCCCCGGTCGGCGGCGGCCAACCAGCGCNCCATTTTGCGGGATTCTCCGAGGCGCGGGGGAGGGAGGCCGGGCGGAGGCTGCCCACGGGTCCCCGGCGCAGCAGCGGGCGGTGCCGCCCCGGCTTCCAGAAGGATCCCACCGGGGAGGCCCTTCCCGGGGACGGGGTGACACCTCTGCATCCTCGACACCAGCCTGGGGTGGCGAGGGGGAGGATGCCGTCCCTGCAGCCCGTGGGAGGGGGCGTACTGACCCCCTTTCATCCCAGAGCCATCTCCGCCCCCCTCTTCGTGGCAGGTGGCTTTGGCCATCAGCTGAGCCATCTTGCGCCATCATCGTTATGCTTCAGAGTCAACGACCGTGCTGGGGGGAGCGGTGGGCACCCCAGCTGGGGCTCTTGCCTGGGGAGATGGCTGGTGGAGGTGTTGCAAAGGTGAGGCTCTTGCTTGCCCCGCAAGGACAAGGTGCTGCTGATGATCTTGCACTCAGGGGCAGCTGGGCAGCGGGGCCGCCATGTCAATGAGGGTTTCTGACTGGAGAACAGGGTGGTCCCAGGGCAGAGGGGCTGGTGCAGAGCCCCGTGCTTGGCCACCCCGGCTCTCAGGGAGCAGCCCTGCCCCATTGTCTTCTTCCTTTGCCTCTTCCTCCTCCTCTTCCTCCCCCACGGGGCAGTATCCCCCCCCTCAGACCTCACAAAACAGCATCTCCTGCCTGCTCAGGTCCCATGCCTCCACTGTGGGGCTTGGGGAGGACAAGGAACCAGTCGAGCATCTCCCCTACCACCCCATGGCCACGCCCCCACACCCCAGTGCCCAGAGCAGCCCCTTGGCAGGTGGCCTCGGTGGCATGGGGGGTGGGCAGCAGACCTCTCCCCCAGGGTACAGCCAGGGGTGTGGTAGACTCTGCCATCCCCTGCCACTGACCTCCATTTTGTCTGGGAGGTGGCAGCTGACGCTGGAACAGATGCTGCTGCCACCACACCCTGCCTCCCTGTGTGTGGCCAGAGCTGCAGCCCCCAAACCCTGGGAGGCGTTGGGACCTTTGTTCCACCCCCCACCTCCAGCTGCCCACCCTTCTCTGTGCCCAGTCACACTGGTGACCTGCTGGAGCTCACTGCCCTTTCTGTGCAGCTTTTCCCCACTGTGGGTTTCAGTGTGCAGAGGATGGAGAGAGCAGGTGACAGAGTGCGAGGTGACTCGCCTTTGCAGCAGGGATGGGGAGCTGGTCAGTGGTGAGCAAAACCCCTCATCCACGGCCTTAAATTTGCTACCTGTGAATTCAATCTGTATTGAAATTTTCAGAGAGCTGCAAACACTGAAGCCATGGGGTGGGTAGGAGGCAAGGAGGCACAGGGCAGGGTGCCCATGATGGCAGCAGGGAAACGAAGGGGATGGATTTCAGCTGGGGATGGGGAGCACCTACCCCTGCCCTGGGCTGTCCTCTAAGCTGCTCCCTCGCCTGCAGGTGCTGCTTCAGGGAAAACTGCACAGTCATGGCCCCTTGTACTGTGCAGGGCAGGAGGCACCAGGAGCAGCCGCCAGGCCTTGCCAGTGGGAGCTGATGGTGCCCCATCATCAGGGCCAGCTGCCCCCAGTGTCCCCCACTGTGCCTGCTGTCCCCAGAAGGTGAGCAGGGTCCCACATGGAGCTGGAGGAGAAGGGCTCATTAAAACAAAGCCCGTCAGCAGCTGAGAGCACCATTGCTTGGGAGGCACAGCCAGATGGGGCATCACGCCCCTGCCACCAGGATGACGTGGGGATGCACACAGACAAAAGGAAAAACTTGCCTCGGATTTCCCTGGGCGCAGGCAGCTCTTCATCTTCCAGAGCAGCTCCTGCCCCGTGCTGGGCACAGGGAACAGGGTGTCCTGCCTGTGCTGACTCACAGCAGCATCACCCAGAAGATGGGCTGCACGACATGTCCCTGCAGCATCCTTTGGGGAAGAGTTGCTGTGGGTGGCACTTGGGGACAACACTCCCCGTCCCACTGGTCACCTTTCAGCAGTGGCAGGGAGGGCTGCCAGTCAGTAGCCCTCAGACTTAAAAGAGCTCTTGTTAGCTAATCTCTGCCCAATTAATCTTAGCTGATCCAGTTAATCATGGCTCTCTAGGCCTTTCGCTCATCATCGAGGGCTGGTGGGTGTGCCAGTAGGGATGGGCAGAGCGCAGTGGGCTGTGCAAGAAAGAGATGCCTTGCAGAGCTGGGGAACAGGGCTGGACATGCCCTCTAGCACCTTGGACCCGGTGACTTTGTTGTCCTCCTCCATTGCCTACTTTGCGTGTGGGGTGGCCCTGGGAGGAGTGGGGCCGCAGTGCTGGCCTGCTCCCAGCAAAAGGCTGATAGCGGCTTATTGAATTTCTCTCGATGGCGGGTTAAGCAGGCGGTGGCTGCCTGTCCCCAGGCAGAGCGAGCTGGCGGGGACCAAGCTGCTTGCCTGCCCCTGCCCTGCCTACCCCAGCATGTCCCCTCTTCTCTACACGATGGTGAACTGGTGCTGGCTGTGGCTTGTGATGCTGCCACTATATATGGGCTGCAGGATGAATTCCTTGCCCTAGCAGGAAAATAGGAGTTGGGGGAAGGAGAGGAAACTGGAGAAGGAGCTGGGCAGGGGGCTGCTGGTACTGCCCAAGGGAGCATGACACTGCCTGGGTTCCTTACACCGCTGTGGCAGAGATGGGACTGGAGAGCAGCAGAGGAGCAGGAGGGAAGTGATGCGTTGCCAGTCTAGGAAGCTGAAGGAAATGGATGGAGATAGAAAATGGAGCCGAGCTTGCAGCTCTGCAGCAGGGAATACTGTCAGGAAGAGCAGCCCGTGCTGCTGGGCTAGGCAAGCCAGATGGTTTGTTGGGAGTATGCCCAGGATGTGGGCATCAGGATGGCAGGAGAGAGGAAAGGTTCTGCCGGTGAGGAGGAGGCTTCTTGTGGTCAGTAAGGGTGGGCTGGAGGGGTACTGGTGTGTGGCTGAGCAGGCCCTTCCACCAACGGATTGTGAGCAGCCACCGATGGAGGGCACACAGCAAGATGAGATGCCTGGAAAAGTGCGATGAAGAAGAAACTGGAGCTCCTTTGTGAGAAATGATAGGGCTGGAAGGGGCAGTGATGGAAATGGCGCAGAGATGGAAGGGAATGAGGGCAAGGTCTGAAGCTACCCATGGCAGCTGGTCCTGGGGCTGGTGGGGTCACTGATGAGTGTGCCATTCCAGTGCCAGGGACTTGCTGAGGGCTGTGCTGCAAAGTGGGAGCCCAGGGACCTGACCCACCTCTTTGGAGCCCTTGGAGCTGGAAAGAAAGCAAGTGGGGGAAAGAGAGATGCCCCAGCTGTGGGGGAGGAGAGGGAAGCATTTGACAGGGACAGTTTTCAGGTGTAGCAGTGGATCCATCGTCCCTGAGTGCCAGTGGTGCCACGGGGTGGAGCAGCGTGAGCCAATGGCCTCCTGAGGATTCAGCCCTTCCACCCAGGAATATATCCCATTGTTTCGTGGGAAAAACAACTTTTTAGTTCCCCTTTAACAAGGAGTCCTGTTTAATTTTTCCTTTCTCCTCCATCTGAGAAAGCAGCAGAGGGGGGAAGGCAGAAGGTACTTGGCAGCCACTCACCATCTCAGAGGCTCAATGGTGGTGTTAAATGCCCACTTAAAATAATGCATACTCAAGAAGGCCTGAGACCAAATACTTGAACTCTGGAGCCGGTGGTATTTAAGGAGGTGATTGCTGGCTGAGCACCGTGGGAGCTCTGGAGCCGGTGGTGAGGGGAGGGTTGGGGAATTTTAATGGGATAAGATTTGTCCTCCTGCTGTCAGGGATGCAGGCTCATTTTTAAAACAGGTGAAGCATTTATGAAAGACAGCTCCGAGCTTATAATACTTTTTGGCTGCAAATTTTTCCATGAATCTGGCTCTGCCTTTGTGCAGAGCATATGTTTGTTTTCCTCCGACCCCCTTTGGAAACGAAACAGGAGCTGTCAAACCTCAGTTAGTTTTAAAGCCATCCCCTTCTCTTGGGACACTTTCCATTCTGTGCATTTTTTGTTTCTTCTTCTTTTTTTTTTTTCCCCCCCCTTCTTCACCACAAATTCAGCTTCATCTTTCATTTCCACCGTGGAAAAACCCATTTTGTGTTGAAGACCCATCCTTACTGCTGCGTTTCCTTTGAGTCACGGCCTGTAAGGAGAGCTGTGTCATTGCTCACTTCTGATCTCTTTCATGCAGGAGTGAGCATCCTGCTGGCAAAGACCAGACTCACGAAGGACCCAGTGGTCAAGGGAAGGGTCCCAACATCCTTATCTGGCCAATGCTAGTGATGCTTAACTGGGGCTTGGGAAAGGTGGGACCAGCTGCAGAGAGCCCATGCACCAGTGCTGGGACAAGTGGTTTCTCCAGGAGATGTTAGAGACAGATTAATTTAGTCTTGTGAGATTTGTGATGTAATAATTTACAAAGGAGTGGAAAAGTTATCATGAGCTGGGATCTTCAGCTGAGTGCAGTCGCCAACAACTTGCTGACTGGTGCTGCTCCTGCTGATGCCACACTTCTGCTTTTGCCAGGAGCTGAATGGGAGGCAAATGTTTCTTGACATGAATGCCACCGTTCTCCTGCTGCTGCCCAGTCCCTGCTCTGCTGGGGCTGGAGCAGAGGCAGGAGGCTTGGGTGATGGGCAGGGGCTTGTGGGCTTGCTTGCAGGTGAGGGGCTACTTACCCAGTGCCATTGGCACCCTGAGATGGAAAAGCTGCTCCCTGAAGGTCACACCGATGCTGATAGTCCCTGTGTGGCCTTGTCCCCTGCTGTGGGTGCCTGCCAAGTGATGCCACAGGGTGATGGAGGCTCTGGGTGCTGTCCTGGGGTAAGGGCAGGAATGTCCATGGGACCAAACAGGGGTTCCTGACCCAAGCTACAAGGGGGAGGCGGGAAAGGCAAAACAAGGACAGGCTGAGGGATGGAACAAAATGCTGTCTTTGGGCAGAGGCGTTCTGGGAGGTTTTGTCGCACAGGCTTTCTGTTCATTTTCCCAGCACAGCCATGATATGAGGATTTTGTAATTTTTCCTAATCTCTTTTTCTCCCCTCCCTGCAGGACAGCTGCTGGTCCCCGCTAGCAGGACCCCCTCCAGCGGGCACGATGGCGGGAGCCTCTGTGAAGGTGGCGGTGCGCGTCCGGCCCTTCAACTCCCGGGAGATGAGCCGGGAATCGAAATGCATCATCCAAATGTCAGGGAGCACCACCAGTGAGTGCCCGTGTTGGGGGCGTGGGGAGGTTTGGGTGCTGCCTGGGAAGGAGCATGCGTGGTCTGGCCACAGCAGCGAGCACTGGGCTGCTGGGATCTATGATGCGGATGCCCTGCAGCACCTGGCGTTGTGTGGAGGGGGAAATCTGGGGAAGGATGTCACCTTTCCCACAGGGAAGTACAGTCCTGCTGTTGAAATGACAGTGGTGGCACTGAGCCCTTGGATTTTGATGATACTGAGTGAGGCAGCATTCCCTGGAAGGCAGCGATGGGGGAAGAATCAGAAGAGTCTGGAAGTGCTGGTGTATGGATGTGGGGCTGAGGGTGCCTGGCCCAGGGTTGCCTGCCCATGGAAGCTATGCACCAGCAGGCGAGCATCTCCTGATGGCACTGTGGTTTGCCAGGACCTTGCTTCTGCAAGGATGGGTGCTGCAACACCAACAGGCTGGAGGGGTGGGAGCAGGGTTTCCTGAGGGAACAGTGTGCTTGAGGAGTGGGGATGTAGCATGAGGGCTTGGGGCCAACTGTCCCATCAGGACCCTGTCTGGCATTCTCTTTTATTAACAGCTGCTGGAAGTACAGGGTGAGAAAGGTGTCCAAATCCCCCCTCTTTGGCTCTGGAAGCCTTCAGATAGGGAAGACTTTAAAATAACTCCCTGCCTATCTGCCTGGAGCTTCCTGCGTCACTGGTGGTGGTGGGTGAAACACCAGCACCAGCCACCCCCGCAGCCTGTGCCACCAGGCTGCCATGACAACGCTGGGGGAGGGAGACGAGGGCACCCAAGGGTACAGAGCTGCTCTGTGACCCCACTGGGTCCCTCGCTCACCCTAGGCCTGGGGAGCAGGAGTGGAGGGGGTCTGTGAGGCATGGTCTACGGGTTCCTGACATCCTGGATGGGCTCTCCCTGCCTGGTTGTGCAGGGATGCTCTATCTGCCTGAGGTGCAGGATGGTTCCCCTCATGGCAAGGAAGCCTTTCTGGCCCAGCAGGAGCTGCATGTGTGCCCGGGCCTGGGTGCAGGCAGGGAGACATCCCTTCAGACCCTGATGGGTGGGAGCGACCTACCATGCCCCAGTCAAGAGCATCAGACATCCCCCACCTCTGCCGTGTTTGCTCAGAGCAATCTGCCCATGCCCATCCTGCTGTCTGCAACCCCCCCATGCCCCTCGTCCACCTGCCCAGAGCGGGGAGGGCTGGCAGAGCTGCGGGCAGGGGCAGAGCTCAGCCAGCGCTTTGCTGACAGCGAGATTTTTCTCCATGAATGGACAATGCACCAGCTAATCCCCTCGGCTGGGGGGGCAGGCGCCAGGGGGGCTCTGGTGCTGCTTCTCCGGTCAGCTGGGGGAGGCAGGAGGATGAGGGTGGTTCCAGCTGCCCCCCCGCCCCGACAGAGCAGGACTGTCTCAGTCCCCTGTCTCCTCACAGATAAGCCAAAAATAAAGGTGTTTGTGGGGGTGAGAGCAGGTTTCCCACTTACTGGGATTATTTGCAGAGACCCCTGCGTGTACTGGAGGGGGCAGATTGTTCTTCTGCCAAATTCATTGAGCCTCATGGTGGGCAGCAGGGGCCAGGAACCAGGGTGGGAAGGGGTTAGTGCTTTTCTGCTGCTCTTTTCCCCTCAAAGTTACAGCCACCACCCCCTCAGCTCCCTGCACCTTCAGCTCCCTTGGCCATGGCCACCCGCCTGCCTGCTGACAATGTTGCTTTGTTCCCCTGGCATCCCCACCTCCATGGGGACCAGCCCAGGCACCAACACCCCCGGCCCCTCTCCTGGCACCTCCTGCCAGGATGGTGAGGAAGGGACTATGGCTTTCATCCCACAAGGCCATTAATATTCTCCAGCTGAAGCTGTGCTTCCACAGTCTGTAAAATACAGTGATTATTTTCTGTCCTGTGGGTCTTGGGTTTTATCCTGCTCAGTATTTGCCCACTTGCATTGCTTTGCCATGCTGCTAGCTCTTCAGGACAGAGATAAGGGTCATCTCCAGATGTTTTCCTCCCCTCCTGTCTGTATGTCTGTTGTGTCCCCCCCCAACCCCTTTTCTTAATCCCCTTTGGCCAGAGCACAGATATTTCACAGCAGCTTTGCAAAAGCCCTGGGATTCCTGGTAACAGGAGAGGAAAAACCCACCAGTGGCATCCAGCCATGGTGGGGGCAAATAAATGGGAGTGAAAGGGGCACAGGGAGAGCATTTCAGCTTGGGGATGGGAGACCTGCTGCTCTTGGTGTGCTCCCTTCTTCCCTGTGTCCCAGTCTTCATCCTGCTGGGCCAGCTGGGTGGCTGCAGCTGGGACGCCCAGAGCCACTTGGTGCCATCCCCAGCTGCTCCTCTGCTCTGTGCCCAGCATGGGCTGGCACTGGGATGCAGAACAGCCGCCTTGTGCAGCCCCATCCTGTCTGCTCCTGCTTTTGCCCTTGTTGGACTCGTTTCTGGGGGGATGATGCCCCTGTTCATTCTGGTGAGGGTCACCTCCACAGTGCAGAGAGGTGCTTGAGCCAGGGATCAAGAAAAGGGTAGATTTATGTTGGACATTAGGAAAAAACTCTTTAATATGAGGATGGTTGACCACTGAAACAGATTGTCCAGGAAGGTGGTGGAGGCCCTATCCCTGGAGACATTCAAGGTCAGGCTTGATGGGGCTCTGAGCAACCTGCCCTAGGTAGAGATGTTCACGGGAGCTGTGCTGCACCAACCTGCAAGGTCGTTTCAATGTCACCTACCATGGCTGATGGCTGGATCTCATGATTATGCCACCAGTTTGGGTTTCTTCTGACGCATCTGTTGTTTCAGAAAAAAACCCATCGTAAACACTCTTGAGGGGGGGTGAAAGCAGCGAGTGAGGAAGAGAAGTGATGCAGTCTCAGAATTCCATGGCAACCTTTTCACCAGAGGATGGGAAAAAGTAGGCTCTTGTTTCTGCTGGCATGAATCACCCTGATGGAACCGGGTACCGCAGAGAAAGCATGAGGGAGGAGAGGCTGGAGAGGGCACTGGGGGAGCCCTGATGTGGCTGTGGCCACCCCCCTCCCCACAGTGCCAATGTGTGTGACTTTGGGCATGTTCCCCCCAGCTGTGGGGTGAAGGAAGCCTGTGATCCTCCCATGCTGGTGCCAGTGCTGCCCATGGGCAGAAGGTGAAGCAGGGAGGATCCTGAGGGAAGGAGCTCCTTCTCCCAGCAGGATATTTGGGCAAGGCCCTGCCCTTCTCCCTGAGCTCTGCTGGCCATGGCACACACCTCCTCTACTGGGATTGTTGGGATCTGGGGGATCTGGACCCATCTGTGGAGCTGGAGGGTCCTGGTCTTGCTTTCCAGGACTGTTTTGGACTGAACACCATCACCCTTCTCTCAGGAGTGGGATGTAGGTGGTGGGGTACCACGGGTGGCCAGGTGGATTCATGTTCCCATCTGTTTGCCTTTAGCAATTCTGAACCCGAAGCAGCCCAAAGAGACACCAAAAAGCTTCAGCTTTGACTATTCCTACTGGTCCCACACCACGGTAAGTGGTGGGAGGCCTGAGCCTGCTTGGAGCACTGGGGTGGAGAGAAGCAGGAGGACCTCCTTGCCAAAATTCTCCTTGTCCCCCTCCTCTCTGCAGCCTGCAGACATCAACTATGCATCCCAGAAGCAAGTGTACCGGGACATTGGCGAGGAGATGTTACAACATGCTTTTGAGGGCTACAACGTCTGCATCTTCGCCTACGGGCAGACGGGTGCTGGAAAATCCTACACCATGATGGGGAAGCAGGAGAAGGACCAGCAAGGCATCATCCCACAGGTACAGCCTGATGAAAAGCTGACAGCGGGATGGACAGAGGAAAAGCGGAGCGAGGAGGGAAGAGAGAAGTAGGGTGGCAGCAGGGCCGGGCTTTGCTGAGGTCTGCTGCAGCCCTGCCGTGGCAGCGAGCTGGCACAGCTCTTCTGGAGGGTGAGGGTGACAAGGAGGATTCCTCCAGGGCTGGATGAGTTACAGTCTGGCCACACGAGGCCAGTGTTTGTGAGCAGCAGCAGTCTAAGTGTGGAGCTGCCACTGGCTGTCCTTGCTGAGAGCTGCCACGTGCTGGGCACCTGAGGGGGACCCTCTTGGGATGCTGAGCGCCCCATGTCAGTGGGAGGGTTTCTGCCAGCTCCACAGGAGCCATCCCAGCACTCAGGGGCTCTGTTTTTGGGGGTGATAAGGTAGAAATCTCCGTGGCCTGGGCACCCTGGGCAGGAGCATCCTTCTGGTGGGGGCTGAGCAGCCTGGCTCTTCTCTCCACAGCTGTGTGAGGATCTCTTCTCCCGCATCAATGACACGACAAATGACAACATGTCCTACTCTGTGGAGGTAGGCACCCCATTGCCTGTCTAGTCCAGCACCAGCCTCCCACCCAGCTCTGCAAGCCACGCTGGTGTACAGACCCCTCCTTGGGGGGTCCCATCCTTGGGTGTGGGGCGGGTAGGCAGGGCCTGATTCTGCCTATGGGCTGTGTGTCCATGTCCTGCCTGTGCCCTCTGCTCTAGGTGAGCTACATGGAGATATACTGTGAGCGAGTGAGGGACCTCCTGAACCCCAAGAACAAGGGGAACCTGCGGGTGAGGGAGCATCCCCTTATGGGCCCATATGTTGAGGACCTTTCCAAGCTGGCCGTGACCTCCTACAATGACATCCAGGACCTCATGGACTCTGGGAACAAGGCCCGGTGAGTTGGAGGAGCAGGGGAGACCTTGTAGACACCTCTATAAAGTCCTACCTGACTTCCTTGCTTTGTCCGTCTGGCTGCTCTGGAGGTGGCAGCCTCCTCCTGTCTGAGCATTTGGTATTTATTTCCACCTTACCTCCTTCATCCTCTCAAAATGCCCTGGAGGCAGCAGGAGGAAGCCTACACTTTTGCATGTCTTCTCCCAGAGTCCTCTCCTGTCCTCCAAACTTGCCTTCCCATCATATACCTTGTCCTGAAATGAACCCTGGCCCCATTGCCAGCCACTCCTGTGTCCCCTGCAGTGTCACACATACCTGTCCTCCTCTTCCTGCAGCACGGTGGCTGCCACCAACATGAATGAGACCAGCAGCCGCTCCCACGCCGTGTTCAACATCATCTTCACACAGAAGCGGCACGATGCCGAGACGGACATCACCACTGAGAAGGTGAGAGCAGAGCCTGGGAGACTTGAGGGAACCTGCGTGGACCTGGGGAGGGTTTTGCGTGCTGTTGACAGCACTTGGGATGAGATGGTGCAGCCTCATGAAGGGTTGGAACTGGATGGAGATAAGTCCCAGACACACTCTGGGCTCACGGTCCCTCAAGGGACTGGCCCCTGGACAAGATATTTGGCAGCTGGTGCCCTACTTCTGGAGAAATCCCATCAAGGATGACCCCGCAGAGCTCACCTCTGCCTTCAGAGCAGTGTCACCTTGCAAGAGGTCTTTGTTCCCTCCTTGGCTCTGGCAGGCTCCGGTTTGGTGCCTGCTGGGGCTGACAGCCTCATCTCTGCCCACAGGTCAGCAAAATCAGCTTGGTGGACCTGGCAGGGAGTGAGCGAGCTGACTCCACTGGCGCGAAGGGCACAAGATTGAAGGTGAGAGCTGGTATGAAGTCCCCTTCTGCCAGTGGGGACGTTGTGTCCTGCCCCCTTGTCCCCGGCTCTGACGTCTCCTTTCCTGCCTGGTTCCTTGCCCACTCTACTGCCAAAATCCTGGACAGGGTTTTGTGTGAAAGCTGCTTGGTGCCAGTTCTACTGGGGTCCCCGAGTCCCAGCTGGGAGGTGCTGGTTACACAGTAGGACCAGCTGCTCTTTGCCCACCCCATACTGGGACTTCTCCACATTCCTTGTGCACTGGGCTTTAGTGTTGCTCTGAAATGGGGCCTGAGAATATGGGCTTTTCCTCTCTCCACCAGGAAGGAGCCAACATCAACAAGTCCTTGACCACGCTGGGGAAAGTCATTTCTGCCCTGGCTGAAATGGTAGGTAGTTGGAGTGCAGACAGGCAGCAGCACCGGGGAGGAACGGGCTCAGCTCTGAGGGATGGAGCATCCTGGCTCTGAGGGATAGACAGACACATCCCAAGCTGTCCTAGGGCTGGGCTGAGCCGGGCTGGTGAGGCTGCTGTCTCCCCAGGAACTGCTCTCTGCTTGGGGGACAGGGAGCTATGGTGGGTGCTGAGGAGGAGAGCAGCTTGCTTAAACAGTCTCTTCCCTTTCTTTGCAGGATTCGGGGCCGAACAAGGTAGGTGCCCTGGCCGGGCTGGGGAAGGGGAGAGCTGGTTTTTAGCACAGTCGGGTGGGAGTGGGTCACAGGGTGGTTTGGGGTTGAGGATCTGCCTGAACCCAAGCCACGCTTCTTCTGGGGGCTGGCAGAGCCCTCAGCATCCTCACCACCCTCCTCACTCTGTGGCTGTCAGTACCTGGTGCCAGGCAGGGCATTTCACAGGCAGGACCTGTGAAGCTGAGCAGAGGTGCCTGAGGTCATGATGGCTGGGCAGAGCCGCCTTCCTCTGAGTCCCCATGGCTGGGGACCAGCTGTCACTTTCCCTTTAAAGAGAGCAGGCAGTCTGACAGTCCTTCTCTCTGCTTCCATCTCACAGAACAAAAAGAAGAAGAAGACAGATTTCATCCCTTACCGGGATTCGGTGCTGACCTGGCTGCTACGAGAGAACCTGGGTGAGGACACGGGTGGGAGGAATGGGCTGGGCAGCAGGTATGGCTGCCGAGTGGAGGGTGACAGCTGGCATGGGGACAAGCCCTGATGTGGGTGTATCTCTCCGGGCAGGGGGCAACTCCAGGACGGCCATGGTTGCTGCTCTCAGTCCTGCTGACATCAACTATGATGAGACCCTCAGCACCCTCAGGTAGGAAGAAGTACCTTTGTCCCTCAGCAGTGGGTGAGGGCAGGGGGGGGTGTCTCTGAAATGCACACACTGTCATGTGCTCTCCTGGCTGGGGGCTGCTATGGGGGGACCATGCAACCTCAGACGAGAAGTTAAAGGATTGCCCCAGTGCAAAGGATCACCTGCTGGAAGGGCTGGTTCAGTGGCACTCCTGCTCGCACAGCAACTGGGGGTTTGCCCCCCCACCACTGCTCAGGGCTCTGCCCTTCCCCAGGTACGCCGACCGTGCCAAGCAGATCCGCTGCAACGCTGTCATCAATGAGGACCCCAACAACAAGCTCATCCGGGAGCTGAAGGACGAGGTGGCACGCCTGCGTGACCTTCTCTATGCCCAGGGCCTCGGGGACATCATTGACAGTAGGTACCACCTGGTGCTCTCGGGCAGTGGCTCCAGGCAGAGGCAGGCTGGTGTTCCCCATCTGCAGGACTGACATCCCCACACCTGCCCTGCGTCCTGCTCTGCCAACTGCAGCAGCATCAAGCTGCCAAGTGTGGTTGGGACCTCCAGCAAGCTCCTGTGCACATGTTCACAGCCCCAGCTCACTCCTGTAAGCAGGAGGAGCTGCTTTACACCCAGCAGACCTCCCCTTCTCCCCCTCTGCCTCCTGTCTTCAGCATCCTGTGCCCAGCAGAGGTGCCAGGAGAATGTTCCTGGGGTTGCACCCATCTGTGGCCTCTCCTCTGTGTGCTGTCAGATACCCTACTGAGATGAACCCACTCTTGTTCTGTTCTCTCTGTCTCACCCCCATTCCCTGCCCTCTTTCTCTCTCTTAGCCCACCCTGCTGCGGGAGGATCCAAATGTGTGTATTCCCCATCACTGGTACTCTCTGTTGCTTCATGGCTTTTGGGAGGTGTAGGCTGCACCCAGGGGCACTTGTGCAGCATGGGGAGGGGCTCCTGTAGCCAACCCCTGCTGACAGAGAGACGCTTGCCCATGGGCTGC
The DNA here is from genome assembly GCA_013401335.1 of Brachypteracias leptosomus. Taxonomy (NCBI): domain Eukaryota; kingdom Metazoa; phylum Chordata; class Aves; order Coraciiformes; family Brachypteraciidae; genus Brachypteracias; species Brachypteracias leptosomus. Next base: position 752,766 of record VYZX01018786.1, read on the forward strand.
CCGTCCTCAGGGAGCTGGCAAAGGGGACACTGGCACAATCACAGTTAGCGCCTGTGCTCGGGATAGCGCTTGGAGGGACCAGTGTCCTCCCCATTTGCTGTGCCAAGGGCCTGGTCCCCACAGGGACTCCTTCCTCCACGCTGTCATGATGTTTTCTGTCGCTTCTGCTGCTGCTGCTGCTTCTGCTGGTGCTGAGGCTCGTTGGGGCTGGAGCCCAGCATGGTGCTTTGGCGGGCTGGCACGGTGCTCTCCTGATGGAGACAGCTAGGAGATTCTTGCCTGTGGATGAGCACGATTGCTCCATCCAGACCTGGGCCAGGCAGTGCAGCCAGGCTGCAGAGAGCCTGTTGAGAAGCTGGGGACCTGGCCTGTCCCCTCCTGGCTTGGCTTCCCCAGACACAGGCTGATGGAGATGGGTGACTGCTGCTGCACCCACTAATCTTATCTAACCCGCTAACTGTGTGCTGGGCCCCCGCAACTTCTTGGGGCTGGAGGGGCACCTCTGATACCAGAGTCCCTTTGCCGTGGGGTCTGGTGGCAGCTGATGCTGGGGTGCCAGCAGACAAGCACTGCTGCCTGTAATGGGCATGTTGCCACCCTGCCCTCACTTTACTCTCTCTCTGGCTGCCCAGCTGAGGTATTGTTCCAGCGGGCCAGGGGCTTGGGCTCTGCCAGTGACTTTATTCCATGGCTCCTCCTGCTCCATCTCCGCAGCCCATTTGTAGGGTGGAGGGCCACTGCCTCTCCTCTCCTTTCCTTCTCATTCTCTGCCCCCAGATCCAGCTAGTCTGGGGCAGCCAGGCAGGGAAAAGCACCCAGGCTGTGTGATGACAGGGGCAGAGGCATGCTCCTGGGGAGCACAGCTGATCCCAGACCTGATGGCTGCAGGATCTGGTGTTGTGAAAAATCACCCTCAAGAGCCCAGGAAGGCTCCAGGGCTGTTCCAGTGTCTGCTTCCTGAAACAGCTCGGGGCTGCCCGAGCTGGGGGAGAGATGTGTGTGCCCTTGCCCTGCTGCTGCCTGTGCCACTGCGTTGTTGCCTGTGCCTTCTCCTTGTAGTTCTTGGCTTTCTTCTCCTCGCACCTGGCCACTCTTTTTTTTTCCAACAGCTTTTCTTGTCTCTATCTTTCTCTTTCTCTCTCTCTTCCTTTCTCTCCTTGGCCCATGTCTCCTTCCCTGCCCATAGATATGTCCGACTTTGAGAACAATAATGATGCTAGAAGGACAGAGCTGAGTCACCACCATGACAATCTCTCCACAGTGACCAATGCCATCGCTGGGATCAGCCCCTCTTCCTCCCTGTCAGCCTTGTCCAGCCGCGCTGCCTCTGTCGCCAGCCTCCACGAGCGCATCATGTTTGCTCCGGGCAGCGAGGAGGCAATTGAAAGGCTCAAGGTAAGAGGCCAGAACCCAGTGGGATGGAGGGCTCAGCTCGGTGGGAGAGCTCAGCTCAGTGGGCGCAGCATGGTGCAGGAGTGGGCTGGCAGCAAGGGGATGGAGAGGCTGGTCTTTGTGTCCCTGTCTTTGAAGATGAGGATGATGGAAAGATGCAGGTGAAATGCTGCCACAGCTTGTTTAATCCAGCCTGAAACTGCAGCCAGTGTCCTGCTGTGACATGCTGGACAGAGCCTGGCAGGGCGGGCAGGTCTGCTGCCCATGAGATGCACTAACCCCTGGTAACTCCATGCTCTCCAGGAAACGGAGAAGATCATCGCGGAGCTGAATGAGACATGGGAGGAGAAGCTACGGAGGACAGAAGCAATCCGGATGGAGAGGTGGGTGGGTTGGGGTGGGATGAGATGGACCAGGATGGGGTTTCCCAGACGTCTCCCTTCCTCTGCACATTGCCTACAGCAGTTCAGCTGTGCCTTGGCTGCCCCTGGTGCCCACCACATTAACCTGCATGGGTGAGGTCTGCTCTGAGAAACCCTCCCCAAGCATGGGGAGAGCTGAGGCAAGGCCTAGGCTGTGATCTGTGTGACAAATCTGTGGGCTCAGGTCCCATCCTAGGCTCATCTAGTGCCAGATGCAAGGGCTTATAGGGCTTTAACAGGCTCTTTTTCCCCTCGCTCCTTCAGGGAAGCATTGCTGGCTGAAATGGGGGTGGCCATGAGGGAAGATGGAGGCACCTTGGGTGTTTTCTCTCCTAAAAAGGTAGGATCATCTTATTTTCTTCTTCCTGGTAAACGAGGGCTGGTTTGTACCCCCACAGCTGCCTTCTGACCTGCCCTGTCACTGCTGGCCAGCCCCAAATACTTCACTAGCCTTTTCTTGTCTCTGAAAACTACTGGGGAAATCCTAGTGCTGACCCTGCTGGGTACTAACATCAGTGGAAATGCAGGGCTAGACGTCCAGCCCCCATTGCCTGGATGCTGTTCCCATTCTGGTTAGGCTTTGCTGACAGTCGCTGTGTTTGGCTTCAGTACCAGCTAATAAAAATCCATACTTTGGGGTATTTGAACAAGTCCTCCGTGAGAAATGTGGGTGTAGAAATATTCCATACTTCTTACTGCTTGTAGCATCTGGAAAGTATTTTCTAATGAAACACTGGCTGTGCCCCAAAGAGGTTGTGTGCCAGCAAACCCTGCCAAGCACCAGTTAGAGCACATCACTGCCCCTCACTTCGTCTGTACAGCCATGGTGGTAGTGACGTCCATCTCACGGCCCTAACCCCATGGGACCTGCAGAGCAGCACGGGCTGCTGAGGTGCAGGCACGTGCCTATAGGATGAGGACATGCTTGCTCAGCTCTCACCACACTGAGGGATGCTCTGAGAGCTGCCCTGGCAGCTGACGCTGGTTGGCTTGGCCAAATATCTTAGGAGATGTGTGTCCCTAGCTGAGGTGGTAACACTTGCTGATGAAAGCTTCAGGACCTTCCTCTTGCATGCCTTGGCATGGCTCTTAGGACAAATGTCTTTGTTTCTCATTCTTATCTCAGCTGCTGCTTGTTGGGACCACAGACCTTTGTGTAGAAAATGTGGGGGTGTATTCCCCAAAGCAGGTTGGTCTTGGAGGTGGGGCATTGCTGTGGTGGTTTTGATGCCTCCTTGCTCTTCAGCTCTGACGGGTGGAAACTCCTCTGACTCATCCAGTGGCTGGCAAGGAAAGTTAGTGTCAACAGTCTGCAAAGCCCTGTTTTGCTAAGGGCAAAGCAGGGCAGGAATTTGTTGTCCTGCTGTGCCATCATTGGGGTGGTTACCTCCCCAAGGAGCTCAGTAGAAGGTAGAGTATCTGCTTTCTACTAGCCAGCCTTGCAGATCTGGAGGAAAACTGCAGCCTGAAAGAGTCTCAGACTCTGAGGCTACCTGCTGCCCAGAGGGGCCTGAGGTTAAACTTTATGGCCAAATTATTCCTGCCAGCCACCATGGAGAAGACCTTGTGTTTCCCTTGAGCTCCAGCTCTCCTGCAGTATTTGCAGTGAATCTCTCCTATCAGCCAGGGCTTGTAGCACTGTCATGAGAGGGGAACCTCTGCATGCTGGGTGTCAGTGGACTGATGTTTCTTATGGTCTCTATTCTTATTTCTGGGAAACTCAGAACTTCATCTACTGATATTCCCATGACTTTGCCTGTTGCCTGAAGGAGCAATCACAGTAGCTTGTGATGGTGTGAGACAAGCTAGCTGCAGCCAGAGAGGTCTGTGGCCGTGAGAGAAACCTTCCTCTTACTGAGAACAAAGGAGTTTGTGATCTGGGTTAAGAAAGTGATGAGAGGGAACTGTTACGAAGGAGACCAGGGAGTGAAATTCAGCCTGGAGATATGGATTCAGGTCTCCACTACTTTTTGTTGAACTTTTGACCTGGGACCTACTCGTTTGGGTTCTTCATCTGTCTTTGTAGTGTCAGTGGAGGAAAACAGACACTTTTAGTTCCTCTCATCCTAAACCAGCTGCTGCATGGGATGTGTCTCTGCTTCAGCTGCACTGTCCACAGTGGAGCTGGGGGCTATGGTGAGGCAAGGGCCCATGGACAGGCAGTGCTGGCAAGCAGAGTCCTGCCCCAGGACACACTAAGCCATATCAGGGACTCCCCACGGGTCGTGTCCGGCTCCATATTGGGCCTGTTTTCAACACAAATTTTCAAAGGCAGCCAGGGGAAGGGTGCCTGCCCTCAGCCCCTTGAGGAGGAAAGCAAGGAGGTATGTGGAGGCAGGTGATCCTCATGACAGCTGGTCAGTTCTTTGCAGTCCCCTTGAAAAGTACCTGCCTGGGCATGTTCTGGAGCTACTGAGAGCAGAAGAGCCTGTCCACATGCAGGGGTCAGCCCGAGGTGCTACTGAACTCTGACCTCCCTTGGGCGACTCCTCAGTGCCTGGTGCACTGGGGTGACTCCTTGTTTATCTCTCCCAGACACCCCACTTGGTCAACCTGAATGAGGACCCGCTTATGTCCGAGTGTCTTCTCTACTACATCAAGGACGGGATAACAAGGTGAGGGCCAGGTCCCAGAGAATGGTGAGAGCCTAGCCCATATCTCAGTGCCTGACTTTCCTGGGTGGGCAGTGCAGTGACAGCTGCCCCCAGGCTGGGCACCCTTCCCAGGGAATTCCCAAAGCGCTGTAGCCATGTGGGAAAAATGTATTTGCCTGGCAACCTCATTTGGACATTGGTCCTGCTGTGTACCAAGGGCTGCTCCTATCAGCCCCAAAGATCATAGAATGGTTAAGGTTGGAAGGTACCTTGAAGATCATCTAGTTCCAACCCCCCTGCTGTGGGCAGGGACACCTCTCTCCCGCTAGACCAGGTTGCTCAAAGCCCCATCCAACCTGGCCTTGATGAGGTGGTTCTGTGGGGCAGGCCCAGGGAAGGGCTACTCTGAGGAATGATTGAGCTGAGTTTTCTCCTGTCAGGGTTGGCCGGGAAGATGCAGAGAAGAGGCAAGACATCGTTCTCAGTGGGCACTTCATTAAGGAAGAGCACTGCCTTTTCCGCAGCGACACCAAAACCGGTGGTGAAGGTATTACTTGTCTGGAGGGACTCCATGTCCCCAGGGACCCTAGTCCATCTGCATGTCCCCAGCACCTGCCCCCAGCCAGGGATCCCGCCCTTCTCAAACTAGTGGGGCTCTCCTGCATGGCTGAGACCTCTCCATGCTTCCAGAGCAAGCTATGGCCCTCACCTAGCTGGGAGGGGAGCTTGTGCAAGGCACATGGAGACTACCATGTTGAGCAAGCCAGGAGATCAGATAGGGATGGAAGAGCAGATCGTAGATGATTCCCCCAACCAAGACACAGAGCACATGCCACCCCACAAATAAGCAGGAACCTGGGGGCAAAGGGCCTTTGGGAGATGAGGCTGGGGAGGCTGGAGATGCATGCTGGAGGCTCTGTTCTCCTCTTACATTCCAGTCTCCAGTTGCTTTTAGTCCTTGGGACTGCTCTGATCAACATGAGGTTAGCCAAGCCTCATTGGTGGCCCAGGCTGTGGGTACTGCTGGTGGGTACCCTGCTGTCCCACCACGCTGTGCGTGGGATTCTGTCTGGGGCAGGTCACCCTTTCTGAGACTGCAGGAGCAGTGGAGCAGGAGATGCAGGATTTATCCTTCTGCCTCCACCTTACCTTCTCTCCCTCTTTCGCTGTCCCACCATCTTTCAGTAATAGTGACCCTGGAGCCCTGTGAAGGTGCCGACACTTACGTGAATGGCAAAAAGGTGACGGAGCCCAGCGTCCTGCGCTCAGGTGGGTCCCCAGAACCAGCACACCAGTGCTGCTCTGACCCGCCTCCATCCACCTCACAGGGGCCCTGCAGGTTGTCCCACATTAAACTCGTGCCCTTTCGCCCAACCCCACCTGCATCCCTGTAGGAAACCGCATCATCATGGGGAAGAGCCACGTCTTCCGCTTCAACCACCCCGAGCAGGCTCGGCAGGAGCGGGAGCGGACCCCGTGCGCAGAGACCCCCGCCGAGCCCGTGGACTGGGCTTTTGCCCAGAGAGAGCTGCTGGAGAAACAGGGCATTGACATGAAGCAGGAGATGGAGCAGCGGTGAGAGCACAGGGGCTGGGGTGATGGGGAGTTGGGGATCCACCTCCAGGTTGGTCATCCTCTCCTTCCCTGTTCCTCCCAGGCTCCAAGAACTGGAGGACCAGTACCGGAGGGAGCGAGAGGAGGCCAATTACCTTCTGGAGCAGCAGAGGCTGGTAGGTGGCCAGGACCTAGCCTCTTCTCAGGCTGCCCAGGCATGACTGAGTCCTGGCAGATGCTTGCATGGGGGAGTCTCTGCGTCCTAAAAATGAGGGCAAACCTGTTGTTCCTGGAGTTGTCCCCATAAACATGGATCAAGGGGAGGGAGGAGACCAAGTTCCAGCAGGGAGGAGAAGCATCACATGGCAGCAAGGTTACATCTTGTGGGTTGCATCATCCCTCTCCCTGCTTTCTCCAGGACTATGAGAGCAAATTGGAGGCTTTGCAGAAGCAGATGGACTCCAGGTATTACCCTGATGCCAATGAAGAAGAGGAAGAACCTGAGGATGAAGGTGAGGGAGGGCTGGGTGCCACCACAGGGTTTTGATGCTCTTTGCGAGAACAAGAGTAGACCACGGGTCTCCTGGTGCCAATGTCCTCCCTCCCAGCAGTGGGGTGATTGTCCCTCCATGTCCCCATAGTGCAATGGACGGAACGTGAATTTGAGCTGGCCCTCTGGGCCTTTAGGAAGTGGAAGTGGTACCAGTTCACCTCCCTCCGTGACCTGCTCTGGGGCAATGCCATCTTCCTCAAGGAAGCCAATGCCATCAGCGTGGAGCTGAAGAAGAAGGTGGGTTCCTGGGGCTCCTCTCTGGCTCTTGCAGCACCCACAGCAGAGGCCACACGTGTGGGCAGCTGGGGAAGTGCTGAGGAGGAGGTTGCTGAAGGCACTGCATGGATCCTACTTCTCGGGTGGCTCACTGTCCCACTCTGCCCCTCTCCAGGTCCAGTTCCAATTTGTGCTCCTCACGGACACACTGTACTCGCCCCTCCCTCCCGACCTGCTGCCTCCTGATGCTGCCAAGGACCGGGAGAAGAGACCGTTCCCACGGACCATTGTGGCTGTAGAGGTGCAGGACCAGAAGAATGGGGCAACACATTACTGGACCCTGGAGAAGCTGAGGTGGGCAAATGATGCCCATGCTGGGGAGGGCTCATCCAGCCTCAGCCTAGTTTCTCACATCTTCATCCCCCTCTGCCTGCAGGCAACGCCTAGACCTGATGCGTGAGATGTATGACCGTGCAGCAGAAGTGCCTTCTAGTGTCATCGAGGACTGTGACAACGTCGTGACTGGTGGAGACCCTTTCTATGACCGCTTCCCCTGGTTCAGGCTGGTTGGCAGGTGAGCGCTTTGGCTCCTTCTAAGCGCAGCTGGGACCTGCAGGCAGCCCTGTGGGAGGAAGAGCTGATGGCTCTGCCATGTGCAGGGTGTCTGAATCCCTGGGGCCACGCTGTGGGAGGATGCGTTGCCCCCCCAGTACTGGTCAGTGCCCATTTTGCCTGTGATGGGTCTCCTCCACTCTGGCTGCTGGGACCCCGAGGGACCCGTGAGCCACTGGCAATGCTCCCGCTGCCTGCTGCGACACGGTGCCGTGAGGCAGGGGCTCTTGGCTTGTTGCCTGTGGGCTGTAGCTGTCCCAGCAGCCTGGCAGCCCCTGCTGTCACCACCTCTGCCCCAGTGGGCATGTGTCCATGTGCACATGTTGATGTCCGAGCATCCGTCTGTACAGTATGTGCCACGCGTCTCCGTGTGCTTCCCGCATGCCGGTTGGAAGGGCGCGGTGCTGGTGATGAGGATAGGCCACCCCTGAGGAGGGGTCTGCCCCGGTGGGCAGGGGGAGCAGGGTGCTGAGCCATGTGGCCCTATCAACTGCATCTGCCATGGAGGCATCACCCTTGTGCCACGGCTCGTGGAGAGATTCCCTTCGGCGGCAGGGGTGGCGGCAAAGCCTCGAGCCACCCACTCCATCCTCGTACCGCCCGCAAACCAACGAGGGGAATCCCCACTGCTTGCACCAGTTCCTTGGGTCACTCTTTTCTCCCCCCTTTATAGCTGACAGCCTTTGGTGGCTTCCTTTAGAGATGCACTTGAAGGGCAGATCTTTATTTCCCGATGTCCCTTGGATTAAGCAGAAAAAAAGCCCACCCCAAAACCCAACCAAGAAAACACAAAAAAAACGACCCCAAAAAAGCACAAAATTCCTATTCTTGCTCTCTCTGTTTGGAACAGCTGGTGTTAACCTGTCTTCTATCTTGTTGTACTAACCTTAGTTCAGATATCTCTGGCTGCAACAGCTCTCCTCTTTTCAACACATGCATGAGCGAGCGCATGGCTGATCTCACCCCCTCCCCTACCTTCTCGAACCCCGACTCCGACATCACCGAGCCTGCTGACGAGCAGCACCAGGGGCAGGAGGAGGAGGAGGAGGAGGAGGAGGAGGCGGAGGACCTGGAGGAAGACATCTTTCCGGAGTGCCCGCTGTGTGATGGCCGGGATCCATTTTACGACCGCTCCCCCCTGTTCAGTTTAGTAGGAAGGTTGGTGAGGTTTTAGGAGAGCATGCCGGGAAGGAACTAGCTCTTTCACGTGAGGGAACTGCTTTTGGACACGACTCCCACCTCTGGGGCATTCCGGAGGCACAGGGAAGGGCAGCCAGCCGGAGCACGGTGCGCCTGGCAGGGTGGCGAGGTGCCCACCCAGGTATGGCTGTGGTGAGCACAGCAGCAGGAGGAGATACTGGGGGAAGGTGGATGGCACTAGCTCTGCCAGAGACCCTTTAGGCAGGTCTTTAGGAGCTCTGCTGCATCTCTGGCACCAAAGGAGACATGCAGGGATCTCCATCCTGGGTGTTTCTGTCCCAGGGAGGGCCACCTCCCACTCAGCTTGGGGTGAACCCCCACCGTGCTGCTGGGTGGGGACACGCAGGCACTCTAAAGCTGTGTGTGCCTCTGGCACCAGCTTGGCTGTCTTGGCTGCGTCGGTCAGCGTGAGCCCCCTTGGACACGGAGGCTTGGATGTCCCCAGGTGGTCGGGGGAATGAAGCTGAGGGGAGTGAAGGGAGAGCTGGGCTCAGGAGGGAGAGGCGGCCTCTGTGAAAAGCAGTTTTCTCTCATTGTCCGTACTTAGTGCTTGGCTTGGGGCCATCCCTGCTGTCTTGGCACAGGAGATGGTTCCGGGAGGTTGTAGGATGCAGGCTCCAACTCCTCCTCAGCTCTTGCCAAGAACAAAGAGCTTTGATTTCTCATACCTGTTGGCCAGGAGACCCTCCTAGTCTCCATCAGTCTTGGCCTGGAGAAACCCACCAGCCACTGCAGAACTGGCAGAGCTGCCAAACCCAGTTGTAGTCTGCCCATCCCTAAAATGCAATGTGGTGCAGGACCCCCAAGGAGATGTGCATCCGGAGCCTGGATAGAAGCCTCTGCTCCACTCAGGAGCCAGAGGAGCTCATGACAGTGAACCCTGCTGGGGTTGCCCTCACTAGGGTGGAGTTGGAACTCCTCCTCCTCAGAGTGTTAGAGTCAGGCTTGTCCCTACCGAGCAGGGTGTGGGCAGCAAGGTGGGGAGCAGGGGGACCAGCACAGGCAGAGAGGGCAGAGGTGGGGTAAGAGTCCTGCAGCCTCAGACCGAAAGAGCTGGGTTCTTCCCCCCTTTTTTTTTTTTCCTTTTTTCCTTATTCAAAACAAAACAAAACAAAAACCAAACATCAAAAAAAACCCCCAAAGTCTTGGAGGCACCTCAGAGAATCAAACAAGGCCCCATGGCAGCAGCCTTGCCCTGTGCCAGGGGCACATTCCCTGGAGCTCGGTGCCTTCTGACTTCTTTGGAGTCTGCCCTGGGTTTGGCTCCCCGCGCAGCAGCTCTGCCACATTTCTTGTGAAGTGTGCTTGGATTGGTTTATGATTGGATCCTTGTCTTTGATTTTTTTTTTTTTTTTCCTTTTGTTCTTTTTTTTCCTTTTTCTTTTGATTTTTTTTTTCTTTTTTTTGGGGGGGTTATTTTTAGCTGCTGGCTCTCTCTCTCCAAAGCTTTAGCAAAAATTGGGGTTATTTCACTTTTGTCTTCCTTTGGAAAGGCTTTTCTTTGGTCTGAGCATGCCATCTTTGCACCTCACCAATCTTGTGGTTAGTGTCCCTGCCCTCCTTCCTCTAGTGACACACTTGTCCCTCTCCTCCCCGCCTGCCCCCTCCTTCCCCCTCTTTCCTCCCCTCTCCACCCCTTTGGCTTCAACACCAGCTGACCTTCGATTTCAGGCAGGTGGGCACACCCAGGTTCCTGTGCTTTTGAGACCTTCCCATGGTTGAGGGGCTCTGCCCCAGGCACACAGTCCCGCTGGGAAGCCCTGGCACAGTCCAGCCACTTGTCCCTGGTGGCCTCTGAGAAGAGATGGGGTGAAATGGGCCTGGCAGGAGACAGTGATGGGCTATCACCTTTGCTTCCACAACTTGAGTCCTTGGAGGTGCTTTGGGTGGAAAAAGTCTCAAGCAGCAGTTGAAGGTCAATGGGAGTCACCAGAGCAGGGGAAACCTCTGGACTTCAGGGCTTGGGCCGCAAATGCAGGGCTGGGGCCTTGTGCAAGACCCTCCTGGGCACTTCTGTGTGCCGATGGATGTCTGCAAGGTTGGGACGTCGTGAGCAGCACTGCCAGCCACCTGGAGATGCAACTCTCATGGGAGCCTCCTGAAGTAGAAGTGTCCTGGCCAGCCCCAGCACCATCCCATCCCATGACACCTGAAGATGTTGTGTGTCAAGATGCTGGTGGGCACCCCGGAGAGGGGTGCTGGGCACCCTGCCCTCCTTCTTACTGGGAGTGGTGCCATCCCACAGCCAAGGATAGTTTGCATCTATCGACAGGGAGGTTGGCACCAAGGGCTGTGAAGGTGGCTTGTCACTGCCGGGGGCACAGCACGCAGCCATGGTGCCAGGAGGACAGTCAAATGTTGAACTGGCCGGTGGCAAGGTTGAGAAAGGTGTCAAGAGGCAAAACACTTGAGAAACAGGGAGCTGCGTCCTGG
>VYZX01018786.1:766095-781343 GCA_013401335.1 Brachypteracias leptosomus
GTGGTGCTGCCCGCTGCCTGCTGCCCACCCGCTGCCCGCACCCCATCCCTCCCGGCTGGCCCTGGCTGCCTTCTCTTTAGTTTTGCTTTGCAGCGCCGCGGTCGTGCCCTCAGCGGTGACCTGGGACTCCGGCTGCCGCCGGCTGCGCCACCTGCACCTGGGGACCCACGGGTGGGAGCAGTGACGTCTCCCCCCCGTGCTGTGTCCCCCTNCCCCCCCCCCATTCCTCTCTGGCAGGGCCTTCGTCTACCTGAGCAACCTCCTCTACCCTGTGCCCCTGGTGCACCGCGTGGCTATCGTCAGTGAGAAGGGTGAGGTGAAGGGCTTCCTGCGCGTGGCCGTCCAGGCCATATCAGGTAGGAGGGGGACTCCCCCCCACTAAATTGTGCCCCTCGCACACCCTGTGCCCCCCATGCTGGCTCACCCCCATCCCTCCTCCAGCGGATGAAGAAGCCCCCGACTATGGCTCTGGTGTGCGGCAGTCAGGGATGGCCAAGATATCCTTCGATGACCAGCACTTTGAGAAGGTATGGCAGCGACGGGCTCTTGGTGGGTGCCCAGGGACTGCAGGTCCTGCCTGCCATGGCAATGCTCCCCCATGGGCACCACTAGGCTCCCAGAGGTGTGGGCATCACGCTGAAGAGACTGTGCTCCTGGTTCACCCTGTAGCCCCCAGCCCTCTGGCACCCACTGGTGCAGCCTGCTCTTGCCCATGTCCCAGGGTGGACTGCTGTGGGGTGGGAAGGGAGAGCTGGCGGTGCTTGGGGTGGTGGTGGCACAAGCAGGACCACTTTGGGGATAACCAACATCCCTGAGCCCCATTCCTGGTGCAGTTCCAGTCAGAGTCATGCCCAGCCGTGGGGATGTCTCGCTCGGGGACCTCCCAGGAGGAGCTGCGCATCGTGGAAGGCCAGGGACAGGTCAGCGACATGGGTCCCTCTGCTGATGAAGTCAACAACAACACCTGTGCAGGTGAGTGGGTGCTGACAAGCTGTTGGGAAGTGGTCCCTGGTCCTGGCTCCCAGCCTCCTGCACGCACCCAAGCATTGAAAGCCCACTGCCCCTGTGCAGGGCTGCTGGCAGACACCAACGGGGGTGACCCTCCCTCCTTGCTGAGGACCCTCCCCTCCCTGCAGTGACCCCAGAGGATCTTCTGGACAGCCCAGAGAAGCCTGCACCAGATGGGCCGCTGGAGACTGCCCTCGACCACCTGAAGCTGGGCAGCATCTTCACTTTCCGCGTGACAGTCCTGCAAGCCTCCAGCATCTCCGCAGAATACGCAGACATCTTCTGCCAGTTCAAGTGAGCCCTTGGTGCCTCCTGGTCCTGTATCTTACCCTGTGCCCTGACCATCGCCTCAGGGCTGGTGGTTAATGTCAGGAAGCCACATCTCCTGCACCTCTGAGCCCTTCGTAGATGAGGAGGCAAAACCAAGGCCTGTGGGATGAGTCCATGCACTTGTCTGGTACCTTGTTCAATTGCTGGTGAAAGGCAGGGAGATGCTTCCATCAGCTTTGAGGGGGTCCTGTGCCAGCCTAAGGTGTTGGTGGCAGCCCTGGGGGGGGTGGGCTCTTGTCTTGGTCCCTGTCCTCTCCCCTTCCTGCCCCACAGCCCCTGAGCCACCTTCCTTTCCTTTGCAGCTTCATCCATCGCCACGATGAGGCCTTTTCAACAGAGCCCTTGAAGAACACGGGACGGGGGCCGCCCCTGGGCTTCTATCATGTCCAAAACGTGCGTACCCCTGCCGTGCCCACAACCCCTCACCCACCCCCATGGCTGCTGGGGTCTCTGTGGGGCGATCGGCTGGATCTTCTTGCCAGGGGAGCAGCTTCCCCCTGACTTTCCCAGCCCATCCCAGCCACCCAGCTGAGCCAACCTTAGACAAAGTGGCTGTGTGGGAGAAAGGCTAAAAGCTACTGCCTTCCACCTGAAAAGTGTGGGATGTCATGGCAGTGATCTTGGTGGGGAGAGCATCCCTGGGGAAGGGGATGGGTGAGGAATGCAGGGAATTGGAGAGGCTTGCACCCTCCTATCTCCCTGGTGCTGTTGCCAGCTGCATGCTTTTCCCAGCTAACCTGCACCATCGATGGCTGTTCCTCTTCTAGATTGCTGTGGAGGTGACCAAGTCCTTCATTGAGTACATCAAGAGCCAGCCGATTGTATTTGAAGTCTTCGGGCACTACCAGCAGCACCCCTTCCCACCTCTCTGCAAGGACGTCCTGAGGTGGGTTCACCCTAGGCCACCCCTGGCTCCTGGGTGCCATGGGGTACCTGGTGCTTCCTGGGGACCCAGAGAAAGAGGGCAGGTGGCAGAAGGGGGTGGCCTCAGCTTGTAGGTGGGGTTGGCAGGGTTCGAGGGTCCCTGTGGATGCTTTAATGGAGCCGGTTCTCTTTGCAGCCCCCTGAGGCCGTCCCGGCGCCACTTCCCCCGTGTGATGCCGCTCTCCAAACCAGGTGGGGAATCACCTCCTCCTTCTCTGACTGCCCGTGATCCCTGTGCTGGGTGCGGGGTCCCCTTCCCCAGGAAGACCAGTTAGGACCCCACGGGCACCACAAAATGTACTGCAGGCCAGAGAACCCAAAAGCCCTTGGCCCTCATTCCCACAGCTCCTGGCTGATGCAAAGCCCCTTTCTTGCCTCCTGCAGAATGGCATGGAGGAGGCTGCCCACCCTGGGTGGCTCTGATGGCCACCTAGCCCTGCCATACTGCAGGGGCTGCAGGGTCCCTGCTGTGCTCTGGCCACCAAGTTGTTAGGGTTAGGCTGAGCACTGTGGTTTGCACTAGGGGAGCCTCTCTCTAGCAGTCCTGGAGTGGCTGACCCTGGAGCAGTGCTGCGTGGTTTGGGGTTGTCCGTGCCGGGGCTGTGGGCTCAGGCTGTGCATCTCAGGGATGGGAGAAGGCACAGAAGTAGTCAGTGAGGTCCCCAGGACGGGGCTGTCCCCCAGCAGGCACTCTGTCCTGCTGGCCCCCTGTGTCTTCCTGCGGTCCCTGCCCCCTCTGCCCTTTCCCTGCCTCACTCCACACATCAGCAGCTCACTCGTTAAGCTGTCTTTCCACCTCACCACAGTGCCTGCAACGAAGCTGAGCACCATGACTCGGCCCAGTGCCGGCCCGTGCCAGTGCAAGTATGACCTGATGGTCTTCTTTGAGATCTGTGAGCTGGAGGCCAACGGCGAGTAAGTCCTGCTGGAAAGGGGAGTGAGGAGGAGAGAGAGGCGATTTGCCCAGCGCTCAGCACCTCTGGGCAAGCTGCTGGAGCTCTGTGTCACACGGTGATCCTCTCTTCCAGCTACATCCCTGCTGTTGTGGACCACCGTGGAGGCATGCCGTGCCATGGGACCTTCCTCCTCCACCAGGTATTCCCTCCCCAAAATGCTGTCCTGGCTCTGGCTCCTGCCAGGAGCTGTGTTAACCACTGTTCCTTCTCTCTGGCCTTGTGGCTCTCAGGGCATCCAAAGGAGAATCACCATCACCTTGGTGCATGAAACAGGCAGCCTCATCCGCTGGAAGGAAGTGCGGGAGCTGGTTGTGGGTAAGCTGGGCCAGGCTGGGTGGGCTGTGAGCAACCCCCCGACCATCGAGCTCCCAAGCATCCTCTCGGGCTGTTTCTCACCCACATTCCCATGCAGGGTTTTATGCCTCATCTCCCCTCCTGCCCTGCAAGAGCAAAGCAGTGGCTGCCCAGCAGGTGGCACTGGGACACCACGTGGGCAGGATGCCTTGGTTCCAGCCACCATGTCCAGGAGCTGGACCAGGACCACCAGCACTGAGTGGCTGAGTGCAGGGGTGGCTGCTGCTTATGATGGGGGGGCTGCGGGGGGCTGCAGGCAGGCAGGCTGCCCCTGACCCTCAGAGGGACCCTCACAGGGCCACCTTCTGTTACCTGGGTGACATCCCCATGCTGCACTTGCAGGTCGGATCCGGAACACTCCAGAAGCAGACGAGTCTCTCATTGACCCCAACATTCTGTCCCTGAACATCCTCTCCTCTGGGTACATCCACCCTTCCCAGGATGACCGGTGCGTGCCACTTCTCTTGCTCTTTCCCCACTGTGGTGAGGGCTGAGGGGGGATGTGAGGAGGCCCTCTCTCCTCTGGCAGGGCTCTCAGCCCTTCTTCAGGGTCCTGCTGACCCATAGCTGCCTCAGGAAGGGGCTTTTCTGGAGCTGCAGAGGGTCTCGGGCTTCAGGGTCGCCGGCTTCCTTTTCTTCCTGAAGCCTCTCAGTGCTGGGCTTTGGCGCTACAGGGATTTGGGTGGGGATCCTGCTCTCGAGTGGCAGCTCTGAAGCCTGGTGCAGAGCTGGGCAGTGCAGGTGCTGGGATGTACCACCCTCTCAGCTGGAGGGGACCTGCCGTGAAGGGCTGTTTGTCTGTGTCCCAGAAAACTTGTTGGAAAGCCCCTTGGTGCCAGTGGCTGGTCCCCATCTGTGTGGCAGTGAATCAGGAAAGCCATCCCCCATTGCTGCTGGGTGACTTTGGGGATGCCTGTCCTCTCATGCCTGTTCCAGGGGGGCTGTGTCCCCATCCATGGGCTTGGCACGGGTGTGAGAGCAGCGAGGTGGGAGGTTTTTTATCTCTGAGATCTCCCTGGCTGAGTCGTGTGGTGGCAGGGTGGAGTAGTGGGCACAGAGGGCAGAGCTCTCCTCTGCACCAGGGCTACTGGCAAAACTCGGGGGGCTAGTGGGGGTTCTGGTGAGAATGTGTGCATGTGGTCAGTGTAACAAGTCAGGAATGGTCACTGGCAGCGGGGACCAGTCTTGGGCTGTGTGCATGGTAGTTGGGGGTGTAGGAGCGTTCTGGTGAGGAGCGAGGATTGCTTTTCTCCTCATTTTCTTCAGAGTCACCACTGCCCAGTGTGGCCTGTCCCAAAGCAGGGGGGTGGGAGGGGTCTTGATTGGAGGTGCCACCCTGCAGCACTCCTGGGGCAGCTCCTGGGCATGGTACATGGGCAGCAGGGCTGGATCACTGGGTCGAGGATGCGTGTGAGTGTCGGACCAGGAGAGTTTGGCACAGAGCAACAGAGCAAGGGCAGGTGTGATGGTCAGGAGAGGAGGGCTCGGGCCAGCAGACCTGCCTTAAGTCCTTGCTGGGCTGCTGGTATCTGGGTGTCTGTGGCACTTGTGGGCCCCTGGGGCTGCACTGTTTTATGTCAGCTCCTGATCTGGCCTGTTGGTCCTGGGCGCAGACAGATCGGATCTTCGGCATCTCTAGTGTAGCCTGGCAGGGACGACGTGCCTCCTGCTCAGACATGCCTCCTGCTTCTGCCTTCCCCCTGCAGGTCCTGCAAGGCAAGGGGACAGAGCTCAGGCTAGGGGCATGCTCGGGGTGTGGAGAGAAGTGGGGAGATGGGAGGTTTGGGTTTTGCAAGGCCCCGCCTCACCTGCACACTCATGGGGTCTGCACCTCAGGGCCAGCACCGCAGCAGGGCTGCAGCCAGCCTGTACACCGCATCCATCCTGCAGCGATCCCATCGAGCCTGCCCAGGGCCGGGCAGGGTGAGGAGGGGGCTCCTGGCTGCCCCTGCGTTGCCGGGGGCTCTCGCTGCAACCCCCACCCCGCTTCCATCTTGCATGCAGGCGTGCATGCTCCGGCCCCTGCAGCCTGCCAGGACAGGCAGAGGGAGGGCAGCAGGTAGAGCCAGGACCCACTTTACCCTCCTTCCCGGCTGCTTGTGCTCCCTGCTTTGCTGCCTTATGCCTCGCAGCCTCCATCACCCAGAGCCGCCCTGGCTCTACCCCCAGTCCCCCAGAGCCGCCCAGGAGAAGACCAGGGGAACATTGTGGCTCCCACCCCAACACCCATCCATTCCTGCGTCGAGTACCCAGGGAGGAGGTGTGGGGGTCAGTACCCAGGGTCCCCCCTCGCTTCTCTCTGCTGCTGCCGCCCATCCAAGCCCACACTAACCATGTGATTGTTTTGTGTTTTTGCAGGCAGTTTCTTGATTCGGATATGCCTAGGTATTATTTGTTTCCCCTGATTTTTTTTTTTTTCCCACCCCCTCTTCTTCTCTCTCTTCTTTCTTTGTCCTCCCTCGCCTCGGTGCACTCACTCCCACCAGAGGCAGCACTTGGACATCCAGCCCCCCATCCTTCCACACTCCCCATCCCTCCTCCCTGCTGCCCTGGCACCTCTTGCTCACTCAGCCCCTTTAGCTGTTCGTATGGGCCGCGCTCTCGCTGGCTGCCGCTCCCCCTCGCACGCCTGCGTCCCCATTTGCCTGGTTTGGGTTTTCTTCTTGCTTTTTCACTATGCTGCTCTCCCATCTCTTGAGCACCTGGCCCTGAGCGTGCCGCCCCACTGTCGCCTCCCTCCCCAGCCCCAGCTCGGCCCCCAGCACCACTTGGAGTAGCCACAGGGCTGGTGCAGACCATGGCAGGGGTTTTGGGGCACCTCCAGCCCTTGCCCAGGCACCTGGTGACAATGGCAGCAGTGCTGGGTGTTGTGGTGGCATGTGCAGCGGTGCCAACCCTGTGCATGGTAGTCCCGTGTGTGTAGGTGTGGCACGTGGGTAGTGTGTGTCTGTGCAGGTGTGATGGTGAGTGCAGACACCCGTGGACTCTTACACACCTGCAGAACAGGGGGAGCAGCTGTTTGGGGATGGAGGGGCTTTATCTGGGACTGCAGGGTGAGCGTATTTTGTGGTTTGTGGGCAAGAGCCGCCCACCCCAGAGGCTGCTGCCACCTTCTGGACAGGAGCATTGCCAAGGCCCCAGAGGAGGGTGCATCCCATCACTGTCTCCCACGGCAGAGGAAAAGGGGGATGTGTCTGGGAGGCAGGAGATGGAGTCTCCTGAGTCCTGGTGGGCTCTGTAGCTTTGTGCCTTGGAGGCTGGCCTCCCTACAGCAGCTACAAGCTGGTCCTGATTGGGGATGCCCGAGGGCAGAGCTGTCCCTCCAGTGGCACCTTGTTCCCCCTGGCATGAAGCAGGACGGATCCAGTGTGGATCCAGTCCCCCTGCTGCACGAGATGTGGGCTCGTGCTGGCATCGCCTGTGGGCTCTCAGCAACGATGCTCTTCCCGTGGGCCAGGGGACAGACCAACAAATCATCTCCCACTGCACAGGTGGCAGTGTGACAGCTGGTCCTTCAATGGGCACTTTCCCAGGGGGCTGTGCTGGGCAGGAGCTCCTTGCCCTAACCTGGCAGTGAGGGCAGAGTTAAGGGTATGGGGAGCATGCCATGTGCTCACCTCACAGCTGCCAGACTGCCAGAAAGGTGGGAGGCAGATGTTTTTCTCCCAAGTGCGTAAACCTCTGTCTGCCCTCACCAGGCTCCTTCTGGGCTCTGATTTGGGCTCCAGCTAGGCTCTTTCAGCCAACAGTGCTGATATGGGGTGAGTCCCCTTGAGAGGGGCTCCCCTTCCTCACGGCCCCGCTCCCATGCCAGCACCATGCAGATGATGCTTTCTGACCTTTCGTTTTTCTGTGTGTGTACGTGTGTGTGTTTGTCCTTGGGTCACCTTCCCCTTATAGCATTTCGTTTGGAAATGACACTAGGTATTTCGTGCGCACCCACTCGGTCTGGTCTCTCCTGCTTTTCTCTTTCTCCCTTGCCACCTCCCTTTGCTTTTTGCTCTTTCCCCCCCTCCCTGGAGGCTCCTCTTCTCCTCCTCCTCCCTTGGGAGCACTCTCTTCTCAAGTGTCCGCAAAGCGATCCTTTGCCTTGGCTCTGTTTCATGTGGGGGTTTTTAATGTATTTTATACACCTCCTGAAAGCGTCAGTCTCCCTCTTCTTCCAATATGGGGGCAATTGCAGCCAAGAGCTTCCACCCACTCCCTCTGGCCACCCTGGCTCTTGTTAAAAGAGCCACTCAGCTGCCTTGATGCTGTTTTGAGGACGTGCCAAAGCATCCTTGTTCAGATGTCACTGAGCCAGGCCTTCCTGAGGATGCTCAGGCAGGAGTTGGGGTTGTAGCAGCTCTGGGTGGCTTTGGGGAGTGTGTGTCCCATAACCCCAAGGCTGGCCTGGGAGGGAGCCCAGGAGTGGGGCAGGGTGTGAAATGGGGATCTCTCAAACTGGAGCCACCTGCTGCTTCCCCCACCCTCAATTGCTTGACCCAAAGAGGATGGTTGCTGCTCTTGCTCTGGGTGGCTGCACCAGCCTCTACAGGGCCCCATAGGCACCAGGTGAACAGGGCCAGGTGTCACCCACTCCTTCTCCCAGCCTGGGAGCCGCGGAAAACAGCAGGGGGAGCGAGGCAGCCTGGTGGGAATGGGGCTGGCAATCAGATCAGAGAAAGAGCCAGGTGAGACAGCCTGACAGGGGCCAGCCACCAAACCATGGTGGTCCCCAGGTCCCACTGGGGCTCAGGGCTGACAGACGGGGGCAGTCCTGGGGAAGGAGAACTGGCTGGCAGGGGGACAGCTCTCCAAGGGGTGGGCTGGCAGCCACCCCCCCCCAGTGCTGAGCATCGTCCCTCCTTTTCCTCCTGACCATCGCCACCCAAACAGCAACAGCCACTCCTGGCAGGGGCCAGGAGGTGCTGTGTGCCCTGGGCCAGAAGGTGGGGACCTGGCCCGGGTGTGCTGAGGGTGGCAGCCCCCTACTCCGAGCACGGGGGTGGGGCATGCATCCTCCTTTGCTTTCCCAGCCTGCCCTGCCTTGCCTGCACCCCAGCTGAGCCCCTGCTCCTCCTGTGATCCCTCCTCCCCAAAGCCCTGGTCTGTTGGCCATTTTGAGGGTGCCCTGTTTGCATCCCACCACACCTTGTCCCCTCTGCCTTTGAGCCTGCATCCTCTGGAGTGGCTGTCCCCATCTGTCCCTGATGCGCATGCTTGTCCGTGTGTCCTTGCAGGCCTGCTGCAGTGCTGCGGGGGGGATGATGGCATCTACTTGCTCACTTGCCTGAGGTTCAGGGGGGATAGTTTTACCAGCTCTGCTATCTTTTTTGGCAGGACTTTCTACCAGTTTGAGACAGCGTGGGATAGCTCCATGCACAACTCCCTGCTGCTCAACCGTGTCACCCCGTACCGGGAGAAAATCTACATCACCCTTTCTGCCTACATCGAGGCAAGGACCTTAGTTGGGGCCATTGAAAACACCAACAACGTTTGGTATTTCTCCCAGTGTTGGGGTGCAGCCAGTGTGAACCACTCCTTAGTCAGCACTGATGCTGATAGGATGCAGGATTCTACCTGATGTTGGGGGCCCTGTGGGACCCCAGGAGCAGAAACCACTGGGCAGCAGGGGTGGGAGAGACCTGCCGGGCTGCTGGGCTGCATCCCCCCCTGACACCTCCTCCCCATCCTGCTGCAGATGGAGAACTGCACTCAGCCTGCTGTCATCACCAAAGACTTCTGCATGGTTTTCTACTCCCGGGACGCCAAGCTTCCCGCTTCCCGCTCTATCCGTAACCTTTTTGGCAGCGGCAGCCTGCGCGCCTCCGAGAGGTACTGAGATGCTCCTGCCTTCCTGGGGGAGGAGAGTCCTTTCTGGACTGGAGCCCTCCTGGGGCATCCCAGCATCCTGAGTGAAATAACCTGGGCATGGGGATGGGGCAGAGCCAGTAACGCCTCGTCTCCCTTTGCTCACAGCAACCGTGTGACAGGAGTCTATGAGCTCAGTCTCTGCCACGTGGCTGATGCCGGCAGCCCAGGTGGGTGCTGTGCCCATGAGTTGACTATGACGCCAGGAGGCACAGCATGGTGGTCAGGGCCAGGTCTGTGTGTCTGTCCCCCCAGCTGTGTGTCTGTCCCCCCAGGCATGCAGAGACGGCGGC
This sequence comes from Brachypteracias leptosomus, assembly GCA_013401335.1. Lineage (NCBI taxonomy): Eukaryota > Metazoa > Chordata > Aves > Coraciiformes > Brachypteraciidae > Brachypteracias > Brachypteracias leptosomus. The sequence continues at coordinate 775,814 of VYZX01018786.1, forward strand.
GGCGAGTGCTAGACACTTCTGTAGCTTATGTGAGGGGAGAGGAGAACCTGGCTGGGTGGCGGCCCCGCAGTGACAGCCTCATCCTCGACCATCAGTGGGAGCTGGAGAAACTCAGCCTCCTGCAAGAAGTAAGAGTCTGGGCTAGAATCAGGCTGAGATGGTGCAATTTGCATCTCAGCCCCTTGCCCTGCCAGTGCTAGTGGGATTCCCCACCCTGGGTGTCTCAGCCCTCCCAGTTGCAGGAGAAGGGAGGAGTGGGGTTGTGCCCCTGGTGCTCTCCTGTGCATCGTCACTTGCTGGGTCTCAGCAGACCTGAAGCTAATGAGCAGATGGGGTTAACGGGACCTGGAAAGCACGGTCCCTGAAAGGATGTGGACTGGGGCAAGTGGCCACCTCCAAGCCTTGCTGCCTTTGCCCAGGTGGAGAAGACAAGACACTACCTGCTCCTGCGTGAGAAGCTGGAGATGACCCAGCGCCTGGGCCTGGAGACCCTGTCCTCCTCCTCCAGTGACGACTCCGAGTCTCGAAGCACCTCCTGCGTTTCCTCCCCTCTCTCTGCCGATGGGGCCCCCGAGGGCCGCACCTCTCCCCCCATGACCCCCAGTGAGAGGCAGAAGGAGCTGGCTGTGAAGGTAACATTTTGCAGTATCCCCAGCTTGTGGGGAAGCTGGGAACGGGTTCCTATGGGGCAGCAGGGGGTTGCAGCAGGAGAAATCCTAAGAGGAACTGAAGGTGAAGGGTGGAGGAAGGTGCCCCCTGCTCCACCATCCTCCTCCTCTCTCCACAGTGCTTGCGCCTGCTCACGCACACCTTCAACAGGGAGTACAGCCACAGCCACGTCTGCATCAGCGCCAGCGAGAGCAAGGTACTACTGCTGCCCCAGGCTGCACCAGGCTGGTGAGGGCTGGGAGGGATGTGTGGCTGGGGGGGCTAGCTGAGGTGGGGGCAGAGGAACACCACAGTGCGAGTAGTCCATGCTCTGAGGTGCCTGCTTCATTCACTCACCCTGGTGTTCCTGGCGCTGGTAGCTCTCAGGACCGTGCCAGGAAAGGACCCCACCGACCAGAGATCTTGCCGCTCCCTGTATGCAAGGGCCTTTGCCTGTGCCTGGCTTCAGGCAGAAACTCAAATCCACACTTCCACTCCTCCACAGCTGTCTGAAATGTCTGTGACCCTGATGAGAGACCCCTCCATGCCAGCTCTTGGGGTCACCACTCTCACCCCCTCCTCAACCTGTCCATCGCTGGTGGAAGGACGCTACAACGGCATGGAGGTCAGGTAAGAAGGCAGCTGGGAGACTTAGGTGATGCCTTTAGCAGAGCAGCTGTACCATTGGGACACAGTCCTGGTCAATGGGTGCTCCCCAGTTGTCACTCTTCCTACACACTGGCCTCCTCCCTCCCCAGACCCCCTCAGGTCTCCTCCAGGGCAGAGAGCCCCGACTTGGAGCCTGCAGTAGAAGGAGAGCAGAAGAAGTCCCCAGCCTGCCGGCCTGAGGAAGAGAAGGAGACTCAGCGTTTGCTGGTGCCCGACATCCAGGAGATCCGGGTCAGGTAGGAGCCGCTGGGACAGCTAGTGAGAGGAGCTCCTTGGGGCTGGGAGGAATTGTGCCCTACCATTGCCACCTCCTCATGGTTCATGTCCCGCTCTGACCTCGGTCCCTCCTGCAGCCCCATCATCTCCAAAAAGGGCTACCTGCACTTTCTGGAGCCCCACACCAACGGGTGGGTGAAGCGCTTTGTGGTGGTCCGTCGCCCCTACGTCTACATCTACAACTCAGACAAGGACGCGGTCGAGAGGGCCATCCTCAACCTCTCCAAGGCCCAGGTGGAGTACAGCGAAGACCAGCAGGCCATGCTCAAGGTAGGGCACTGCGAGCCACCCCGCCCCGGGCACCCCCTGGATCGGTGAACTCAGCCCTGGCTCTCCCCCGGCAGACCCCCAACACGTTTGCGGTGTGCACGGAGCACCGGGGCATCCTGCTGCAGGCAAGCAGTGACAAGGACATGCACGACTGGCTCTACGCCTTCAACCCCCTCCTGGCTGGGTCCATAAGGTACTGGGGACAGCTGGGGGAAGGGGGTGCAGGGAAGTCATCGACTGGGGGTCCGTGGGCAGCCAAATGTGCTCCCTGCCCTGTTCCCAGCTCTGTCCTTGCTGCAGCCGCCCTAGCCAGGTGTGGGGAGGACCTCCTATGCAGAGCTGGGCCTGGACAGACTCTCAGCCAGCATAGCTTGGACCATATTAATCTTGATGTCAGCTCCTCACTTAAATGCTTCAATCTAGGGCCAGATCCCAGCTGGTACAGAGGCATTGTCCTGAGTTCAGAGCAACACCCATGCCTGGTGGCAGGTACACTAGCCCTTCACTGTTCTTGAGAGCATCTCATGTAGTCCTTGAGACCATCTCATGAAGTTCTTGAGACCACCTCAGATGGCAGGGCTACAGGGAAATAGGAGTAAATGCACAGAAATGTTTGTGCTCTGCCTAAAGAGACATTAATCCCATGTCTCTCCAGCTTTGGCTGGATTCAAGCACCAGCTTGGAGCCAGGACATCGAACCCAGGGGACCACACCTCTCCTTGTCCATATGTCTAACACCTTTTGTCCTTTGTTTTCCAAATCAGATCCAAGCTGTCCAGAAGGAGAACAGCTCAGATGAGAATCTAACCTGTAAAACACCCTCCACCTCATCCGTCTGCCAACAGGATCAAGATAGCTGATTCTGTCTCAAGATTCCCATGTTAACGTCTGATCTCTCACACCATCTGCTGCCCCAGCTGTCTGCTCCATGGAAGGATCTGTCTCGATTCACACCTTCATGGGGGAAACTCACTTCAGTTCATAGCTGCAAAAGCCTGGACCCACCTGGGCAGGATTTCTCGTGTGCATGCCATCTTCTGCCTGTCCCCCCATGGGTTACCTTCATGTCATACCATCCTAAATGCTCCAGAAAGGTCCCTGTTGGAGGGGAGGGAGCGAGGAGGGTGGTTTTGGCTGAAAGCTGGTCTTTGATCTACAGAGGTGGGAGAGTGGTAAAGCTCGGAGGTGGGAGAGCAGGAATTGCCTCCATGCAAAGGGAAAGTAGTAGTTTAGATGTGGGGATTTCCTAGTTCACTGATGTTTCTGCAAGAGATAGCAGGGTAAGATCAGGTGTCTGTAGTTTAAGATGATAATTTATAAAGTATTTATTTCTATTTACATCAGAAAAATCCCATAAATTGGGTCCTGGCCCCTGGACAACGCCTCCCCCAGGCAGGTGAGAGCTTTGATAGTGGGCCAGGGTCCTGGACATCCTTCCCTGGGACATCCCTGGCATGTGCCCGGTGGCAGCAGAGCTCTCACCCTCACTTCCCACCCTTCCCTAACTTCTGCTCTGCCCCCCCTGCAGCTTAAACTACTTCCCTGAGCAGTGGCTGGACAGCCAACCATGTCTTCCCAAAGGAGGCAATTCCTACCTGCCCCATCTACCTCTTGCAGGGAGGAGCTCACCATCCCAGCTGGCCATGTGTCACCTCACTTTGGATCTAGATCCTGCTGGGGGGAAAAGGAGGGCTCTGGAGACAGCTCTGCCTGTCACCTCATGTGAGGCTGTCCTTCCCAACCAAAGCCACACAAGCCACCTCCACTGTCCTGGCCTGGGAGCCCAAGGGCTTCCCTACCTCTGAAGGGCAGGATGCCAAGGGTCCCATCCCTGCAGGGAGTGTGGAGGTTCAGGTGGCCGCTTCCAAAGCCAGATGGGAAAGTCCTCCAGGCTGAGAACAACCAGGATCCTTGTCACCCTTTCCCCAAAGGGCTGTCATGTCCCTTCTCCTCCCAGCAGGAAGACAGGCTAGAAGCAGGTTGGAGGGACGGGGGAGAGGCTGGCGTGGGGGTGTCGGGGTGGGGATGTGGCTTCTTTTTACTGTTGTAGCTGGTGTTTTCTCACTCCTCTTCCCCTGCTGCAGAAGTGAGCGCCCACCTCCTCCCCACCCCGTCTCCATCAGCATGTTCATCCAGGGGGCTTCCTGCAGCAGAGGTGGCTTTGCTGAAAAGACCTCCTCCAGCCATCATCACTTCCCACCTCCCCCAGCAGCAGCTCTCCCTCTCCTCCTTCTCTTCCTCTCACCCACAGGGGGATGCTTTTATCTGGGGCTTCCTGAGTGGCTGGTGGCATCTGGCACAGCTCCAGGCGGGAATGCAAGAGCATCTTCCCCTGCACATCTCCTGGCCACCCCCAGCTTTGCTGTCAGGCCGTTGTGGCTGACCTCTCCCCGCACAGCACGGCTGCGCCTTGGCTCTGCTGTACCCACCTGCGCTGTCTGTGGTGTGTGTGTGTGTTCGTGTGTGTGTTGGACGTGGTGCCATCTTCTCGTTACGCTTGTGTCATGGAGGGCATGGACAGGTAGGGACATGGCAGGTGGGCAGAAGCTCGCAAGGGACCCCCTCACTGCACATCATGTGCTGTTCAGCTTGACTTTCAGGTAATGGAAAGGGTTTTGGCATCCTTCCTGAGCCCCTGCCAGTTCTGCCCAGCCTTCTCATAGCTCCTCGGGCATCTCACCCCATCACTCCAGCCTGAAGCTGCGGTGGGGCTGCTCCTCCCAGCTCTGCTCCCTGTGACCCATTTTAGAGACCTGGAAGCTGACTCACACCCTTTATGGAAGGAGAGGTGCCTGCCTGTGGGCATGGAGGGGCGGAGCTGTGGCGAAGGAGAAGCAGGGCCCTAGGCTGTGACATCTCAGCTCCCATGCCCTGGGCAAGGACTAGTTGGTACCACCCCAAATTTCAATATAACAGGCTAAGGAAACACAGGGTGCCCTAGGGAAGACGGGAGGCTCTTCCAGGGTGGAGGCAGCTTCTGGGAGAGACAGGACCTGCGTCTGCCAGGGACCAGACACGGGTTCACTGGCCGCAGCCAGACAGCGAGGAGCAGCCGTGGGGTGGGCACCCTCCAGCTGGAGCTGCCTGAGGCCAACAAACCTGCAGAGCAGCAACTCGGCTGGGGGCTGCCACGGCAGGAGCCGGGGGCCAAGGGAGACAGAGCTGCTCACTGGGTGCCTGCAACATCCCCGCAGGACACCCCTGGCTTCCCCGGCTGCCCTGCCTGGCCTACCCACTCCCCTCTTGCCAGCACCACCTGCTCCCCTGGCCAGGCCCCTGCCCACCCGTCCCCTCCACCACCAAAGCCCCCAGGGATGAGGACGCAAACCCGAGGTCTAGGCACGGGAAGTTTCACAGGGGATGGGGCGGGTGGGTGAGCACTGGCGGACAGGCCGGGGGCCTGCGGAGGAGGGAGGCCGCCCTTGGCGCCCTGCAGGCCATGGTGGGGCGCTCCCTGGCTTGTGCCGGGAGTTGGCGCCTCAGGTCCCGGCCGTCCGCGCACACGTGAGGCTTGTTTGGTTCTGAAATAAATGTGGTATTTAATGCAAACACCTCCGGTGCACCGAGCTCTCCTTCCTGGCGTGGGTGGGCGGGTGCCTCCAGGCCGGCAGCAGGGAAGCCCAGGGCGGCCCAGGGTTGTGGGGCTGTGCGGGGGGGGGGGGGGGGG
>VYZX01018786.1:781995-813768 GCA_013401335.1 Brachypteracias leptosomus
CCCGGCCGGCGGGAGCGGCTGAGGGCCCCCAACGCCTGTGGGCGGAGGGGAAGACAGCGGGGGGCGGGGTTGGGCTGTGGGAGTGTGATGAGGCGGCGGCAGGAGGGGGGGTCGCTTAAAAAGCGCTGGAGAAATTACAGGGTTTGGGCTTGGTTTTGTGGCTTTCTTTTTCCCTGGGACTCGCTCAGATGCCATGTTATCCGTGTGGTTTGGGCCGTGCTGGAGCCTTTTCCCTGTCTGTGCTGTTGTGGGTCATGGGTCCCAGGAGAGCTGTAATGGTGTTACCTCAGATAATTTGGTGGTTTTGGGGCCCGTTCAGTCCTATAACGTCTTGGTCTGGCTGCTGAGGGATGTTAACACAAGTTGAGTGGATTGGTAACACAAAACAAACAAAAAACCCAACAAAAAGTCCCAAACTGCTTTCAAGATAGAAATTCACAGCATCCCCAGGCAAGTGGTTGTTTTGCTCGTGTATGAACTACCTAAATTAGAGATGGGAGAGAGGTAGCCGAGGCTTTCTTTGGTTACCCCACATGTGCTCGCCTGGGAGACAGTCCTTCAGAAACCAAACCATGATTACCTGCAAGGGGTCCTGACTCTGCCCTGGTGCCTTACAGGGAAGGAAGCCCAGAAAGGGCCTCTGCTCTTCGATGACCTCCCGCCAGCCAGCAGTGCTGACTCAGGTATGGGTGCTTTGTTCCTGCCATTAGTTTGTCTTCCCATGTTTTCTGCATCAGCCTCTCTTGAGATGAAACTTGTATAAACCCTTTCCTTTGTTAGGATAAAATCAGTTGGGTTATCAGCACTGGTGTGCAAAGGAGCTGCTTTCCTCCTCTTCTGGGTTTGTTTTTGTTTTGGTTGGTTGGTTTTTTTTTATAACCAGAACATTATAGAAGTTCCACGTGTATTCTGTAATAGGTTCCATATAAATATTCCTTGAAGCAAATACAAGGCCAGAGTCTGTCCCCACCATTGAGTAACAGAAATTGAAAATTGACTTGCTATGATAAACTGGCCTTTTATCATTTCCACACCTTGGGGCAGACATACACAGAGCATTGTTCCCTCAAAGGAATAAAGGTATTTAGTTATTCTTGCCTTTTTCTTGTGCTCCAGGAAAAGGAGGCTCTTTACTTTTTGATGATCTCCCACCAGCCAGCAGCAGTGACACAGGTAAGGAGCTCACCAGGCCTCTGCTGGTTCTCAGGAGTACCCCTTGATGCAGCCTGTTGGGATGGACACATGGCGAGTTAATGTAGTGCCTGGATTGACCCATGCTGATCATGGCAATCTTTTGTGTCCTAAGGGTTTAAATCATGATTCTGACTCTTTAAAAGTAAACTTGGGTCTGTCCCCAGGAGTACATCCCTCAGATTCTCTTGGGGACCCTGTCTGTGCCTGGCAGCACCCTGCTTTAGGAGCGAGACCTTGCATGTGCTCGCTGAGAGCGGAGGCAGCGCTGGCCTCCTGCTGACACTGCCCTGGATTCAGTTCTTCTGCTGTGGGCACAGACTGCCTTCTTGTCCTAGCTGTAAATGTCCTCAAGACCAGACTGCTGGTCTGGCAAGGTGTTCTGCATGCCAAGTGTTTGCTATCGCCAGGGAGGAGGTGAGATAATTCATTATGCCATAAGAGAATAAATCTCCAGAATGAAAAAGCTAGGGTTTAGTGTTATGGGAATCATATTTTGCTTGCTAACTTTAACTTGTAACCTGCCTTCTGAAACCCCTAACAGATAGGCACATTCAGAGTAATAAAATACTCTTTTTTTGCATTGTTGTGGGAACGATTTATAGGCACAAATAATAATAACTAAAAATGTTAGAAGTGTTCCAACCTGAAACAGTAAATTCCTGAGCAGTTAACTGAAAAAAAGGCTGGTAGCTAAGAAACTTTGGGTTGACGGAGAGAATCAGTAGCCTGCCAGCCAAACAAACTGTACTTGTCTGAGGTAGGGTCACACAATGTAATGGTCTTATGGGTGCTCAAGACAGTGATGTGTGCCACAAGGTGTATGTGCTGGGTGAAGCTGTCAGTTGGTGTGTCTTGCTCAGTAGTAACTGGTCACTTAATGCTGTGTGAGTGTGTGAGCCTGTGCTCCTGAGAGTGCTTCAGTGTAAAAGGATTTGCTGTTGAATTTATGCGAGTAAAACTGAGCTGGAAGACTTCAGCCACCTACATTCTTGCTTTCTTTCAGCTTCCAGTGCTACCGAGCAGGTCTCATCATCAGGGAGTCACGGGAAAGGGGAGAAGAGAAAGTCCTTGGAGGAGGAAGAGAAGAACGGCAGGGAAGAACTTGTGGAAAAGAAAGTTTGTAAAGGTTTTCAGACAGTTTGAAAACAAATGTATTCGGTTTTTACTTTTGACATTAGGCTGAGTAAGTCCAGACCAAAACTAAGCTTTGGTTCTTCGCCTGTGTTTTCAGCATCTTGTAGGAGAACTGCTGTAGCAGTCTGTGGGAGCACCTTGAGCTCTCTGGAGCCTCTGCCTCCCTCTTGAGGGTCTTCTTACTGGCCCCACTGAAGTGGCAGAAGCTGAGCAGCAAGCACATCGGTGTTCACAGGATAAGTTCCTGTGCTGCCAGGAGGGGGATTTATTGTGAAACCTCTGGAAGGCTAGAGCCATACCAGATTCTTTTGACACATCCACAAGTCCCTCCACTGGGTGGCTGTTAAGAAAGCCAGAGAGAGGGTGTTGCTGTTACATGTAGGGCATTTGACTTCTGTGCAGGTACCCCCGTGTTACGTTACAGCTTTGGGGATGTGTTCAGTGGTACAAAGAAGAGGATGTGTTAGGAAGCAGCAGATCCTGATTTTCTGTCTTCTTTAAAGCTCTGCTTTGTTTAATCAATGCCCCTCTTTTTGGTAAGAGCCCTGTCTGATGCCCAGCAGTCCTGCTTGGCTACAGCTGCCTACCAAAGTGGGAGCAAGTGGCTTTTATAGCTACTGACCTTGGAGGCACTTAAAAACCCATGTTACAAAATGATTATATCCTGTTCAGCAGAAGGTGCCAGGTGTGTTGTTGCAGGGTGACGGCTGTACTTTGCTGCAGTGCCAGGATAGGGGTCTGAAAGGTGATCACTGGTTTACTGGGTTTTAGCCTGAGCTAAGGAGATGGAGGAGTTTGATTTGTGCTTGTGTCTGTTTTGTTCCCCTTTAGGGTCAGCGGGCATTCTTGGATTGAAGGGTTATGTGGCAGAGAGGAAGGGTGAAAGAGAAGACATGCAGGATGCACATGTCATCTTGAATGATATCACCGAGGAGTGCCAGCCTCTGCCCTCCCAAATGTAAGTGGCTCCCAACTACCAGAATAAAGCTGTGGATGGTGGCCATCACAGGGGTGAAGGAGCTCCAGCTTACTTCAGCTAAGCTCAGGATATGATCCTTTGCTTTAAGCAGCTGATACTCTTGACTACACCTGCCTCAATTTTGTGTGGTTTGAGCTTCTATTGGGAGACCTGAGATGAACCATTATCTGTGTTCCTGGGGAAATCACGGGACTATTACAGATACCTCCCTTGGAGTGGTGCTAGTGGATTTGGTCACTGACTTCACAAGGATTGTGAGGGCCCAAAAACTGGATATTGAGCCCTTGTCACCCAAATGCAAGTGTGGATATTTAATTTTAAGTAATCAGGCCTTGCCTTGGGGATTTTACAGTGTGTAAGATCTAACTGTCACAGTGGAGAAAATTTGAAGAAGAGAAAACTGATGTCATAACTCTCATTTGGAAAATTTAAATCTCTTAGCAAATTAACACATACAAGTGTGTGTAAGAGGGAGTGCGTGTATTTAAAAGAGTGCTTTCAAGCATCATCCTGATACTGGATTTAGATTCTGAACTAATATTGTCCTGTGAGCTTAGTACAGAGGGGTCTGAGTTTCTTGTCTGTAGCATGGTTTCAACAAGTGTAGGCATGGAATTAACGGTAGGATTGGTTAGGCTGATGTCTCTATAGTGCTGGGGAGTTGCAGTGCAGCTGAGTTGAAATGTTTAGCTGCCTCTATGCCAAGTTGTGGTCTATAAACTGTCTTCTACCCTTTATTTTCTTGAGGGGTGGAAAATTACCCAGTGCTTGTACATGTAAATTGTGTAAACGCTTGCATGTCTGAGCTTAGAGACTTGCTACCTTTGTTTGTGCCTTAAGGTGCAGTATTTAGTCAGTTTGGCTGACACAGAGCAGGGTGTTATGGAGACAAATGTACTTGATCCCACCCTCTGGCTAACAGCCTTTCTTGGCCCCTTTCTGCTGTTCTTGGTTCTCTCACAGCACACGTGTATCGTACTTCGCTGTTTTTGATGGCCACGGGGGAGTCCGAGCCTCAAAATTTGCAGCACAGAATCTGCACCAAAACCTGATTAAGAAATTTCCTAAAGGTGAGACCAGTGGAATAAGGGCTGTAGGACAACCATCACCTTTTCTGCCATAACTTTATGGCAGTGGGTAGGGAAACTGATTCGTTTGGGTGTAGTTCCTTATTCCCATTGGGCTTGCAAGTCTGTGCTGTCCTGGGGAAGAGGGCTGGAAGCCTTTTTGGCACAAGTAGCCAGTTGTGAATCACTAAGCCAGTGAGAGGGGCACTTTTGCCAGTTTTGGCAGTGCCTCTTCACGCATGAAAATGTGCCTGTGGGGAGAGGGGTGTGTCATAAATCCTCCATACATGCTACTGCACACATTTTTGGTAATGTGGGCCCAGGATGTGCCCTGGCTGCTCTGCACAGGGCCTGAGAGATGCCCGATCTGATTGAATGTTGGATGAGCAAAGGGAGGGACTGGGGTAGGTCAGATATGTTTTAGCTGGAGTTTAGTTGCTGTTTTCCTTATCTGACAGGTGAAGTAGTCAGCGTGGAGAAAACTGTGAAGAGATGCCTTTTGGACACCTTCAAACACACAGATGAGGAGTTTCTAAAGCAGGCGTCCAGCCAGTAAGTGTAAATGCTTCCCAGGTGTTTGCATTTCTTAGCTTGCATCTCATGGGCTTAGTTCTGAGCAGGGCAGAGGAGACATTGAGTCATGTCTATGCTTTGGCAAAACCCCGTTCAGCTTAGCTGTGCCAGGCTGTAGCTCTGCCAGCTGAGTGCCTGCTAGAGCTAGATCATGGCATTTCTGGTCTTGCTCTGTGGTAAGCAGTCTGTAGGACTACCTACACCTCCATGGCAAAGGAAGGAACCAAAACACAACTAAGAATACACCTCCACCCTTAACCAGGGCATGTTGTTTGCCTTCTTTTTAAAGACTAGCCGTGTTGCTGCAGTGGTTTATCCCCTACTGTCTGAGATGGAGTCTCTGTGTTGACATCAAAGTGTGGCAGGAGGGTATCTGCAGAGCAGTGCTTTGCAAGGCTGCTGTGTGCAGCTTTCTTTCCAGCTGTGTTCCTGTTAATACCTGCATGCCAGGCTGGAGCACATCTCTAAGGTGGTTTTTAATGCCCTGTGTTGAAAGATTTAACTCTCCCAATAGAAGTTTAAGTCTTGCTTTCTTTCACCTCTTCTGAAAACAAATGTTGATGAAGAATGTTCCTCATGTTAAGCTTGTTTCTAACAGACTCTTTTTAAATGAACCTCAGAAGCACAGCAGCTACTTTCTGTGGGATGCCAGCCTGCCTCCCAGCTGGGTTTTGAATGCAAGCACCCTTCCCTTCTCTGTCTCTGCTTAACTGACACACCACCTGTGTGGATTAGAGAAGATTTAAATTACATTTAAAATACAGTCACTTCATTATCAGTCCTTTGCACATTTGTGATTTTTCTTTTTTTTTTTTTTCCTCCATTTCATAGTAACACCTCTAACAGAGAGACTGATGCATCTGATTCTGAGATTCCCTGCAAACCTTCAATTTTAAGTGTAAACTGGCTCAGTCTCTTGAATGTAATCAGATCAACAAGTTTGACCAGGCAAAAGGAAAAAGCTTCCTTGAGTCTGTTACAACAGTGTCATTCTCAAATGAGTCTCCATTTGGTCTGAAACATGACTAATGACAAAGGTGCTACAAAGGGTTGCTGAAACTGAATGAAACTTGTCTAGAAATCAGTCTCTCAAAGCTAGTTTCAGTAAAGAGTGGCATCACCACCAGGCTTCATTGTGAGAAAGACTAGCCTGGCAGCTGTAATCTGAGAAATGCTTCTCATTTTACCTCGAGTCCTAGAGATACAGCAAGTGAAATACCAGGAGAGTGGCTGAATGAGTAGTGCTGCTGCTGAGGTGGGGTGAGGACTGAGGTGGGCAGACAGGTACTGTGAAAAAAGGAATGGAAATGGAAGTGAAAAGGCAACTCTGCTGCAGTCCTGGCTGTGCCTACCTTTTGCTGCAAAGAAGGAGCCTTCTGAGGATGAATTTGGGGTGCCTATTTGCTCATGATGCTGTAGCTTCTGGGCAGCCATCAGGGCGGAGCTTGTTCCAGCCCCGGATGAGCCTTCCTGGGAGCTGAGTGTGAGGAAGGGTTTGTGAGGGAAGTGTGGCTGACAGTGTTTGAACCAGTTGGGCATTGGCCATGCATTTAGAAGGTGGTACTCTGTGCAGCTCCTCTGTCCTTGTCCAGCTTGCTGTTTATCACCAACAGTTTCCCCAGCTGCTTGCAGGCAGCTCCTGGGGGTTTGTGCTAGCTGTCTGCTGTGTGTTAGCACATGACACTTCTTGAGACCCCAGGAGCACTCGGTGACTAACTTCTTTAACGTTATTTTCCTCCCCTTACTCTCACTTTTGTTCTGTTCAGGAAGCCAGCATGGAAGGATGGCTCCACAGCTACTTGTGTCCTGGCTGTCGACAACATTCTCTACATAGCCAACCTTGGGGACAGCCGGGTAAGCACAATGGAGAGAAGCCCAGGGCTGGCACCTTGATTCCTCTGAGAGTTTTTTTTATTTAACCTGAGGGGCAGGGTGTTTGTGTGGGATATACCAGTTGCAGTCAATTTCACGTCATTGATGATTGCTCAGTGCTCCAGTCTATCTAGATCCCTCTGCAAGGCCTCTTGTCCCTCCAGGGAGTCACCAGCACTCCCAGTGTAATATTGTCAGCAAACTTGCTAATGGTGCATTCGATTCCTGTGTCCAGGTCACTGACAGAAATACTGAATAGCACTGGCCCTAGGGCTGGGCCTGAGGACACCACTGGTGACTGGTTGACAGCCAGATGTAGCCCTATTCACTACAACTTGCAGCTCTCTCTCTCTCAAAGTTCTTGCTGCAGTTTTGTTGTTTATTTATGAGGGTGTTCCGTCAGCACAGGCGATTCTGTGTCGTTACAATGAGGAGAGTCAGAAGCACACAGCCCTGAGCCTCAGCAAGGAGCACAACCCCACGCAGTATGAGGAGCGGATGCGGATACAGAAAGCCGGGGGAAATGTCAGGTGAGTGCCTGAAGGGTGTGAGTGAGCAGATCTAAAGCTGACCCAACTTTGGGCCTGAGCATTGAGTTTCTGGAGTTTCCTAAGCCCAGTGCTTGTCCTAGTGAGAGTGTGGAGAGAATCTGTTGCTGCCTGTGGGAAGCACAGTGATGCCTGAGATTTCTAAGTTGGCTCAATGGGTTGATTGATGGGTGATGGTTTCCCAGGGGCTCACAATGGCAGGGGGCACTGTCCTGCAAAGGCAGGAACCCATGTGGATGCCTGACAGTGTGATACAAGCATGGATGTGCTAAAGCATGACTCTACAGAGTTGGACCTACAGAGCTGTCTTGGTTGTTTAGGAGGCTGTCACTTGCTGCACACTGGCACTGAGCAGAACTTACTTCCTTGCTTGCAGCATCATCTCTTCCCCCCTCGTCTTGTAAAGGGGGGGGATGGCTTGAGAAGGCACAAGAAGTCCTCAGTGTCAGTTGGTCTTGCTCCCCTGGGGATTAGCTGATACACTAAGGTGGTCTGAAGTAGGAGGGAGGTTTCTGGAGTCAGAACAGGATTATCTTAATGTTCCTGTATGTGTAGGTATGCATGGCTGTTTGAGAAGCTCTGCCTGAGTTTCCTGACTAGATTCTCCCCCTTCTTTTGAAGGCTGTTTCTTGATTTTAATGGCTTCCTTGCAAGAGAGGATTCTGCAGGTGAAGTATCTTCGTGCCTTGGAGGCAGAATGCCCCCTGTGGTGGGGAGGGGTGGACTCAGTTCTGTCATGCTGCCATGTCTGGAGGGCCTTGTTCCCCTTATCTCTGGAGAGCACATGCTGCCTTTTATTCTTAGCACTAATCTATCTTTGCACACAGGAAAGAGATGGGCCAGTGTCTGTTAGCTCTTTTCAGAATTGGGGGGACATCTTGCTGGCTGCCTGGGAGCCTCTCCCACTGCTTGTAGTTCAATATTTTGGACCCAAGAGATAAGTCTCCAAGTGTGTGAACATCGGATCTCTTCTCTGTGATGTGCCTTGCCTCGTGCTTTTATCTCAGGCTGGGCTGGCTGGACTAGCTTGAATGAGCTTGTATCTTTCCAGACAAGAAGCAGCCTTTTTGGGGAGCAGATGCTTGATTGTTGGAAAGGTGGAATGTGGGAAGCTGCTTCTTTTGGGGCAGCACTCAGTTAATTAGAAAAGTTTAGCAAACAGAACTGCTTCCTAAGAAGGTTTGTAACTCAGATTTCACAGAACTGGTTGCTGTGATCAGTGAAGACCAAATGGTTGATGCACTGGAGGGAAGGGATGACATCCAGAGGGACCTTGACAGGGCCTGTGCAGAACTCATGAAGTTCAATAAGTCCAAGTGCATGGTTCTGCACCTGGGTCTAGGCAATTCCAAGCACAAATACAGGTTGGGTGATGAGTGGGTTGAGAGCAGCCCTGCAGAGAAGGACTTGGGACTGATGATGTTTAAAAAACAGTATGATCCAGGAATGTGCACTTGCAGCCTAGAAAGCTAGCCACCTCTGGGCTGCATCAAAAGGAGTGTGGCTACCAGGTTGAGAGAGGTGATTCTTCTCTACTCTCTCATGAGACTCCACTTGGAGTACTGTGTTCAGCTCTGGCACCCCCAGCATAAGAAAGGCATGGACCTGTGGGAGTAGGTCCAGAGAAGAGCCACGAGGATAATCGTGTGGCTGGAGCACCTCCCATATGAGGACAGTCTGAGGGAGTTGGGATTGTTTAGCCTAGAGAAGAGAAGGCTCTGGGGAGACCCTATAGCAGCCTTCCAGTATATAAAGGAGGCCTGCAGGAAAGATGGGGAGGGACTCTTTATTAGGGAGTGTAGTGGTAGAATGAGGGCTAAAGGTTTTAAACTGAAAGAGATTTAGACTGGATATAAGGAAGAAATTTTTTAGTGTGAGGGTGGTGAAACACTTGGACATGATGCCCAGAGAAGTGGATGCCCCTTCCCTGGAGGTGTTCAAGGCCAGGTTGGATGGGGCTTCGAGCAGCCTGGTCTAGTGGAAGGTGTCCCTGCCCATGGCACAGGGACTGGAACTAGGTGATCTTTAAGATCCCTTCCAACCCAAACCATTCTATGATCAGGAGGAAGTGCTGTGGTTCTTGCTCCTTGGAACTACCCACAGTTTAAGCCAGTTGGTGTCCTGATAGGCAGAGCACAGAAGCTGCTACTGGCTCAGACCTGGTCTTGCCTGCTGCCACTCAGTGCTTCTATTGAAATGCAGTTTGCTGCATACCTTGCCAAAACATAATTTACAAATTCAAACCTCTGCCTCCTGGAGTTCAACTTGGCATGTAACTCTTACTCCCCTGGCTTGCTGGGCTCAGCATGATGTGCGTTAGGGCAGGGAGTCAGAAAACAGCCTTGAATTCACCTGACTTCATTTCTTCCTGCCTCGCCTTGTTCCCCAAAGCTTCTCACAAACGTGCAGAAAGGGAAGAAGGCTTTGAAGGTAAGATACAAACTTGCTGGAGA
The DNA here is from genome assembly GCA_013401335.1 of Brachypteracias leptosomus. Classification (NCBI taxonomy): domain Eukaryota; kingdom Metazoa; phylum Chordata; class Aves; order Coraciiformes; family Brachypteraciidae; genus Brachypteracias; species Brachypteracias leptosomus. The sequence goes on from VYZX01018786.1 coordinate 791,816, forward strand.
AGTGGGACAGGCTTTGTATGAGACAGCTGGACACACCATGAAGAGTGTCCACATGAGGCAGTGCAGTGAGATATGTGGGGATGACTCTCAATGTTTTCTTCCCTCGTGCAGGGATGGAAGAGTCCTGGGAGTGCTGGAGGTCTCCCGCTCCATCGGGGATGGCCAGTACAAACGCTGTGGTGTGATCTCTGTGCCAGATATCAAACGCTGCCAACTCACACACAATGACAGGTAAAGTGTGCCCACGCACGAGGGAGTCAGCTGCATCCAAGCTCTGCTCAGCAGAAGCAGCACAAGCTGCATGACCCTGTGTGCTCTGCTGTTAGGGCCAAGGCACTTCAGACTGATCATCCAGAATTAGAGCATGCTCTTACTGCTGACGTCTCTGCTCCTGTTTCTTAGGGTACACTGGGATAAATGCTGCTGTCTCACTCTGCCGAGATACTGTGAAGGCTTGTGTTGGAGAAACTGACCTCACAGCAATGAAAACATACATGAGCCTTAGAATTAATGCTTTGAATAAGTTCACACACCAGTGTTAAAGTAGTTGGCTAAGGTTGGAATGCTTGGGTCCCTGTCCTGTCCTAGAATTGTTTCTAGTAGCTGTGGCACCCCAAAATACCATTGCACTCGGCTCCAATACTTGAGGATTTGAGGTAGTTTTCTAACACATGATTGACAATGACAAATTGCTGTAAGCTTTCATGTCAGTATGGCCTTGCAGGCTCTCTGAGATGAGAATGTAACCCAGTACTGCTGCTTTTTTGGGATTAGAGTTTCATATCAAGTGATCCACTAAAATTATTTCTAAAGATATTCTGAGCATCAGGCTCTGAAATGATGTCTGCAGAGACATGTGCTGCTCTGGCAGGCTGGTCATCTCTGCAGGAGGTTGTAGTTTTCCTTGTCAGGTGCCTCTGGTCAGGACTCCTGGTCAATGCAGTCGCCTGTGCAGGGAGTGCACAGCCGGCTGTCTCCTTATCCTCTAGTGGGGAGCTAAGAGGCAGCTCTCCTTGCCTTGAGCCTCATATGCCTTCAACCTGTGGCCATATCTTGTGGCAGAGTTTTCTGATCACAGTTATGCCTCTATTTCTGGGTTAAGCTGCTTGCTTTTCTTTTGAATGTTTGTATTTGAGTTATGGCATACCTCAGGAGCATGGAAATGTAAAGGATTTAAGGGGATGTGCATAAGGTATTAAGCTGGCCATGTTTCTCTATTTCCTTGCATTAGCTGCTTCACAGGGAATATATGTGAATGAAAAGAACTCAAAGAAAAGCAGCAGTCCCTAGAAAAATAATGGAGCTTTCCAGCAGGGTGTGGTGTATGGTCTTGCTTAATGGTGCAGTGTCAGTAGAATTGCCAAGATGTCCTGATCTAGGTTTTGCATTGTTTGCCTGCCTCTTTGGCCTGTAGTTTCAATTGCCTCAGCCCTGTGGGTGGTAGGTGCTGGAGCACCAGAAGATTTCTGGTGCTTCTGAGGGATTTTCAGATGAGCTTTATGGCATCTTCCCTTTGGATTGGAGCACAGGTACTCATAAAATAGCTTGGAGGAATTTTTTTGTAGCTGGAGAGCCAATGATTCAGCCTTGGAACCTGTCTCTGCTTGATTTCCAGATTTATTCTGATAGCGTGTGATGGCCTCTTTAAAGTCTTTACGCCAGAAGAAGCTGTGAACTTCATCGTGTCCTGCCTGGAGGTGAGGAGAAGGCAGCATGGGGGCTGGGTTTGTCAGTGCAGGTGACACAAAACGGAATGACTCTGACTTGCAGAAATGTACTTCTGCCAGAGTATCCTCCCTTATACCTGAGGTGTCTTTATTTGGTTTACTTCCCCGTGCTTGGAAATTACCCTGTGTCTGCACCTATGCTTTGCCAGGAGCAACCAGCATTGTCTTTCCTCGTCCCAACAGGATAAGAACATCCAGATGAGAGAAGGGAAGCTGGAAGCAGATGCTAGATACGAAGCTGCATGCAACAGGTTGGCCAACAAGGCAGTGCAGCGAGGGTCGGCGGACAACGTGACGGTGATGGTGGTTCGTATAGAGCACTGAGAGCGCGGGGCTGCGGCGTCCCCAGCCTGGGGTGGATGTCAGGGAACCCAGAAGTTGGTCTGTGTGCATGTGTGGCTGGAGGAGGGAGGGTCCTGCTGGATGCTCTTCAGTGTAAATAAAGTTTGGGTTTTGTTTTTCTAATAGTTGGCTAGCTGTGTTTTCTAAGGGACTGCCACAGTGAAGCAGCCTGTGCGGAAATCTCTTTCCTGTCAACCCCCACTAAATGTCTTGGCAAACCAAATAAATCTATTTGGCAGAGGTGCCAGCAAGAGCGAGCATCTGTGGGCATGAACTCTGCCAGTTGTTCCAAATGGTGCAGTTCTGTTACTTGTTTCTTTGAGCCTTGCGTGAGGCTGCTGGTATGACAAAAGTAGCTGGAGCTTGCTCCTGATGTTTATTGGGAAAGTGTTTTCATCAAATGGACCTGCCAGGCAGTTGAGATAAGGGGAGGCTCTGTGTTTGTCTGTGTACTATCTGAGGAGCAGGCTTCTCAGGTTTTAGGTACTTGTTGCTCTTAAGTGTCTGGTATTTCATCCCATCCCCATTGCTCTACCACCTGTTTCTGCAGTGACTCAGTGTGATGTTTTCCAGAGAAAATTTGGCTTAAGACCAAATGACAGTTGTGAAAGCTAAATGGACTGGGCTACCAAAGCACTTAAATTCCAGATTACCCAATTTTCCTGTCTTGTGGGTGAGATGGTGCATTGAGGGACATGAACCAGTGAATCTGTGCAGTGGTTTCTTGTGCAGCCTCCTTGCTCTGCATGAGAAATGGTGTAGTCCCAGGAGAGAAGCTAGGAAGGTTGGTGCAGTGATGTCTGCCATTTTATGCATAGTTTGCCTCAGGGTTGTGAGGCTTTCCCCGTTCCTGTGTTCCCTAGAGCTTTGGGAGATGATCCTGGATCCTGGGCTCTGTGTTTTCTTGAGCGTGCAAAAGCTGTGCTGTTGTTTGGGGCAGATGGTTTTTGACTGTCTTTCATCTGTTTCTGTTGCAGCAGAAATCAGTTAAAGTTCATGGGTTGATGGTAAGGGTTAGGCTAACTCAGGTCATGCTCATTCTCTGCATCTCCTGCAGGAAGAAGGAGGTGGGCTTCCAGAACATATTTTGGGTAGCGCTTTCCTCTGCCAGCTTGTTCTGTTCCCAGCCATTCCTGCATACTCTGATGTCAGGTTGCACTGCAAGATGAGCTGAGAGGCAATTGCCCATGTTAGCAACATGCTCTGCTCTGCAGCTTCTGCTCTTGAAAGCCAGATTTGGAAAGCCAAGATGGAGCAGCACAGAGTTTATTCAGTCTGTGACAAAAGAAACCCTGGCTGCAGATCTCAGATCTCCCTTCCCACCTCCTGGCTTTTCACAGGATGCTCCTGCCCACCCTTCAGCTGTGGGAAAAGCACGTCTTTCCTTTCAGAGACAGGTTCTCTTTGCCTTGGGGAAGAAGTCAGCATTAAAGCTCCACAGCCAGAGGTCCCCCCTTAGATCCAAACAACCCCACCCACAAAGAGCTGCAGCAACAGCTACTTCATCAGGCCCCTTGAGGAGATGCAACCTGTAGAGAAGGCCAGACAGGGCCAGGAAAGCCCTCATGAGCAAGGTTCAGAGTGAGGAGACTGCCTCCCCCCTGCCCACATGCACAGATCCCTCAGGGAAGGTGGGGCTGGGTGCAGCTGGGCTATCTTACAGTGCTGCTGGCACAGCTTGCCTTGTGCTACGTGCTACTGAGAAATGAAGTGTGGGGCTCCCCTGTCCCACGCCCAGCTTGCCCGAGTGCCTCTCCTGCAGCCCTTGCTCAGGCATGTAGCCCTGTGCCCATCCTCTGCTCAGATGGCTACTGGAGCCAAAGCAAGGAGCGTATCTGTGCTGCCCACAGCCAGGGCCCCGTGCCACGGGCACGGAACTCCTGGCTTGGGAAACCATGGGACAGGAATTTGCTTTAATGTGCAGCATTATCAGGACAATGCTCTGCTTTGAAGATTAGCTGTGAAGGATATTGGCTTCTGACAGCAAACATTCACTGCTAATACACTGCAGGGGAGCTAAAGTGATACAAATAATCTGCTTTTGGCTGCTGAGAAGCTGAGCAGGGAAATCTGCTGAGAGCAAAAATGGAGGTGTGGGGCTTCATCCCAGGCACTAGCACCTGGTATGGTGGGAATCAAACCCTGCAAAGAAAGCAGCTGTCTGTTGCTGTTGTCAGTGTTTTCAAAGATAAATTTCCACCCCTCACCTTTAAGTAAAAGTAAACTCCTCTAGCTCATTGTCAGGCTGCTTTATTATTATTATTATTATTATTATTATTATTATTATTATCATCATCATCTTTTGTTCCTTGATCTTTTGTCCAGCTTTAGATGCAGCATGAGCAGTTATTGGACCAGTCTGCAGCTCCTGCAGCAGCAAAAGGTCTTCCCTGAGCTTGGTGCTGAACAGAGGGGGCATAACAGTGGCTGGCAGAGGGAAGGGTCTCGGGTTCAGCTCCCTGTGCAGTGCCCAGTACCTTCTCACACCCCCAGCAGAACGGCACTGAAATCGGAGCCACTTTGAACGGTGAGGGGAGAGCCTGCAGTGTTGTCCACAAAAACAGAGACATACTGTCCAGCCTGGAGGGAGAGAGGGCATAATGGGGCTGGGGCACCTCTGGGCACAGACTGGCAGAGCAGAGGAGAGAGATGTGTGCAGCTGGAGGAGCTGCTCACCCCCCTTCCTTCTTAGAGGCCGGTAGGGCAGCCCAGCCTTCCTCTGTGCTGTAGTGTCCCAGCAGACCTCAACTCTTGAGTGTCCTTTGGGCTTGAAACTGAGCTGAGAAACAGATTCCATACCCAGCCCTGGATTTGGGACCATGAAAGGCCTGGCACAGTACCAAGTGCAGTTGGCACCACTAACCTGCAGGTAAAGGACTCCGGTGACAGAGATGGTGAAAAGGTTGCTGCTGCTCTCCAGCTGGGACACGGTCTCCAAATTGCTGCAGAAGAGGGAGGATGGTGCTGGGGAGAGCATGTCACTCCTTCCCCTGGGAGTGCTGGACTCCCTCCCTCCCCGGACCAGGGGTCCTTCTCCCTTCCTGGCTTTGCCCTGCTGTACCTGTTGTGCTGGCAGTGGGACTGCACACAAATCAGCGCCCGCAGACGATTCCCCCTGCACGACTGCATCTTCCTCCTCTGCTCTCCTCGCACTAGGACAGATGGGAAGGTGAGAGCTGTCCTGGGCCTCCCTGGCAGGGCCTTGGGGGTGCCCGAGGACTCACCAATGTGCAATGTGGCAGTGAAGGTGTAGTACCCTGCAATGGGAGCTGTGTACTGCCCGCTGGTCAGATTCAGCCCCAAGCCACGGTGGAACATCCCGTCCCTCTCCGGCTGGGGATGGGGAAAGGCTTGAGTTAGAGAAAGCCCCTGTGCCAGGGGCAGGAGGATGCAGGAAGGCTGGACACTCACGATGTAGTAGAGCTGCAGCTCCTGCCGTGCTCTCTGCTTCACAAAGATGTTCTCGCGTGTCCGGCAGTGGAAGGCTGCTTTCACACGACAGTGGGACCTGGCCTGGGGGTTGCCTTCACCACTTTCCTCCTCTTCCTCACGCCCTTCCCCGGCCTTCGTGCGTGTCTTCACCTGCTCCTTCACCAAACCTAACCCCAAAACCCGAACTGGGCTTGGCTTCAGGAGGTTTTTACTGGCCCCAAGATGAGATAGTGCCTAGCTCTGCCACCCAGCCACACAGTTACCCCCTTCCTCCTGTTCCCTGCTCCTGCCATGGAGTGTCCCCTCCAGCCCCCCCTTCCTGCAGCACTGCCCGGGCCGGGGGGTACCTTTCAGCAGGAGCTGCAGCTCTTCCAGCAGGGCAGGGACCCCGGGGGGGGCAGGGGCAGCGCCGGCTTGCAGAGCAGCCCGGGGTGACTCTCCTGGAGACGGGCCGCGGGCCGGTACGGGCGCTGGGCCGGGCCCCGTCACACCCCGCACCGTACCCGTCCTGCCCCGGGCCTGGCCGCGGTTCGCTCGCCCGGGGCTCCCGGCCAGCAGCATCCACGCCTGCCGGGGATCCACGATGCCGGCCCGGGCAGAGGCAGCCCCCGGCTCCCCGCGTCCCGCCTCCGCCATCCGCCCCGCAGCCGCTCCCGAGCCCGGAAGCTGCTCCCGGGCCGCCCCCGGGGAGCCGGTCCCGGCGGCGCAGAGGAGCGCCAGGCACAGCTCCGGCNCGTGGTGGCAGGAGAGACACACGTTCCCAGTGCCCCAGCAAACCGGGCAGAGGGGTTTCTGCCTCCTCCCCTGCAGTGCTGAACCAGCAGTGGGGAGAGAGGCGAGTGAGGGAGCAGCTGCACAGGGTGACGAGCAACGCTGCAGGCTCTCCTACCGCCCGGGGACACCCTGGAAAGCCTCTGTCCACTTGGAGGTGTCCATGAAGATGGAGGAGGAGCTGTGGAAGAGCCAGAGGCAGGGCAGGGAGCCTTCCCGTGTCCAGAGGTCTTTGGCGCAGTCGTACACCTCCATCTCCACCCGGTAGTCTCCATCCATACCCTTCCAGTGGCCGCCGGTGACAAAGAGTCGGTCACCCAGTGACACCATCCCACCGTTCTCATGGAGTGTGTGCAGGAGCTGCACCTGTGTGAGGGGCAGAATGAGAAGGGCTGAGCCCCCCTGAGGACCTCCTACTCCCACTGCAGAAGACATCAACCCATCAGGTACATCCCCCCCACCCTGACCTCTCTGCAAGGTTTGAGGGCCTCTAGGGTCATGGCTTGCTTTTAGCAGCATCCCCATGTTGTGCTTGTACAGGAGCAAGGTTGGAGGTGCTGTGGGAAATAGGCAGTTTGGGAGATGGAGGGGACAAGAAGGATTTTGCTGGATTGCGTAGGCAGGAACCCTGCAAACCCCACAGGATGGGGGGGGTGCTGGAAAAGGGGTCCTGTGGGCTTCTGCAGTGTGAACATTGCTCAAAATCAGTAACTCCATGTGAACGCTGTGCTCCTAGTGGTATGACAGGGGAGCAGGGAAGGAAGGATTGGGGCTTCTTCAGCTCTGCAGGGGTTAACAGAACCAAGGGATAAGCGGTCAGGAGGGAGAGGGTATGCAGGCACCTGGGGAGCCTGGGTGTGGGTGTATGGCTGTGGGGTGCTGGCGGGGAGGGGAGAGCTGCTACACCTCCCTGGGAGGATGACTGCACCCATCCCAGCATCCTGCTACCTTCTGCCAGATGTTGGCCTCTGGGTTGTACACATAGACCTTCTTGGTGTTGTCCCCGATGAGGTAGATGAGCCCACGCAGGGTGGCACAGCGCGGCGCCGAGAGGTACTTGGGGATGAAGGGGGACGTGATCACACTCCACAAATCTGCAAGGAGCAGCTGTCAGCAGCGCACCGCACCCTTGGCTCTGGATGCAGCTGCCAGTGACCAAAAAAAGCATTGCCAAGCCCACAGCTATTTAAGGGGGAGTTTGAAACAGAGGGGACAGAGTGGCCAGGCAGGGTGGAACCTGCAGTCCCCATCTGAGATGGTGCATTAAAAAAAGTAGGGGGGATTGTAGCAGTGATGTAGGATGGGGGAGGCTGCCCAAGGAGGTGGCATTATCACAGGGGTTTAATTTCTCCCTAAACTCCCCCACCCCTCTGCCCTGGGGATCCTGCTGCACTGGAGCTCAGGTCCTGGCTGTGCTGGAGGTCTGTGACTCCTGCCTGGGGTCCCTGGCCCTGTGCCGCAGCTGTTGCTGGACCTCATTAGGACCTGGTCAGGTCACAGGACAATGCCTGGTGGCACAGGATGTTACCTGCCTGGGGTCTCCCTCAGTCCTGCTCCCTGGGAAAGCAGTGGTGGGGCGTGATGGTGGTGCCAGCTCTTACCTTGGACAGGATTGTAGCACTGCAGGGTGAGTGCGTTGTACTTGACGGCACAGGAGCCCACCAAGTAGAGCTTGCCCGAGCAGCTGGCGGCCGCAAAGTTGCTCACGTACTTGGGGGCTGGGCTGATGGCACACCAGCTCTTGTTGTAGGGATCGTAGCGCTCTGCTTCCACTGTGTCCACTGTTGTCCCTGCAAGGTGGCAGGACACTCCAGTCACCCCACTGCTCCAGGGCACCCACGGACCCCTCCTCCAGCAGCACCCGTGAGGTCTTTGCAGCCTTACCCCCAATTACATAGATCTCGCCATTGAGGACGGCACTGGTGTGGTTTGTCCGGGCTCTTAGCATGGAAGCAATGGGCTTCCAGGCACCATCCCTGAGGCAGAAGCACCAGGCCTGGGTTGTTGACCATGTGTCATTCTGGGACCCCCGGGAGCCACCTGAAAGGGAAAGGTCAGGTGGGCCATGACTGTCCCTGGGCATCCCTTGCCAGCCACTGGACCCACCCAAAAGGGGAGCAAGGAGAGGATTTTGCTCAGAGGGGAGAGTAGACACACCACTCCCCCCACCCCGTGCCCACATCTTTGTTCCCCATTCTCTGTACTTGCTCCCCCACCCCACACCAGCAGCCCTGGCACCTACCTGTGACGTAGACATCGTTGTTCAGAGCCACCAGGGAAAAACCCCATTTGTTATAATCGGGGAAGTCGGGCAGAGCCATCCATCGCCCTGAAACCCAGCAGAGACAAGTGATGAGCACCCCCAGCCAACAGTGATGCTTTTAAGCCAGCCCTGCCCCCTCAGCACCCCTCCTGACACCAGATTATTTGGCAAGAGGTGGCTTTGGAGTAGACAGGGGGTTAATTAACATGCAAGGAGGTATGTTTGCTTGCTCCGTCCCTCCCTGCTGTGGACACTTACTGCTTTTGGGGTTGTAGAAGGTGAAGTTTCTGGACACAGCCAGCATCTCCATCCCCGTGTCCTCATCCTCCTCCAGCACGCGGCCACCAACCACCACCAGCACCTCCTCCAGCTTCTGTGGTAAGGTTGGGGGATTCTTCTGGGCACTGACACTGCTCTGCTCCTGACAGAGAGATCAGAGAAGGACTTTCAGATTCTGAGCTGAGCCTCCCCACCAGCTCGGGGGTGGGATTTGGGGCAAGGGTTACACACTGTGGTGCGGGATCGGGCGATGAGGGCCTTGCTGGCATCCGAGTCACGAACAAGTGGCTCAGTGGCGAGCAGGTTCTGCAGGTACTGGTCAGGGAGTGAGATGAGATGGGCCAGCTCCAGCAGCTCGGGCAGGAACTCAGCTCGGGTCCCTGGGTCGTGGCGTACCCAGCGCAGCACAGCCTCGGCCAGGCTCTGCTCCTCCTGCACCTGCAGCTGCTCATTGGAGAGGTAGGTGGCCAACCTCTCCTTGGAGAGCTGGAGAAACTCCTCCTGCAGAGAGACGGCTTCAAAGTTCTCCTGCAAGAAAGACCAGGCCTTCGAAGAGACCTCGGGGCAGCCGTGGCTCTCACCGAACTCACAGATACCTAGGCAGTTGGTGGCGTCCATCTGCTGCCGGAGGTAGCGGCTGCAGACCTTCTGAATAGTGGGGAAATGGAGCTGGCTGGAGGTCCGCATCAGCCCCTCCACGTTGCCCTGGTTGATGGTGACCTTCCCTGTGTAGGCAAAGTTGAGCAGCATCTCCAGTGCGTCGGGGTCCACCTCCTTCATCTCCACTCGTGCTGCGATGCTCTCGGCGAAGTCGCCAGAGAACATGGCGTGGAAGTAGTGGCTGCAGAGGGCCAGGATGCCACGGTGGCAGGGGAACTCCCGCCCACCCGCTACCAGGGTCACATCTGCCAGCTTGGGGTTGGTGCGCAGCTGCTGCAGCCCCTCCAGCACGCTCTGAGCATGTGAAGGCAGGCAGAAGTCAAAGTCATCCACGTTCCTCACCATGGTGCTGGGGATGGCTGTGGGACCTTGCTGGTGGACAGAGCCTGAGTGGAGTGTGGCAAGGGTGTCCCTGCCAGGAAAAGGCGATGACATCTCCCTCTCTCCCCCCACTCCTGGACACAACCTCGCCTTCCCAGCGCCTGATTTACAGGCACCAGCAGCGGCAGAAGTGCTCCCTGGAGCCTCCACTCCCACTTCCACAGGCAAGCTAGTTTCTCCTCCCCACGCTCTGAGCTGCCCTGCCGGGGCTGCCCCCGATCCTTTGGGGGTGGGGGTGGTTTTGAGGCTGGCTTGCGCCCCACTCTGGCTCGCTCCCTCCCGCTCTCACCTGGGCTCTGCGCCGGGAGGAGGAAGACACTGTGGTGATCCAGCCGGGACGGGGTGACGGGGTGGGGAAGAAACACTATTTTTAGGCGGCACCAGGACATTGCTCCCTGCTCTTAAAGGGACCGCATGAGCAGAGCCGCTGCTGCTGCCTATCCCTGCCCCCCCCCCCCNGACAGAACCGAAAAGGCATTTATTGCAGCCTGCAGTTTCAGGCAGCCCGCCGCCCTCCCCTCCAGCAGGCATCACTCCTCCGAACTGAAGATCTCGGCTTCCTTCTCCTTCCAGAAGGCGAAGCTGCGGTCTATGTAACGGCAGATCTCCTCCCCCTCTCCCCCGGCCTCCTCCGACCGCCGGGCCGAGCTTTTGGGGGATCCAAAATACCTCGCCTTGATGTCGTCGAAGCCGTCCTGCCAGCCCCGCCGGCCGGCGGCGATCTCGTCGGTGACGGCTCGGTGGAAGGAACGGACCGCCCGCCAGCCGTGCCGACCCAGCTGCTCGAAGACCTCGAAGCAGAGGAGGTGGCGGCCGCGGCGCTCCTCGGGGGGCAGCTCCTGCTCCAGGATGCGGAAATAGCCCAGCATGAAGAGCTCCAGCGACAGGCTCTCGTAGTCGGCCGGGCCCCCCCCGGGTCCCGCCACGAACTGTTCCGGGGAGAGAGGGGCGCGGCCGGCGGCGGGGGGCTCCNGCGGGGGGCTCCGGCGGCGGGGGGCGGCGGGAGGCGGCGTCCCGCCAGCAGCCCAGGAACCGCTGGATGGCGGCTCTCTGCCGTGCCAGGCGGGCCGTCCCCGCCTCCCCGGTCCCAGCTGCCTCGGGGGGGTCCCCGGCGGCCGGTGTGTCTGGGGCGTAGGCGGACCGTCTCCAGTGGCTCAGGAAGAGCATCACGATCCGCTCCTTCCTCAGGCTGCCCCACTCCGGCCCCGGCCCCGGCCCTGGGGAGCCGCTGCCGTCGGAAAATGCCTCCTCGCAGCTGATGCCCGAGTCGCTGGCGGCCTCCGCTCCGCTCCCCGCTGCCGCCTTCCCCTCCGCCGCCAACCAGGCTGGCTCGAAGGCGCCGCGGAGGCTCCGGACGCAGACCCCGCACTGCCGGATCTCCCGCTGCGCCAGGCTGCCCGCCGACTCCCGGGGTTGCCCGCTGGCCGCGGCGGGAGCAGCGGCGGCGGCGGAGGAGGGGACGATCTGCACCCCTTCGGTGCGGGCCAGCAGCGCGGCCAGGCTGCTGACGGCGCCGGCCAAGCGGCCGCACCACAAGGGCAGGGGCTGCCCTGGAGCGGGAGGGGGGCTCTGCACGGTGATGCTGAGCAGCGGGGCGGGCAGGAGGGCCCGCAGCTCCCGAGCCAGCCGTCGCAGCTCGCCCTGGTACGCCTCGCCCCGCCGCCGCAGCCGCAGGCTCTCCACCGCCCGCTCCAGCTGCTGCAGGTCTGCCTCGCTCAGCAGCTCCCCGAAGGGGCCCAGCACGGCCTGGCGGGACGGCGAGAAGCGCCAGGAGCCCGTGTCCTGCGGAGAGGGGCCGTCAGCATCCCCCCCCGGGCAGTCAGCGTGTTCACCCCCCTCCAATCCCGGGACGCCCCGTACCCGGCCACCCGCCGCCTCCTCGTCTGCCAGCCGAGTCCTTAGCCGCCGCACCATCACCTGCCGCTTCCACTCGGGGATGGGGCTGCCTCGCTCGTCGTGCGTGGGCACCAGGGAGTCCGCGTCTGCCTCGGCGGGGTCCGGCCCGGCTCGTTCCGCCGGCTCGGCCGCCTCCCCCTGCGCAGGCAGAGTTACTGGGGGTTCGGGAGGGGACAGCGGCCGAGGGGACGAGCAGGGGGCCGCGGGCAAAGCCAGCGACGTACCGCGTCAGCGAAGAAGGACGCCGGGATCCTGGCCCGCTGCGAGGGCTTGCGGAGCTTCAGCTCCGCCGGCACCAATCTGCTGGGCTCCATTCCCCGCCGGGCTGGGTGCCTGCCGGGAGGAGAGGCTCAAGCCTCCGCCGGGAGGAGGGCAGGCAAGGGGAGATGGGCACTCGACATCCCCAGGGTCCCTCACGCGTGACTGGGCGAGGGAAGCCCCATCTGTCAGGATGCCTGACGCATCATCCCAGTCCTTGCAGCCAACCGTCCGAAGCTGCAGAGCCCACTCTGCCCACTCTTCCCCCCGGGGGACATTGTGGTGCCCCTCATCTCTGCTAGCCTTCTCCGGGAGCCCCATGCTCACAGCCCATCCACCCCGCTCCCCGGGGGGTGACGGGCTGGCTTTCCCCGGGGGATTGGGGTGCCCAGAGTCCCAGCGAGGCCTTACCTGCCGCGGGGGGTTGAGCCGGCTGACAGAAGGCACCCGGGAACCCTCACCAAGTGCAAGGGATCGGGTCCCGCCCTACCCTGCCTGGACAACACCCTAAGGTGGGTGCAGCTGCACCTCCAACGTCCCTGTGCAGGGAGCAATGTATAGTATGGGGTGGAAAGGGAGGCTGGGGAGGTCAGGCAGCCCTGGAGCGGGCGGGGGCCACTGCTGCAGTGCTGGGACAGGGCAGAGAGCGCAGTGAGCATCGCATTAATATTTGACAGGGGCATTGAGTGGCAGCTCCAGGGCTCAGTGGGTGGCACCGGTGCCAGTCCTGGAAATATTGGCTTGGTAACTTGGCTCCAAGCCTCGTCCCGCTTGGGCCAGCACAGAACGGTCCCGCTTGCGCCAGTGGAGAATGACTTAAGCTGGTCACGGTGCCTGTCCCTTCCCATGGCTAGGCCAGGTTTTGGGGATGGAGGAAGGGTTTTGCACTGGCTCTCACAGGGGGCAGGTACCAGCAGTGGGGCAGCTTTGGCAGAGGGATCTGCCGCACCACTACCTGGATATCTGTTTACAGATATACAGCCACATTTGTGTTCCTTCACTCCACCGCCATCCATTATATATGGCCAGGATGGATTAGTGGGGCTCGGTTACACGTGAGAAATTCCATCGAGGGGCTGGAATAGAATCAAGAAACAGCGGATCAAAGCCTTTAAACACTGATCGCTCAGCAAGGATCCATTACAGATTCAGCCTCTTAATCCCTCCCCAGTCCTGGCACAGGTTGATGCCTGGCACAGAGCCACTCTTGTGGCAGGGGGTGAGTTGGCACTACCCTGCAACACAGCCACAGCACCAGAGCAGGTTAAAGACCTCCCTAAAAACAAGGCACAGCCCGTCTGGGGTGGCTTCTCCTGCAGGGTGACAGTCCTTCTGTGTCTTAAATGTTATGCTTGCTAGAAGATACACCTCTTCAGTTCTCAGTTATCCCTAGTGGTCTATGGTCCATAATCCAGCATTCATTTAACTAAGATAAACATTCCAACAAACAAGACTACCTTCTTTTCATATAACCTTCTTTTCCCCATAAAACCTCAACAGCTCTTCTTCTCATTTATTCTTATTTGATTTCAACTTTTGGACACAGTTTATCAAAACTTATACACTGTATTCAAGATGAGAGTTTCAGAGATCCTGATACATCTGCACTAATTCTTTCCACTTTACAGTAAGAACATTGCTTAGATTCAGCGAGGAACTTGTTCTCAGTTGAGTTCACCAACCCTCTTGTCATGGAGAGAACATCCACCAAAGCAGAGGCTGATTCACTCACAGCCAGGAACCTCCCCAGAGCTAGTGGATCAGCCGCAGACTCGTTAACCTTGCATAAAGTTTCACCAACAGGGAAGTGGAAAGGAATGTGATACGTATGAATTGCACATGGACTGAATGAGATCCTTATTTAAAACTGGAGTGGAATCAAGAGATAATTGCTTTTGTTACAATATTCTGTCCATTTTTTCTTAATTTAAAACCCCTTACATGAAATCTGTTATAATGAAACCTCACATTGTAGATTTGTTCTGTGATGCAACTTATTTGACTGTGCAAACTCTGAAACAATGTGGATGTTTGCAGATAAATTAACTTGGTAGCTTCTGTAGGAAGTTATAATCAAACTCAAGATAATTGTCAAATTTTGGTTTCCACTATGGGAAATACCAGTATAAAAGAGTATGTTGATAGTGGCTGGGAAGGCACAGGAACCAGGCCTTGTAACCAAAAATGTCCAGAACTTCTGGGCAGAAGGCCTGGAAACAGATGAGGATCTTTTTCGCATAGGATGCATTGCTGCTTTTTCAAAAGTCTTTCCTTAAAGTGAAAGGAGCCACTTGGAAGCGCTCCATAAACTCTTGGTTGCACTGGGTGGAAGGCTCTGTGTTTCTCAAGTCCTGCTGTCCCAGGTTCAGCTAGGACAGAGTTAACTTTCACTAGAAGCTGGGAGGGGACACAGCCAGGAGAGCTGACCCGAACTGGCCAAGAATATATTAAATTCCATATGACTTCATTGCTCAGTACATAAACTGATGGAGCTGGGGAGGAAGGGGGGCAGGGAAAGGGGAGAGGATTGCAGCTGGGAACAGTCTGGGTGTTGGGTTCTGGGTGGTAAGCAATTGCATTGTGCATCACTCACTTTGTATTTTCTTTTATTTGTATTATTATTTATTCTCTCCTTGTGTTGGCACATCACAACACTGTGGTGAGGCTGAGGAAGACTGGACCCTGCCGGCCATGTGTTTTTCACATGCAGGATTATTACTGTGTTAAGTGCTGGAGCCTGGGCTGTGGGCCCCAAGTTGGAGTTGACCTTGGATGAGTCACAACCCAGCAGAATATTTTGTCCCCCCAGTGGTTTCAGGCCCTGGAGGCAGAATCTGGTCCATCTGTGTGAGACCCTGCCTTCCCCCAGGTGATCATGGTTGGGGTGATGAGCAAGGCCAGGACTATATAAATCAGGAACTGATCAGTTTTAAGAAAGTTCTTGTTGAAGTGGGTTCCTATTGGGGCCGGTCAGAGGAGCTGCTTGGGGGGACTGGTTGCAGCTTGATGAGCTCTCTCTCTGTGGCGCGTTCCCCCTTGGCTCTTGTGGCTGATTCGAGGTGGAGAAGAGCAAAAAGATGAAGAATAGAAGATGAAGGTATGCTGGTGGAATGTTGCTGAGTTTGGTGTTGGCTTGGGTGGTCAGAGTATTAACAGCACAAAATTGGCGTAGTTGGCAGGATTGTTTGTGGAAGGAGAGAGCGAGCAAAACACCGTGCGCTGTGTCTGCACTTGATCTAGTTCTGTGAGGAGGGAATGAAACACCAGTTCAACGGGGTACAGCTAAGGAAGGAGAGGAAAGGAAACAGCACTAGGGCAGGTTGCTCATGTGGGGATGAGGTAGTGCTTTGTTTGAGGGCTTAAAGATCTCTTCTCAGATGGAGGTGGTGGGGAAGGTGTTTTGGATTGGGCTGAGGGATCCTTGAGAGTTAGGGGGTTGTCAAGGCTGGGCTGGCTGCTAGATGCTGTCTACTAACCCCTCTCCCTTCTCAAAAGGGGAAGGGAAAGAGAACCAGGGAGAGTTTGCTATTGTTTTCACTTTGGAGTCTGGTCACAGCCTCAGCAATTCCCGTTGCTGGTTAGAAATCTACCATGACTGGACTGAACTACAACACGCAAGCTGAAGGCTTTTGGTCGGGTTTGTCTCATCTCTGTAACACACGGTACATAGAGCAGCACATTAAATGCTCTGGGAAGCTGCTAGAGCTAATTTTAACAAGCAGATTGCTGTATTTTGTTTTGATAGTATTTAACTGGTGCTTCTACTTTTCTTAGGCTTCAGCCAAAACTAAACAGGTATTTAAGTTTTGACTTTTGATGTGTTGAGGCCAATTAAGTCCCCTCTCAAAACAACTTCTACTGTGATTTGCAATTGCTGAATTTGAATGTGTAGGTGGTACTATGCAGAAAATACTGTTCAGAACAGGAATTACAAAATACAGTTAAATGGTACTACAATAAATTAGAAAAAGATACACTAGGAGCCCAGATGAGAGTTTTATATTTGATCTTCTCTGATTTGTGAGTACAGTGATGAAATGACAAGAGTAGGAGACCAAATAAATCCACATCTGACACAAAGAAGAGAGATCATTATGCAGCTGCAGGTGCATGTGAGGGCAAGTAACAGTTAAATTACTAACCAGACAAAGAAATTCAGACTAACAATGTATAGGTCAGACTTTTCCCAAAGTAATTTGGGTAAATAGAGAAGTACGTGAGAATATCTCTCATGTCAAACAGCAGGATTATTTATCTAGGCAGTAAAGGTGTCCCACCTGTGAGACATAACCATGGAGATGGTAGTTGATTTATAAGTAAATTAAGTTTTCGGTGATAAAGATACTGAGGAAAGAATTTAATAAATTGGTGGCAGAATGCAATGATGCAAAAGGAGGTGATGATAGAAGTGAGGACAGCAAAGAACCAAAGGGCACAAGTTCGGAAAAGATGAAGGCAAGAAGTTGGCACGAGTTAAGTAGCTAAAAAAAAAAAAAACCAAAAACAAACTGGAATGTAAAGTGACATTACGGTTTTTTTTAAATTGTTTGCTAGCATTGTTTCCAAGTCCAGGATCACACACGCTTTTATATCTAGAATGGAAGATTTTAGTAGTCAGAAATTCAAAGTTATACTTTTTCCATTTTCATTGTATTTTCTTAAAATTAGTCCCTGGCTTCTTGCTGCAAGCACTTTTGTGGTTCTGTCAGGAAGTAATTAAAAACAACAATACTACTATGACTATTTCAACTCGTTTAGACGCTTGTTCCTGGTGAAATGACCTCTATGTGGAAGCAAAACTTCAAAATTTTACTGATAAGAGGCTTGGAGCCCACTTTGTGGTTACAGCAGCAGTTAAAGGAGATTTACTTCAACAGAAAGAAAATAGGTCACAGGTCATCCATTAACTTACTTTTGTGACAAAATAGTTGTCTGCAGGTTATCTTGGCATTAAAAATGGCAAAAAAATACAGCTGTTTACAGTTCTGGTCTTACAAGTAGGTGAGCATGGTTTTAACTTTTACTATTATGGTTTGAATGGCAGAACCCATAGCACTGGTGACATTTTCAGGAGAGGGAACATGCAAAATGATTTAGTTATGAAGGCATTTCTACTTGGAAATTGCATGAGTAATCTCTGCTTTTAAATTTTCCAGCAACTTGTAAGCGACTGGATAGCTTGTTACTTTCTTGATCCCCCTGAAAAGAACTATGAGAAGCAGATGGCTTTGCTGGATATTGAAGTGAAGAAAAGTGAACTGAGGTATGATATATAGGTGAGGGGTTTAAAATACTGGTACGTGCTGTAGTTGACTCTCTTATTTTGCTTAATTGAGTAGCTAAATGACCCTTTACAGGACTCATGTTCCTTGTTGCTGTTGAAAATGTTGTGGGCAGCAACAACGTTGTACTGAGATTTATTCTATCCTTGTTCAGAGCAAACTGTGGCGGTAGAAGAAAGTCTGAGTTCCACCAGCTGTTGCTACTGGGACCTTGACATTCACAAGACATGCTCCTACCATCACATTTACATCTGATTTTCTTGCTTCTATTTATTTTTAGTTGAAAGCTGTATCAAAACTGTCTAGCTCCTTACTAGGCAAGAATCTGTGTAAGAACTCCTGCAAGTATTTATATCACTCTTGTGAAGTGACTTGCTGAAACAAAATGAAATAGGAGGATGTAATAGCTCATGTGTTAGTTGAACCCTTCATGTTTTCATAGAATACCAAGTTGGAAGGGACCTCAAGGATCATCCTTTGGTCCAACCAAAGGTCCATCCAATGGTCCAGATTTCTTGGCAAAAGATAGGTTTTGGTACTACCTATGTTTCAGTAGTATTTATAAACTGTGGATGCTAAACTTATTGCAGTTGTCAGTAGTGCCCTGATATTAGATGTTGAGATATATATGATGAAAACCAATAGAATTCATGTTGAATGTGTCTGTTGCTCTTCTAGGCTGATGGAGACAGGGGCACACAGACTGATGAGACAGAGGGAAGGTGGCCCCTGGTATCAGTATGAAACACTTGATGACAATCTTGTTGACAATTCTGTGAAATTCACACCTGACAATTAAAACAATTTCCATACAGTTTGTGCGGGCTTAAATGCATACTGGCAAGTTGTAACAAACGTCCTGCTCTTTAGTCGTGGAAAGTAATACAAAACCCAGTGTTTGTGGATTCTGATAATTTGAAAGGAACTGTGTAGCAATTAATGCTGTTAATTGGAGAAAATGCCATATGTCAGTTGCCAACAATTATGCCTTTTCCCCAGAACATCAATGCAGAGTGGGCTTTGTGACCTAATATATGTGGAACAAGTTGGTAATGTTAGCCTTCATCGTGTGATTTCTAGTATTTAATGTTTTAAATGAAAGGTACAGGAAACTGTAAGGTTTTTTACTTTTCACAATGCCTTGTGTCAGATAAGAAAAATACCTTCAAGTCTTAGGAATGTTAAGATTATGGCTATCACTACAAGTAGTAAGAAAGTTACTGTCTGAAGTCAAGCTCATCTTTCACTGTTTTTTCCCAACCTGCATATTGCTCTGTGTGCTGTCATTTTCTCAGCATTATCTCAAAAGTTTCTTTAGATATCTGTTAACACCCTTCATCCCTGGTAGTGTCAGCCATGCTTCTCTTCCTTTCTTAGTTTTGTCACCAGTTTTAAACTTTTTTCCTCTTGTGTATGTGTAATTTATGCTTGTCTGCTCTTTCATTTTCTCCAGTCTCACCTCCTATAGTCTGTTTAAAGGAGTCTTTTATAGACAGACTCTTAAAAAAGCCCCAAAATGAAAAACCAGCCCCCCCAACTCCAAAGATGACTGAATTTGGGCATCTTTCTGAGCTGGTCAGTTCACTCTGTAGATCATCCAAAAAGTGGTCTCTCTGGAACATCTTTCTACATTGTTCTGGGGGTTGTTGCTTGGTTGGGTTTTTAATGGGTTGTTTTTAAATGAGGTTTAAAAGCCTAGCAGGTACTTCTGCTATGATATGTACTGCCTATTCTAAATGGCAATAGATCTAAACCAGAGCCCAGACTCCCCTTTGTGCCAGAAAGGACCTTTCACTGATGAAAACAGCCAGTGCTCAGTAATATGCTAATATTTCAGAAGACTTTTAGTGAGAGGTACCTGCTGTTGTCACCTAACTTTTGTGTTTTAAATACATACCTAGTGACATGGAGAATCACATGCCAAGTACTTGTGTGTGGGGGGTAGTCTTTAAAATTAATTTTAACAAGGCTTTGGCTTTATTACCTCAGATACCTCCTGCATTTTCAGAAGGCAGAGCTAAGACAGAAGTGCTTGCCTAGACCTGTAAATATCTACACTGTCAGATGGAGGAGTGGAAAGCAAAGGAAAGGTTCTTAAACATTAAAAAGCATGTGGTGCATATAAATTCATGCTTTAGTAATTTTTAGGGGATTTTATAAGCCTAAGTCTTCTATGTACTCTTGAAAATACCCCCCTCCTCCAGTTCCCAAGCTAAGGTCTGCTCTGTCATGTAAAACTTCTCATGAGAAGGAAGAATCTCAGTGAGCAAATATTAAACTATTTTCCTATTAACTGTTGTATATCTAACATTTTTAGCAATATATTCAAGTTACTGTTGTTCAAGAGCTTTCTACTTCCTATAACAGGCCTAGTTAGATGAACAAGGGAAAAATAGGAGACTGTTTATTGAAGGTTGTTAGGAAGGGATTGTGAGAGGTCTGAAGAGCAAGGATCAAGCCAGGGAGAGTGGTGTAGGCTGACATTAGTTAATGGGTTTGATGGGTCATCTTATCACTGCTAGGTGAAGAGGTACCATCTTCTGCTGTGTTATCACACAATTTTTGGTACATAAAAATATAAGTTTTGTCAGCAAAACCTCAAGATGACAACTTCAAACTTTATACTCCTGATGCATTTAGCGTGGAGAGGCCGCATAAGTGATTTTTGGGGATGAAAAGGGTAAACCTTTCTGGTAACATTTAGGATAATTCAAAAGCTTCTTTTCCAGGGTGAATTGGTTTGCTTTTTTAATTCCTAAAGTTTATATGAAAGTTCAAGTGGCAATGTGCCATGCAACTGCTATTAACCAAGAAAAAACTAAAGAAATACATAATGTAAGTAAGGCAAGTTGCACCTGAGGACACTCACACATACCTGCCAGGGATTTTCAGAACTGTACAGCTGTTTCTTCACCACTGGACAGCCATGCAGGGAATACAGAGGGTACTCTCTTTATCTGACAGACTTTTGCCACTAGAGGGATGTGTTGCCTCAGTTTACACCGGCCGTGGTACTCCTCTGGTTTTAAATGCTTGAGAGAGTGATGGAAAGTGCCTCATACAGTTTGTGGCCCTACACTATATGTCTATATTTGAAATCTCCACTTTTTTTTTAGCCTCAGTCCTTTAGCAACCCCTGGTCGTTTTGTGGTTAAGCAGCATTGCACAGACAGCTTTATCAAGGCTGTTTCCTAGCACTGCCAAATATTAGAAAGACTGATTTTTGTACCAGTGCTTTGACTTGTCCTTTTTGTTTGAGTCAATCTTTCAGGTTCCATGGCTTGCATGTCTTATTATGGCTCTCATTGTTTATAAATGTTGAGTTTAAAAGAAGCCTTTAAAAAAGCATGAGGTCTTTTCAGAGAAAATAAATCTGTCTGGTGGCCTTGTATTAATTTGTGGTTTTTAGCCAGCACCCAATGATGCTCACAAGTCTTTGATGCAATGTCCGTTCTGGAGTAAGTTTAAGGCCATTCTGCTGGTATGGAATATTCTGCCCTCAGTATATCGTGTTCTCAAAACTTCATTTTTTGCTAGAAAAATTTCTGAGAACAGCCTGCACTGGTCTGCTCACTCTCACAGCATGTTTCTTCATAGCTCGATACAAACTTGTTTTTCAATTCTGTCATTTGAGATTTTACTAGGACCACCTTTTAAAACTTTCATTTTTGAGGTAAAAGGTGGTTCTAGCAAAGGTTGTATCACCTCCTTGGAAATAATGGATAAATCCTTGGACATAATGTGGACTACAGGTGGAAGGCTATTAAGCTACATTATACATTTTCATTTTAAATGATCAGTGATTTCTTTAACTCTGCTGCTGTCAGGCACGTGCAACAGTTATTAATATTCCTTGACAAAATACTATTTTAATACTTTTTTCCTATAAAGTTACTTCACTCTATTCCTCCTTCCCCTAGCAGTATTCTTTCAAAGTGAAATATAAAGAGAAACACAGTCAACACCAAAAAAAGGGTCTTTTTAAACCAAAGGTACCATCCCTGAAGACATGAAATCAGGGTTTGGCTCCTGGCACTGCCACAGGCTGCCCAGGGCATCTCGGGCTGGGCATTCCCACCCTATATCCCAACATCTACCCCAGTACAGACCTACTCTGCTTGCCCGGGCAGTTACCGACTCCACCACCATCCGTGGCAGGACCGACGGGCTGAGACATCTGCGCCCAGCGACAGGTCAGGAACCTCGCAGTCGACAGGATTATTTCAGGCACGTGAAAAAAATCCTTAGAGCTGAGACTGATTATGCATATATAGTATTTAATTAGCTTAAAAAATAAATAAGAGCCGCTAGCAGAGTATTACTGCTCAAAGGGAAACCTGCTCTGAGCTACACGGGACGGCCAAGAGACGGAGCCTCCATCCTTTTTTTGTGGAAATTGATGTTTTCTGGCAATACGCGGGCACGGCTGTGCGCGGTGCTCTTCTCCGNGACCCCCTTCCCCTGTGTCCCGGTTCCTCGGCCGGGCCGGGCCACGCCATACCAGCTGCCACCGAAGGGCTGCCGGTGCCAAGCACGCAGGGCGGGAATCCCCTCCGGAGAGCGGCCCCCGACGAGGGACGGGAGGCGGTGGCGGGGGGACCTCCGGGAGAGCCCGGCCCCGCCGCCCTGCCCTCCCCCCCTCGCCGGGACCCCCCGCGTGGC
>VYZX01018786.1:813863-841661 GCA_013401335.1 Brachypteracias leptosomus
TCTGCCCCAGGCCCGGCTGCCCGCCGCCTCCATCGCCCTCGCCCTGCCCGCTCGCCGTCGCCCGGCCGGAGGGAGGGAGGGAGCATGCAACGGGCCGCGCTCTTCAACGGCGGCGATGCGCAGATGGCCGCCGGGGACCTGGGCGAGCTGCTCGTCCCTTACATGCCCACGATCCGGGTGCCCAAGTCAGGAGACCGGGTCTACAAGACGGAGTGTGCCTTCTCCTACGACTCGCCTGTGAGTGCAGCGCAGCCGCCCCCGCTTCCCCTCCCTGCCGACCGGCCCTCAGCCGGCGCCCTGAGCCGAGCACGCCCCTCCTGCAGCCCCGGCGCCCGCTCCCCGGGTCGTTGCCGCCTCCTCAGGCTTCACCATCTTCCCCCGTCCTCCCTCGGCCAGCCCGCCTGCCTCCACCTGCCGCGACTTCCCCCGCCACCGGTTCCCGCGGCCCAGGCTGCGGGGCGGGCCCGCCAGGCGTGGGGGTCGGGCGGGGAGGGGGCCGGGCCCTGCCGCGACCCCCAAGTTGCGCTGCCGGGGCTCCTTACGGCGAGTCGCCGCCGGCTCGTACGCGGTGGCGGTTCGTGGGTTCAGTTATTTTTCTCCTTAAGGCGCTCGAAGTGGTTGCGTGGACACGGGGATCTTGCGGGTTTAGGGAAAGTTTCCTGCGTGCTGGGGAGCGGGCAGAGCTCGGCCAGAGCCCGCTCCTCCCCCAGGAGACCTTGGGGGAGCTTCCAGACTGAGGTGGTAAAACGGGGCCGTAGCTGCTGGCCTGGTCACTTGGGTATTTTGGCTAGCAGGTGCCAGTCGCTTTGCTTTCTTGCTGTCTCGGTGCTCATTTCATTTTAAAATCCTCAGAGGAAGCTTCTAAAGTAAAGGCTCAGCCTGAAAATCTGGGAAAGTCTTCCTGAAACATTTTCCTTCCCAGGGTTTCAATTGTGTTGCTGGACTTCAGCAAACTTGTAGTATTTCCCCACTAGCTTGTGTAGTTTGCTGTTAAATGAGTGTTTGCTGTTTAGTTGACTTTCTGTGGTGGTGTAGCTGTCCTGCAAAACATCCCCAGGCTCCACGTGTTTAGCGGCAGATTTGGAGCCTGGCTCATTTTTGACTTAGCTGCTAATACTGGAAGCCTTCATGAATAGTACTGATCAATGCTCTGTAAGAAATAGGTGCTTAGAAATTACACTTGTTAGGTGGGAGCTGAAATTCTGTTGAAAGTTGCTTCCTTAGGTGAAGCTGAGGTGATACCCAGGGGTAGTTGAGCACTAAATATTGATGATCAAAAGGCAGCTCGGGGTTTACGTTGCAGAATATTCAATGACCGCTACATTTTGGACAGAGTGTTGAATCCTATATCCCCCTCTCTTTGATAATTCCTTCTAATACAGAAAATCAAAATTGGTTTTAAAGGTGACTCATCTGTTTGGTGTTCATCATGTCTTGTTGAACAGAGGTTATTTTTACCCGTGCTCTTCAGATCTCAAGTGTCACCCAGCAGCCCTGACTGTACTGGGAGGCAGCCTGGTTAAAACTGCCAAATCAGACACTGCTGCCGAGGCGCTAATTGCATTCTATACTTCGTAAGGTTTTGGGGGGGAAAATCAATGTACCTCAGTCTTTCCTTCAAACTTCCGCTTGGCTGAACACATGGTTGATGTTTTTAGTAACACTTTTGATCGTTTTCAATGTTATGGTTTATAAAAAGCTTCTGTTAGGAAGGCTAGGATAGTCAAAACCAGAGCTGTTTGTGTTAGGGGATGGCAAAGATAATGAGATACTGGGTGTGAGTGGCTCTATCTTTTACTTCCAGGTGTGCAGGGCATGATGTGGCTTTTGCAGACCTGGTTTTCGCTCTGTCAGTTGTGTTCTCCTATCCGGATTGGAGCAGTGTAGTACCACTATGGAAGCACTTCAGTGCCACCAAAGATCCATGTTCTAGTGGATACAGGCAGCTTCAATGGTTGTTCTCAAATACTGAGATGCAGATGAACAGAAAACCCTGGATCTCTGCTGAATTGCTGTGGAATCAGGTTTCCTCTGAAGTCTCCTCCCCAGACTTTGTGTTCTGGAAGCACAGCACTGTCTTTGTGACCAACCAAACTGTATGACTGGGGCTCCGCACAAGCCAAAAATCATCAGGCTTTCTAAATCTAAGTGCCAATGGAAGCAGTACAGGTGGCACCGCTTGAGCTGTGGTACCGGGCTTGAGCTAGGAAGGAATCTGTGGTGGATCTGAGACATCTCTATCAGTGGCCCATGCAGTCTGCTGCTGGATAATCTGACCCAAACAGGCTGATTGAGGGATGGAAGTGCTGTGTTCCTGGTTGCAGGTTAGGAGCACTCGTGACCTAATGTTAGTTTTGCCATTGTATCTGCTCACTCATTGTGAAGCCTTGATCCTGTCTGTGAACATGACTTGTACAAGATACTGCTTCAGAATTATGCATGCCTTGCTCTGGAGTCCCCCCAATGACTTACACATGCGAGCAAGCAATCCACCCACCTCTGGGAATGGTGGTTTGTTTTCATTTTAGTGACTGACTGGCCCACGTGGCTTTTTTCTTCCCAGGAAATGCTGTAAGTGCTGTACTGGATTGGCCTTGTCCATGTGCCCATCTAGAAGCTAAAATGGAGATACTGGACATCTTGGTTAAGCAATTATGAAATAATCTGCTCATAGGGAAGTATCTAGTGCCATCTCTAGTTGCTGATATTTAGCCCAGAACATGGAGGATTTTAAACCTTTCAAAACCATAATATATTTACTGTCATAACTTTATCTGGTTGTCCAGAACATCAGAACCCCAGAGTCCTGATATCACATCAGTGCTTCTGTACGTCTGTGTTGTTCTGTTGCTTTTTCTGATTCTTTTGCTTCTCCCTCTCCTCCTCTTTACCAGATGCCATGTTTGACCCTTTTCTGCTTTCCTTTTGTCACCATTGCTTTCTTGTCACCTTCGGGTGACAGAGGTCAGTTGTCTAAAAGGTGAACTTATGCCAGTGTTCATACCTCATATTCCTTTTGACTGTGACTGTATCTATTCCTGGCCTTTGGCATACATTTTTTGGGTTGATTCCCATCCCCTCTTCTCTCCTCCCTGAGGAAGTTACCATATTTAGTGCAGTGGAAACTTGAAGTGAACTTTTTGTTTTGCTGGAGCCATCTCTGTGCTGTTGTGATCAACTGGTTGGCTGTGGATTGCTTTGGGTTTTTTTTTCCTTGTTTCAATGTAGGTAGTACTGGTACACAACAAAGAGAGGGGGTTTCTTTTTAGTCCTCATTGTAATTTATTCTATATTGCTGAGATGAATATTAAGTACTGAAACATCTGTTACTCTTTTTAAGCCTGTCTTGAAATAAAATACCTGTCATTTAGTTGCACTATTGTGGGATTCAATGCAATGCGTGTATATTAGGGATGATCCTGTAACTTTTCCAAATATATTAAAGATTGGATTGTAATTATACAGCAAGAGTCTTGTGACCACAGCCAGATTAATTTGGCGATTCCTGGTAAACAGACACTCTGAATAGAGCCTATAACAGTTCTACATGGTTGTGGGTTTTTTAGGGAAACACTGTCATGGAGACCACAGCAGAGTGCACAGAGGAGCCAGTGACCCTCTGTCGTAAACTGGCAAGTTTTACTTTGTATATGATAGAATGAATAAACTTTTTGTTCTTTATATTTGGGCATGGAGACTTGTGAAGACTCCAGATGCAATTTTACTGTCTATTCTGATACCCGTATGAGCAAATTTTACCATTGTTCTAGTGGATCTAGAGCAGACACGTCTACAGTAGGCATTGTGCCCGAGTCTGTAGTGGTTTGCTGTGTCGGTAGATCACCACAGCAGTTGTATTTTTATAAATTCATTATTGTCTGAGACACCTGAGCAGTGGAAATTGCTTAAACCCTACGTTTCCCTGAGGGGTCTGAATGATGTGGGGTTTGGTAATGGGATACAGGTCACTAGTTCAAATCCTGGTCAGGTTAGTAGTGTGTGAAAGGTCTTAGTGCCTGGTCCCATGAGGGTGTGGGAAGTGAGGTGCTGATCTTTCTGGTTCCATGTGGAATGATGTTTGTGTTTGCCAGACCTCTCATCTGCCATCTTCTCTGCTCTGTTTTTCAGGTCTGAGAGGGAGTATCTCTGTTGCATTTTAGCTTTCTTTCACTGTAGATTCCCTGTCCCTTTCCTTCCTCATATTAGTTCTGCAAAACATGAACTATTACCTAAATGAGTAAGAGCTATTTCTTTTTTAAAATACTTTTCTTCCTGGTGTGAGCTGTGTATTCTCCCTCTCTATCAATAAAACACCTGACACACTGTGACCATCTTAGCAGCAAAGAACAGGAAGAAATACGGTGAAGAACAATCACTTTCCCTTCTGCTTAGAGGGTAATGGCCTCAAGTTATGCCAGGGGAGATATAGGTTGGACATTAGGAAGAAGTTCTTTACTGAAAGAGTGGTCAGGTGCTGGAACAGGCTGCCTAGGGAAGTGGTGGAGTCACCATCCCTGGAGGGGTTAAAAAAATGAGTAGGTGTGGTGTTTCAGCACGTGGTCTAGGGGTCAGGGAGACGTTGGGATGAAGGTTGGACTCGGTGATCCTAGAGGTCTTTTCTAAACTAAATGATTCTGTGATTCTATAAGACTAATCTCTCAAGTGGCCGCCTAGGTAGTGATCAAGGCCTGAGCAAGTACAGGCTTCCGCCCTAACAGTGTCTTTGGATTGGAATAATAAGGGACAACAACATTTATATAAAACTTTATGCTAAACTTCACACTATGTGCCCACTACATGCTGAGACAAGAGTGAGAGAAAAGAAAAAAAAGCCAGCTAAAATTTCTGGGTTTGTCTGTCAGGACAAGCTTTACTTTTCTGGTGTGAAATAGTGTCTTCAGTACTTTAGATGTGTTGCTTCCTCCAACATAAATTTTCACACATATCTAAAATGAATGTTGATTACAAAGATTTACATACCATAGACCATGTAAAATATTGCTCCTTCCAGAACTGATTGTGTACTCAGTAGGGTTAAATTCACCAGCACAAAGCCTGTCTTATATCACAGTCAAGTGTTCTTTGAGCACCAAACAGGGGCCTAATCTTTTATATGATCTTCTGCAAAGGTGGCTTTTTCACAAGTGCCCCTGTTTTGCTGTGACCTTTTAGACTTTTGAACCGTCTCTCCACTTCTTTCCGGGTTGTGTCTGTGTCCTCCAGCAGAAGTAACTGTTTTGTTAGTAGCCACAACCAACTTATTCACATTCTACATTTAGCTCATACACTGAAAGTGCTGATAAGCAGCCTCTGACAATAGTCTGACAATGGTTCAGTGGTCTCTTGGATTTCCCCCAGAAGAAGAGAGAATTGTCTCCAAGAAAACAAAATTGTCAACAGAGTTCCTGAGACCCTAGAATGACAACACTATATATTTTTATTTAGGCTGGGTACCTATAGAATTTTCTTGTAGAGGCCACATCCATGACTTTCTCACAGAAGGATTTGGAAAACAGGATATAGGGAGCAGACAACAAAGGTGCAACAGACCTTGGATAAATCTGTTGAAAGAGTAGTGGTAATTAAGATAGAGGTTTAATTGCAATTGTATTTTATTAATATTTTGAACACTAGATTTTAAGTTTTCTTTTAACCACTTTATTACTTTTGAGCACAACAGTAGATTTTAGCCCTATTCTCAGCACTGTGAATATTTCAAATTCAAAGGAGCTGTGGTTTTGTTTTTAATAGGATCTCAGATAGGGGTTATGTGGATCAGAAATTAGATAGCTAAATAGTTTACTATTTACTCTGCAGAGATAATCATTGTGATATCTATATGCTGAAGGAATGACTTCATGGTATATGTGAAGTGTGAATGGCAGATTGTCTAAACTCTTGCTTCAAATTGTGTATTTGAATCCTGGAATGCTCCATGCAATGTTTTGTCCTTTACAGTGGTTGCTTTACCTGCCTCTGTTTCATTACATGTTCATCTTTTGGCTAAATCTGAAAAGCTGAAGCTTGTGTGTCTTGGTTTACATTAAGAAAAGTGGAAGAGACAGGTATTTTCTAAAATCTTGGGGTAAAACGTCATTCTCTGGTCTCCATGTTCTGGTCCTCAGCTCCATGGCTCTGCTGGCTGCTCTGGAAATACCAGTATTTATTGGTTTTGGAGGCAGTTCTTTTCTGGCTTTGGCTGTATTGATACAAATGAGCAGATTTGAAAGAGTAACATACAGGTATGAATGAGGGATGTAGGTAAGCTGGAAGTTTAGATTCCTTCAAGCCCTACAGAAATATTAGGTGCCAGTCTTTGAAACAGATTGGGGAGGATTACCTGGGTTTAGAGTGGCATGTTCTGTCTTTGGGGCAGTGGTGGGAGGGGAGAGACTTATCAGTTCCTGACTGGTCTGTGCCAGGTATCACATGAAAAACAGCTGCTCAATGCTATTAGCCCTTCAGCTTCCTTTTCTGGAAGAGAATAAGGTGTATTAACCTGGTGCTGGTTAGGAAGGTACTGGAAAGAGCCTAACTCGTGCCGTGGCTGGTGCATCAGGGTGGGAGGCTTTGTGCTCACTGGAGAGGGGCCTGGCTGGGCTCAGAGGCAGAGCAGAGGTTCCTGCCTGGCAAAGCAAGGACAGAGATTTCCTGGTTTACTGTTTTGAGTATGTTTCAGGTGTGGCACTATCAGGTGATATCCTGTCAAAGCAACTGGTGCTGTAACAATTCTCAATACGATTATGGTTTTTATGTATCTTTGAAAAAAAAATTCCTTCAAAGATGCCCGTGGATGAGTTTAGTTCATGTTGTTCTTTGCGATTGTTCTGTACTATTCAATACCACAAACATGTTCACAATAGAAGGAAGGTCACAGTGCTTCTGAGAGGCTCAGTCTTTGTTATGCATCACCTATTCAAAACAATATGTGCTAGAGAGGACTTAAATTGATGCAACACCAATGAACCAGATTGACTGAAAGTCCTCCTGACAGTCTGAATGATGTAGGGGAGATCTGGGAGTGGTGTGAAAATGGAACAGGACCCTGATAACAGCCAGCATCAACAGTCAGCTTTTGGGAGAGCAAACAGTGATGGGATTCCTGCCAGGTTGTGTTACTGCGTTGTCAGCATTTGTGATCAGTACTGGGAATATTTATCTTCTATTGTAGTGTTTTTTTCTCCCAGCACCCTAATTGCATGAATAGAGAGAATCCCTGATAGATACTGAAGAATATTCACAAAACACTCGCCAATTTTCTTCTTAGCCAGGTCTAAGAGCTGTAAGATCACTTGAGATCTGTTGGTTTTGGATGAGATTGTGATCAATAGTTGTGACTGAATCCCTGGACCATCAGCTCCGCCACACTTCTACTTTGGGATGTTGTTCTTGGAATCCAATGGCCAAAAAAAGTTCTACTATTTCAGACAAATGTCTGTGCTTTGTTATTTCTATGCTTTACGAATGTGTGCACCTACAAATCTCTGTGGATTGGGCGCTCAAGTGGAATTTTTCAAGACTAACTTGGAGACCTCCAATTTGGACACTTGCTAATCTGTAGTTGTAGAGTAGCTCATGTCAATGGGTTTCTATGGGCTGTCATATGATGTGAAAGTTCCTCAGAGGACTAATAATGTGCACACCATAATGTGTAGAGAAAACCATGTTGAAGTTGCTTGCCTGATAACAGAAAGGGTCTGCAATTGTTTGGCTTTTCTGCTTGCTGAGTCCTTTCAGTCCTGTTCAGTTCCTTCTGTGCTGTAACTCTGTGTGTCATTCCTTTTAGGACTCAGAAGGAGGTCTCTATGTGTGCATGAACACGTTTCTGGGATTTGGAAGGGAACACGTGGAAAGGCATTACCGGAAGACAGGACAGTGTGTGTATTTGCATCTGAAGCGACACATGATAGAGGTGAGACTTGTGGCTTCCCAGCTATCCTCCCTGGCAGTTCTTGGGTCTCCTATGCTCATTTAGGTAACACTTTTCAGGCATAGACCAAATCTTGAATGATGGAAATGAAGATGTTCAGATTTGGGGCTGGGTATCCAATGCAGGTGCCTGGATCCCAGCCAATCCTATAGCTTCAGTTCTGAGATGAATCAAAAGCACTCAAGAGTCAGTCCTTAAAGGTGGCTTGTTGCCTGGCTTCCACTGATCATTTTCACCACACATTTTTGCATACCACACACATATTGTCTGCATATTATGAGCATACTGTCGGTGAAATACTTTTCTGAAACCTGCCTTTGAAGTATACAGTTACTGGTTTTGGCTCAGATTTGACTGGAAGCTTCTGAGATTTTTTTTTTTTTTACATGAGTTTTCATCTCAAGGTGATAGGCCTTCTGTACATGCTAAGATTTCTGTACGATTCAATAATGAGCCTTACCTGGCCTGGGATGTAAAGCTTAGCTTAAATTAGTGCTGAACTCTAGAGGCACACACTGCCCTCATTCAGTCTTACACTGGCATACATGGGTGCATACATTCAAATTTAGTGTTCACTGTTCCTCCATAATATCACTGCATGTTAACAGTAACTAGTAACCTGTGCTTCATAACGTCTGTCTGTGCGTGCTTTGTCTGGCATCTTTAAAGGGCTGTTCTTGACTTCTGACCTGAGCTACATGGAAGGCACTGGGTTTGCTTACAGCTCACTCTGCTCTAAGCTCTGTCTCTTTTGGCAAGTTGGAGGGCCTAAAATAGCTCCTTGGAGTGGGATAAAATACTTCATGTTTCTCCTTCTACAGCAATGTTTCCCCTGGGTAATGAAGGCCCTGAGTTATATAAAGTGCTTTGACCACTGATTTTATTTCCAGTAGACAACTATTCCTATTTTATCAGAATTACAGTGAGGTGGATTATGTTTCCCATGTTGACATGAATGATGCTTGTTATACTTTAGAATTGTCTTTCCTTGTTATGGTGGTAACAACATTTTCCTTCACACTGTTAGCTGAGTTTTTGGAGAGCCTAGTCTAGTTTTAGCAACAGTTCTTCTGAGTGAATTTAACACTCCTGAAAGATGATATCTAGGACTAGAGACAGGTGGACATAACTCCTGTCAGTTTTCCTTGTGGCTAACTTTCTTCCAGCGTGTGACCTGGGAATTTTCAATATTAAGGTAAACTGGGGTTAAAATGAGGCCTCAAAAATTCCTTTTCTGGATAAAGATTAGGCTGAAGAACTCCAAAAGGGAGAAACAAATATACCAACTGTTGTTTAGTGTTTTGTACCCCTTCAATTGAACTAGTTCAGTGATTCCTATTTTTCTCCTTGTGAATCATGATGTGGCAGAGGGGCCTGGCATCTGTTTGAAGGTGGTGATGCACTGGTACGCTGGGTCATGTGGTAGGAAATAGTGTTTGACTAAAGAGTACAGGTGAAGATTGTGCCATCAAACATGGCTCATAGACAGGATTCCACATACATTAGCTGTGGGTTTTGTTTACCATGACTGTTTGCTGCTTATATGCTCCCTGTGCGTTACTGTGAGCAATATGAAACATCGGGCCTTCACTGGAACAGTTTTATGAAGTGTCTGGCACGTGCTGCATTGTGGTTTTGTTATTTTTTTAAGCCAAGCTTTTGATGGTGTGGGATACAGTAAAGCCAAAGACACTGGATATGCTGTCTTAAGATTCTTTTAGTAAGGCTGCTGTTCTTATCTGTGGTTCCCTTGGCATTGTCCTTGCAGAATGTGCTGCATTGCTGCAGAAATCCCCGTTTGCTTCCAGAGGTGTTTGGTCTTGTCACAATTCAATTAGAAAATAAGGGTCAGATCTTCAGCCTGTTGGTTTAAGTAGAGTCAGAGTATCTGCCAGCAGCAGATCAGCACCAGAGGCATCTGCTGAATCATCAGAACTGTGCACAAGTGCAAGTACGGAGCACCCTCTGGTAAAAATCTCAACTAAATCAAGAAAAAAATTTTTTTTTTTTTTTTCTTTTTCACAGAATTTTACTCTTCAGAATTTTTAAACCAGTCGCTTTCTTGTGGTGTGTGATTGTATACAACTGCCTGGGTAGTATTCAGCCCTGGACAGAGCTTTGGCTTGGTGCTATAGTGATACCTCAGCCCTGTTGAAAACATTATAGGGTATTTCATGCTTCTCTGCCCAGTGATGAGTTCCTGGATATTATTCAGTGATGGTACTGTTATAAAAAAATAATATGACAGTGATGCAGTTAAAGAGAAGGCAGAATAGACTACACTGACACCTTGTAAGAGAAGCATCACAAACAGATTTTAATGCCACTACTGATGCCTTGTGTGGTCTCCTGTTTGCTGGGTGCATCACAGCTGTTAGAAGCCAAAGTTGTTTTGTGAACGGGGAATGTTTTCGGTGATTTCTGACAAGTGGAGAAACAAGATAAAAAACCTGTCAGGTTCTGTTTTTTTCAGGAAATCTGCAACTCCAGTTCAGATGTATCCAGCAGTTTGAAAAATCAAGCTGAAATATTTAATGTCAGGCTGGCAGTGATAAACATTTCATGTGAATTCTTCCTCTTTGGAATCTCTAGTCTCAGTGTCTTTCACAGTATCTGACTTGCTGACATCAGAATTAAACTGGAGCTTCCTAAGACTGGAAACAAGATTTTTTTTCAGTTCTGAAGCTATAATCCTTGGAGTATGTATAATATATTTGTAATTGGGTTATGTTGTATTTTGCTGTTGCTTTTTAAAAATAGATTTGGATTCTTGGCTTTCCACTTGTTAAATTCAGTAGTATTAAGGAAAAAAAAAAAAGTTTTGCTTGTTATTTTCATTTCATTGAGGAATTTATTTTTAAATGCTGGCATTGCAACCCTGACTCCCTTTTATTAGGGCTCAGGGATATGGATAATGGGTTCTGTTCCTGAGTGCGGCTAAGGAGTATTAGTTGGCACCTAGTCTTTCCAAGAATGGAAAACTTTCCTATGATGTATAAGAACTCACTGATGATTCAAGCAGTCTGCTTTGGCCAAATCTTTATTTACATGGTGAAGGGAACCACCCAAAATATGTGACTCTTTCACCTACCAGGGAGCAGAGGCAAGCAGTAATGTTCTTTAGGCTGACAGGTTCTTGGCTGGTTTCTCTCCACCTGTTGTATCCCAATATTACTATTAAAAAAAAAAAAAGTTGCCTAACAACCTCACCAGTTACACTAATATTATCCACTACATAATGCATCACGTTGCCATTATAGCCACAGAGGCTTATTTGATTTAACAGTGCCTGTTAATAAACAGCTTAAGAAGCAAGTGCATTGACTTTTATATTTCCTCAGCTATGAGCGTTTTCCCTGGTACTCTGAGGTATTTTGAAGGTAGTGCTTGAAACTGAATATCACTGGGAAGTTACTATTCTCTGCTGTGGAGCTTAAATGAAAATATAAAATAAAATCCCTCCCCTAAACAATGCTTTGGTATTGTCAGGTTTCCTCCATAGTTCCTAATATTAAGAAAGCATTCTGGTAACTGTTGATCTTCGTGGAAGCAGGCATGGGTCCTGGGCATTTTTGTCCAGATAGATGAGAATTAACTGAACTAAAAGATCACAGTGAAGTGGTCACACTGGAATTAGTTACGAAGGATCAAATCTTTTATGCAGATGATAGCTTTTTCTTCCCCTCTCTAATTCAGGTTTAGTCCTTAAGAAATATCGTAGGGGATCTAGTGGTGAGAAGTCTGAGTGATACTACATGTCCCCGTGGTGTTGTTGATGCATGGTGACCATGAGACGTGCTCTGCTTAATTGTTAACAAAGCAAATTATGAAGGGTTGGGATGGTGGCTTTCTCACTCCATGAGGTAGTGAGCAATGATCAGTTCAGTCCCACTGTCAGCGGAGAACGAAGAGGATTTACGTTTCTGCTCAGCAAGGACTGTGGTTTAATGGAAGGATCATGAACAGATAGATGTGTGTCAGAAATGGTGATGGTGTGAGGTTATTACCGATTTACTGTTGTCCTGCTTGATGGATTTTAATTGTTTCTTTCTCTCTTTCCAGAAGGTACCAGGGGCATCTGGTGGAGCTTTACCAAAAAGGAGGAATGCTAAGCTATTTTTAGGTATTGTGAACAGCTGCTTTCACACAGTCCTTTTCTGACCCTGTCTGCATGTGTACTTGGGGTTCTGTCTACCATTGTGTCTGCCTTTGGGGTTCTTTGTGGGTTTTCTTTTTCTGCTGGGTTATTTTTTTCCAACGTTTAGTTCTAGTTTTTAAAGCTAGTCCAGACAAGTAAGTAAATCTTAGCAATTTTGGTGCATATCGAGAGATGTGTGTATATACGCATGAAACATTTTCATCTAAAGTAGGCCCTCAGCTATTCCCAAACAGTTCAGAGTTTGATAGACATTTTTTGACTAATTCTGTCCCTTCTATCTCTTTTAATTTCCACAAAGCACCTTTTTATTAAAATGTTTTTGTGCTTAATTTTTAGATATGACAGGGCCTCAGTGTGGCACTGTTCTTCTCGGCAGTTGGTCAGAGGAAGGGGTGTTACTGTTTCAAAGTTTTACCTGTTATACAGGTAAATGCTCTTAAGTGATGTTGTGTTCTCTCCTGTGATGAATGCAATGATACATACATCGTAAGCATCTCCTACCAGTTCTTACTCTGTTATGTCCACAGTTATATCCCCTTGCCTCGTGGAAAGCAGTTTTCTTACCATGTCCATTTCATTCAATACCAATGATTCAGATTACCCAAAAAACCTGAGAGTGTCATAAATATGGATGAGGGGAACCTATATTCTCTCTCCTTCCACTTGTGGTATTTCTCGGATTCATCTGTTACTTATTCCTTCTGTATTAATAGTAAATAGAGACGTTTTATTCTGGTAATGAAGAAGTTAAACATTTTCTTTACAATTTCCAGCTCTTATGGCTAAAGAGAAACAATAGCATGGCCTCCCTTTGGAATTGCTTTGATCTGTGGAATGTGTCCCTAAGAGACCTTTGCAGATTGTGATCGATTAAATTGTTGTTGTTAATGTCTGGAGTAAGTTTTGCAAGGAGGGCTTAGAGAGAAAAGAAATCTCAAGGTGAGTTGTAAAGAAATGAAACGTCTTTTGTGGGAAGAGCTGGTTAAGTGGCAGATGCTGGTCTAAATGACATTAACTGTCAGCTGACATTTAGACTAATGTTTGTCACAGGATGCTTGTAAAATAATTGGTTCAGAAACAAAGCTGGCTGCAGTGCGGCAGTGACTGCACACTGTTAGCAACCTGAGTATAAACAAGAAGTACAAAAGCATGGTCAAATCTTATTCTTGCTGATGTACTGCATGCATTTTGAGACTCCTGTCACTGTGGTATGTGGCACACCATGTACATGACAGAGTGTCTCTGAGGTGCCATGTCGGAGTCCTCAAATTCCATACTTGAACATGAGCATTTTGTTTCCACTGAGTAGATCTGGTGCAGCAGTTCCAAGTGTCCTGGTCCCTGGGAACTTCTGAAGGTGGTGCAGTTTCACTGGGATGGATTTAGCTCCTGGAACTATCACCATTTAACCCAGCATCTCGCAAATCTAATGCACTTTTAAAAATGTATCTCATCTGGTCTGTTGTTCTACTGCAGTCCTCTTTGCAGCCGTTGCTGGCTGGGAGTAAAAAGGTGTTAACTCTCTGCTCTGATCCTTAAGACAGTACTTCCATGTTTCCAAATGCTTTGTATCCACTTCTTTGCCTCAGCAAATTTTACCATTTTTTGGCCATTTGTAAAGAACAAAGAATTATTCCTGTCTTTGTTCATAGCTGAGGAAACAAAAGCACGAAGAGGTCAGCTGATTTGATAATTTTGCATGTGACAGCAGCAGAGATGGTTAGCAAAACTTGGCATCTTATCTCTTGATCCAGCATCTTCCTCATTGTTTCAGAGCTGCTGGACTTCTCATCTTAATTGTTCTAGTTCCATCTTTCTCGTTGTGACCTTAGGCGCCTCTGGTAGAGGTTTGCACCAGACTTGACTGTTATCAGCCCATATATGTAGCCTGCTATTTAGAGCTTGCTCTGTCAGGCAAGAACGGACAATGATCAGTGGGTAACTCTAACATCGCTGTGTTTCTAGTGTCTTTGAATAATTCCCTGAAGGCCCAGAGATTTGTGTACATAGTCCAGCTTGGGCATTTGTTACATTGCTTCTTATAACCTTCTTTGATGTAAAGCTATTAAAGATACTAAACCCTTTTCAATCTCCTTAGTATTAGGAAAACATCTTTTGGATTACTTTCTAGCACTGCTGCTATCGAGCAAATGCAATAGAAACACAAACTGGTTGGGTCAGTCAACTGGAAGCTTTGTGTTTCCCTAAACATTAAAAGATCCGTAGCAAAGTGGGTGTGCGTGCATTAGGTTTTGGGCTTGTTTTGGTTTTGGAGTAGGCTGGAGGGTGTTGACTGTGAGCGTTCAATGTAATTAGGAAGCGCAGTAATATTGCACACAGATCTGGATTGTTTAGATGTTGCTGGGCAGTGTGGATATGGTGACTTCAGCTCAGACCAGGCCAGCTTTCAGGGGATTTGGGTGATATTTAAAGCAGGCTATCTGCATCACAGTGTGTGGAGTAGTATCGTCATTGCGTTGTTATCTAGGCTAGCAAGTTTGAAGATACTTTGTGCTTGTCAAGATGTGTGGCTATCGCACAAAGAAGTTTTAGATCCAGTCTGCAAAATGGAAAGAAATTAAGTGCTGGGATAAGGTGGTAGCTCCCTATGACTTCACAAGGCTCTCAGATAAGAAACAACTGCACTGTTGTCTTTGCTGTGTACATGGTTTACCACAGTATGGTAAATGTGATACCAGCTTTGGAAAGAGAAGACCTGATGGGACTAGGAAAAGTATCATCACTTTAATTTTCATATTAGCCCATCTGGAAGAAAAAGAAAGGATCAGAATTGATAGAAGGTTGTAGAAATGTGACAGAACAGAAAAGAACCATTGTGAATTTTCCAAAGTGAAGTAACGGTTCTGGGTATGCCGGAATACTCTGGGACTATGTGTAATAGTCACTCTATGTATTCAGTGACGATCTGAATAAGAGCAATTTAATGAACAGGATGTACTATGAACTTCCTCACAAGATCCTGGTCAAAAGAGGTAGTAGATTAAGAGGGAAGATCCTTGTATTGAAGGGATTGAAGGCCCAGCTCTTACAGTAGAGCTAGCAGCAGAGCCCCCCTGGACCTGTTACTCCCAGAAGTTACCAGCAGAGTCCTTCATAATGGTCTAATTATGAAGAATTAATGCAATTGTAAATGGTCTGGAAAGAAATTGAAAAATGAGGAAATAAGAGTTTGCTGGTTGCTTTAAAATTATCCAAGAGATTAAATCTAAAAGTGATTTTTAATGTGTTACTGAGTAACTAAACAATAGAGGAAATAAATGTTGAAGAACACAAAGACAAAGTGCTTTAACTGTGTGAGCGCAGTGGTGTGGTCTGAATTAGCTGTTACTGTTCAGAAAGGTGGTTCTGAGAGAGAGATGGTGTGAATGGTTCTCTGAAAATGTCAGCTCAGCTGTTGGCAGCAGTGAAAGGGTCAAGTGGGACATCAGGAGTAGAGTTTTCTAATATTTTGTTCTCTATTATTTTGATTTATAAATAAGACGTGACCCTCTTTTGAATAGAGAAACGGCTGCTTGCAGCATTGCCTCTCTTTCTCCAAAACCAACCAGACAGACACACATAGAGCAAACAAAATCCCTTCAGCTAGGTATGTGGAAGTGGGGAAGTATACACTGATGGAGGAATTGCCACATTTTTGCCTTGTTCTGGTACCCTCTTCCTGGGCACCTGTTGGTGCATGCCAGGGCCTGGGCTCTAGGC
Source organism: Brachypteracias leptosomus (assembly GCA_013401335.1). Lineage (NCBI taxonomy): Eukaryota > Metazoa > Chordata > Aves > Coraciiformes > Brachypteraciidae > Brachypteracias > Brachypteracias leptosomus. The sequence continues at coordinate 829,673 of VYZX01018786.1, forward strand.
TAAGCGGAGCTGGCAGGGTGGCTGTCATAAAACTTGTCTGCAGACAGATGTCCTCTTGCAGATCAGTTACCATAGCAGTGTCTGCCAGTGCAGCAAGTTGTGTGGGTCTGTTTTGAGCAAAGTCAGGGCTAACTTAGACCATCAATTAAAAGTGTTTTCAAGTACTCAGATTAACAGCTCTGTCAGCAGATCTGTGGGGATGGTGATTGCTGGTGAGAAGTGTCAGGGAGGAGCAGTATCCATGACACGCAGCTGGTCTCAGGGAAGGCTTCGGAAAGGAAGAGAAAACTTCCACTTAGAGAGCCTGGGACAAGTGTAAACTTGCTGAGCTTTTCCTGGATGGCACTTGCCTGCCTACAGCAGAGAATGCACTTCCAACTACTGTTTCCAACTGTAAAGACCATTCATAAGAGCAGCCCTATTTGATTTGACCACAACTCCACTTAGTTCTCCTAGAGCTCGTAGCAGCCACTAGTAGAACCCTGTTTTCAGTAAAGACGTTTTTGTTTGCTAAGCTTCTTAAGAGGACTTTTGCCAGAGTGGTTTAAATTTATATTTATGTAAGTAAGCACATACAGAGTATATATTTATGAATGGAAACTTGTGATTTAGGAGGACTTGAGTGTTTCCTTACAATATTTTAAATTTTAGCCCCGTAAAGTTGTGCGTACTCTCCAGCAGTAGCAGTGGAACTGATTATACCATGAATGAACCTGTTGCTTTCTGGCTTTGCCACTAAGCTTGAGTTGAGTATAGAATGATGAGCAGATACCTTACACTAATTTGAATTCTGATGGTTTAACTTTGCTTGCTTAACACGTGCCTTTGCCAGAAATCCAAGGACTGAAGTCTATAGCAGTAAGAACAGCATACTAATGCTCTGGAGATATAGCAAGCTCTTTGAATATTATTTTACAAGTAGTGAATGATCCAAATGATCCTATTAAAAAGCTTTGCTTTTCCTTTTGCCACAAAGGAGAATGTTACGACTCTAAAGTGAATCTTTTTTTTTAAATTTATTTTTTGTAGTTCATCTGATGAGCTTGGTGTTTCAGATGTACCTGAAGACAATTGAACTGAATAGCTTATAGTTTGCAAATTCAATTGCTGCTGCAATTCACTGTTGTCTAGAGTCTTCAGGAAGAAATAATTTGGTTTAAAGACTCAGTCCTCCACTTCCAAGTCAATACAAATTTGTCCATGACTTTCACTGAGACCAAGATCAAGCCCTGATTCCTAAGATGCCTTTCTAGGGTTTCAAAATGAGTTGTAGGCTCACTAGTCAGCATCCTCACTCAATTTGCATGTTTGTATTCCCTTTCATACTCACCCAGACACATCCATATACACAGGAAATCCTGTTTGGGGGTCCTGCCTGGAGTCTTCTTATGCCACTAATACTAAGTGCAGTCAGTTGGTAACTTGTCTAAATCTGATCTGGGCAGTGGTGGGCTGGTTTACAGTACCCCGTCTTCCACTTCCAGCTGCTCTTTTCAGTCAGTCAGCAGCAATGCATTTCTCACCATCACTGAAGTCGTGCCTGGGAGCTGGAGTAGATTTACTCTGCTGACTGCTTGCCTGGACATCAGTCGAGCCTCTGTTTTAACATGTCTGTTATTTTCATTTGCCCATCATCCTGGCCTCTCAATATGACACTTCTAGTGACCACAGTGTTGATTCCTCTACTCACAGTGCATCTCAGAAGAAATCCTTGCCAAAGAAACAGCTTTGTATGAAGTATAGTACTTGGAAGTTCATATTTTTCAATGCTTTTTAATGTCACAATAATTTTTAATCAAATAGGCTCCATTTGCAAGTAGATTTCCCCCTGCTTGTCTTTCCTATATTTATGTCCTCTCTCAAATTCTGCACTAGTTTTAAAATCCAGGTTTGAAACTGCCTGTAGACTGCATGTGATGCACAGTGGCTATGGAGTCAGCCTATGCCTTCATTTAGTGTGGGGTCCATTGCCTTCTAAAGTAATAATCATCTGGTTTTATTGTATTTATGCTCATGCTTTCTTAGCCATGTTGGCCTCTGAACAGGCACAGAAAATAAAATGCAGGTAAGCTTCTTGCTGAACTTAGCAACTATGGCTCTCAGCATCTACAAGCCAAGATTTAAAAAATATGAATAGCAAGGGGGGGGGTTGGTCTCTTCTCCCAAGGAACAAGGGATATTAGGAAACATTTCTTCCCCAAAAGGGTTGTCAAGCCCTGGACCAGGCTGCCCTGGGCAGTGGTGGAGTCACTATCCCTGGAGGGATTGAAAAGCCTTGTAGCTGTGGTGCTGAGGGACATGGTTTATTGGTGACCTGGCCATGCTGGGTTAATGGTTAGGCTTGATGATCTTAAAGGCATTTTTCAACAAGTTTATGTGGTCATCTGCTGTATTAAAGGACTTCAATCAGTGACCTTAGAAGTCGTTTCCACTCTTACGTACTGGATCTGAATCCTGGGAAACAGTCTTCAGAGTGATAATTGCCAAAAAGCACTGGTGTTCTTTTAATTCCTGTTTGGAGGCAATAGGTGTGTGGAGTGCTTTACATGGTCACCTTCAGAAGTGGAATTGCCAGTGAAATCCTCATGGTTATTCCCTGGCACTGTTACGGAGCTGTGTATATCTTTCTTTAAAATAAGAATTGTGGTGCTACCATATTGGTGTGTCAGACACCCAGAACTCCCTGCTGCCAGGACATTGTTTTCTGCTTTTCTGGTAACGTGAATGGTATGAGGCCTGGGAAGGTAAAAAGGAACTTTCCTTCCCTACCCATTGCACACAAAAGGCTGGTGCTCCCGAGTGTGTGAAGTCCTGAGATGGCAGCAGGTGATTGCTAACAGGATACTCAGTCTTTCATCCCTGGATCACCAGTTCAAATGCAGGTCAGGTCAGTAGCAGTGGAGTTGCTACTATCTGGCTGTTGTGAGATCGTCTCAAGTGTGTCTCTGAATTTTGTACCTAGGCAGCTGTGTCATGCTGTTTCTATATAGCAGATTACAAATACTATAAACTTAATGTTTAAAAACTTCAGGTTTGGTCCCCCCTATACAAAAAAGATGTGGACAGGCTGGAAAGGGTCCAGAGAAGGGCTACAAGGATGATCAGGGGACTGGAAGTCCTGCCATATGAAAAAAGGCTGAGAAAACTGGGATTGTTCAGCCTGGAGAAGAGAGTTTCGGGGAGACCTTATCACCGTATACCAGTACATAAAGGGTGGCTATCAAGAGGATGGAGACTCCCTTTTTACAAGGAGTCACATGGAAAAAACAAGGTGGAATGGTTGCAAGGTTGCTCTTGGGGAGATTCCAGTTGAAGTCCAGAAGAAAATTCTTTACAATGGGAAAAATTAAACATTGGAATAGTCTCCCAAGGGAAGTAGTGGATTCCCTTAAATTTTAAGACTCAGCTTGACAGGATGCTGAGCCATCTCATTTAAACTGTGTTTTTCTGTGTTGAAAGGTTGGACTAGATGATCATTGAGGTCCCTTCCAACCTGTCATTCTGTGATTCTATGATAATGTTGATATCATAAGGAAATAAAAATACCAACAGGCCTTACACATGTCTACAGATAACAGCAGCTGATGGGACCTGTTCTCAGGTTCCCTCTGGTGTGTGAGCCAACTGTGTGACTGCTGCAGGTCCTGGAAGAGGCTTTTACTGCCTTTAAACTGGAGTTTTCATCCTTTATGAGAAACTTCTGTCTTATTTGGAAGATGGTCAGTACTTCTGGTTTGGAAAAGACCTCTAGGATCATCAAATCCAACCTTCATTTAGAAACCTTGATCTCAGGACAATCTCCTAACATTCCCCATCTTGTTTTCCAGATCTAGAGACGAACAGTGATCTCAACAGTGATGACTTTGAATACGAAGATGAAGCAAAACTCATTATATTTCCCGATCACTATGAAATTGCATTACCCAATATAGAAGAGTTACCAGCACTGGTCAGTGAGTGTGTGCAAGTGGTGACAGGAATTGCCTCCTACTTCAGCTTTTATCAAGATGGTGCTTTGTTTTCTTACGTGTGGTGCTTGCTTTTCACATAAGGATCTTTCTTAACCAGCCATAATAGAATAGAATCATAGAATGTTTTAGGCTGGAAGGGACCTCTAGAGGTCGTCTGGTCCAGCCTCCTTACACAAGTAGGGACATCTTTACCTAGGTCAGGTTGCTCAGAGCCCCATCAAGCCTGACCTTGAAGGGCTCCACCACCTCTCTGGGAAGCCTATTCCACTGATCTATCACCCTCATATTAAAGAACTTTTTTCTAATATCCAGTCTAAATCTATCCTTTCCTAGCTTAAAACCATCACTCCTTGTCCTATCATTACAAACCCTTTTAAATAGACCTTCCCCTGCTTNATCCAGCCAGCTCCTTATCCACTGAACATCAAACCCATAATTCTCCAACTTAGAGAGAAAGATGTTGTGGGGGACCGTGTCAAAGGCCTTGCAGAAGTCCAGATAGATGACATCCATAGGTCTACCCTTGTCGACTGATGCAGTCACTTCATTGTAGAAGGCCACTAGGTTGGTCAGGCAGGACTTGCTGCTAGTAAAGCCATGCTGAGTCCCTCGGATTACCTCCCTGTCCTCCATGTGCCTTAGCATATCCTCCAGGAGGATGTGTTCCATGATATTCCCAGGCACAGAGGTGAGGCTGACAGGGCGGTAGTTCCCAGGGTCTTTTTTTTAACCCTTTTTAAAGATGGGCACGATGTTACCCTTTTTCCAGTCGCTAGGGACTTCATCTGACTGCCAGGACTTCTCAAATATTATGGAGTCAGTCATTTTTAAAAGCCTGTTTTGTCTTTGTTTCTTGGATTTTCTTTTACCTCCTGTATTCCTCCCCTTATTACAATGCCAACTTGTCCCAGGGAAGCTCACATAGTACGTGTTGTGCTTACTCTCCTGGTAAAACAATAGCAACTACAATCTAGAAGGCTACGTACATATTTAAGTCTATAAATAGACTTGCTGATACCCGGTTCTGTATGTGGTTGGCACTGAGCTGAATGCCAAGTCCTGTCCAGCCACTGAACTGTGTTAGGTTTGATTGACATACATTTGTCGTCTTCCAGGTGACGATCGCTTGTGATGCATTCCTCACTGCAAAGTCGCCGTACAGGAAGCAGGACCCTGACTCCTGGGAAGAAGAGCTGCAGGCATCTAAACACGCCAAAACTCTTGTACAGTTAGACAATGGTGTTAGAATTCCCCCCAGGTGAGGGTACTAAGGTTTGTCAGCTCTTTGATACAGTCCAGAGTGATACGACTAAAGCCAGCAACTTGGCCAACAGCTTTTTTGTGTGACTCCAGGCCGAGTGTGTAGGTTTGGCTTGATTTACTATAGCTGGAAATACAGGGTTGGTTCCTGCCTTGCTTATTTCTGTCTTTTCATCCTGTTCTCTCTTGCAGTGGTTGGAAATGCACAAAATGTGACCTGCGGGAGAACCTGTGGCTAAACCTGACAGATGGTTCTGTGCTGTGTGGCAAGTGGTTCTTTGATGGCAGTGGAGGGAATGGGCATGCAGTAGAGCACTACAAGGAGACGGGTTATCCCCTGGCAGTGAAGTTGGGAACCATTACTCCCGATGGAGCAGGTCAGTCACCCAGTAGGCTCTGAGATGAGATATCTTTTGTTCATGAGACTAACAGTGTGTATCTGTTACCAAGTGGGTTTGTGCTTCTACTGCAAATGTTTGAGAGAGTGATATGGAAATAAAACCCTGGGAATCTTGACTGGGGCTTTGGGGGATGGCACACACTCCAGCAGAGAAAGCCCTTACTTTTTTTATCTGCTCTTCTTCTGGTTTATATTTGGTGTAAATAGTTTTTTGGGTTTGTGTAATAGTAGATTTATAATAGAAGAATGGCATTATTTTGAAATAGCAGAATCCAGAGAAACAGTATTTTTTTCTTTTTGCTGGAGCAAATGGTTCAGTTTTATGCAATATAAAAACAATAACAGAGTAATGATTCTTAAAGTCAGAAAAGTCCGTTATTACCAGTGTGTACGGGGTTTTTTATCATACTGGAAACTGCTATTTTTCCTTATTGTTTCGGTAACAATTTGTTCAGTCTAATGAGCTCTCATCTTCATGGAGCTGCTGTGATACTCATTTGTAAAAGGCCCGATGATCTTGGGTGAGGGGCGAAAAAGCTATAAGGTGTATCCTGGCTTGCATATTCTCAGAGTGTGACATTCTGCAGTGTTGCTGTGGAGAGGATTGTGTGTGAGAATTAAGTGGAGTAAAAACGTGAGAAAAAGCTGAAAAAGTCATAAGCAAAGAGATCCTTTGCTGCAGCTGTAAGGAGAAATAAAAAACAGAAGAACACATAGAATGATTGTTATTTTGGTTTTGGTGCTTATGATCATATAGATAAAAAATTGGTGCTTATGATCATATAGATAAAAAAATAGCTGTTTAGAGCAGCCCCTTGGTTTTTTAAACACACGTTAGTTGAGAGTTTTTCATCGTTAAGTCCTTTTCAGTGTCAGGGAAAGGAGACTGTAGTCAGATTCAACCAGCTGTGCCACAGAAACACTGAGCAAAATTCATTCTTTTCTTTCCCAGGTGGAATATTGTTTCCTTGCATGAGCCTGGTCTTGGATGATTTCTATCCAAATACCCTAATTATTGAAGGTGTTTAGGATTTGCCCAGCTGTAGGTTTCAACTGCATTTACAAACTAGAATATTAACTAGAATATTCTTTAGTGCCTTTTTCTTTTTTTTTTTCCCTTATCTTTAGCAGCAGTGCTTGTTTCCTTATGGCTGCTGTTCTCCTGCCTCCCACCCATCAGCTGCTTCCCCTCTTAGGAGGCCTTTGGGATAACAAAGGACAGGCTGTCATCCTTCCCTCTGAATGAGAGGCATCAGCTGTTCCCCACAGACCTTTGTTCTTCTGGATGATATTTACTTGGTTTCCCTATAGAAAAGACTTCCCTCCCTCAGCCTTCCCTGTTTCCTTTTCAGTTATTATTCTCTCTCTGATCCATATTGCAGCGGTTATCATAACCTCTCCATAGGGCTGAGGGACAGATGAGCTTCAGGAAAGAGGCTGTGCTGCTGTTTGTGATGCAAAGCCTGTTTGGTTTCTGCATCCCTGGGCTGGAGGTGAAGAGGTGATGGTAGAAGAGTAATAAGAGTTAGTCCCTCTGCTGACATTACTTACTCATTTTCAACACTGGTATGAAGGAGAAAGAGGTAGTATGAGTATTCCACTTACACTTACCCTATGTGTATACAGAGGGAGTAGAGGAGAGCTCTTTGTCTTTCCTTGACAAATCGGTGCTGAAAGATTATGAAAGATTTCTGGGGTATTAGCCCCATTTTATACCATTTTGTCAACAAACAGATCTGGGATCAGAGCAGACATTGAACCAAGTTTTTGTCTTTTACCCTTGGACAGGATGCACGGGAGAGTCAGAAAAGTTGCTTGCTTCAGAAAGTTGAGTCCTACTGCTACCTCCTGCCTCTCTCGACAATGACATTAGATTTTATTTCAAGTCATTGTGGGGTTATGTGTTTGAAACTGGTTTGAGGAACAGAACGGGGGTTCGGCAGCAGGAAGCCCTATCTGACAGGTGCTTGAACAAGTTGCTTCGTGGATGCCCATCTCATCAATGGTCAAGTACTTCTCTGGGGGGATTCTGTGCAACTTGTTTCTTCAGGGACAGTGATGCCATTGCCATCTTTAAGTAGGAGGAAGTGATGTCTACACAGCCAGAACAGGGGTAAATCTTGAGCTGTCGAAGAAAAGGAGGTACAGGGGGCATTGCCATTTTTCTTTTCTTACCATAATATAAACAATAATGATTATTCTCTGTTTAATAATGTTCTGTGTTGTCTGTCTCAGATTTTGTTTTCCTCCCTCCTTATTTTTCCCTTTTTCCCCTTTCTCACTCTAATGATACCAGCTTTTGTTTCACATTTGCTGACTTGTCTGCGTTCCTTATCTAGCAGAGTCTGTATGACACCACTACAGACCCATGTCTGGGGGCTCTCATCTTCCTTCTTTGATTTCCCGCTCTGATTTTTTCAAAATAAGTGAATTCTGTCTCCCTCCCATGAATTTAGGTTGCCTACACAGCAGATAGTACTAAAATACATGACACAAGAGCTGGACTTGAGCAAAAGATTAACGCATCTTGTGTTCCATTTCTGCTGCTCTGGGTCAGGAGTCCCAGATGGGACTCTCTCTTCAGTTGCCAGAGCTGAGGAAAAACAAAATCAAAACTTCCACATTGAAAGCAGTCACCCAAGATCAGTTGCTGTGTAACCTCACTCCATTAGGTGTTTGAACTTTACAGGATCTTTTGGCTGTGTTTATGACTTCACCAGAAGACTATGAGAATGTTGTGATCTCTTGTATGTGGCTGAACAGTGTCATATCTTGCTACCACACAGTGGAATCCCAGCAGATGGTCAGCTACAGCCACATGCATGCCAGAGAGGTCATCAGGACCAATGTTAATGGAGGGTCTGATGGCTAATCCGCAGCTGGCAGCACGACTCGTAAGCACAATTCCCTGGTTTGAGAAACTTAATGTTTTTCATAGGGCTGTTAAATCTTAAATGTTACATTAGATCTTTGAGGTCTTGGCTAACCTTCAACCTATCATTTCAGTGTGAATTTGGTACTAGCAGACTTTGAGGAGACTGTCTTTTTGTTAAAGTCTTACACAGGTGATGGGCTGAGTCAGAGCCAGGATGTGTAGTTGCCAGGAGGGGGCAGGGTAAGGACCGTTCGGAAGTGGTATTTGTGCTGTGAACAGCCTTTGACTGGGTTCCTGGGTTCCTGCCCTCCTGGTCCTTCTGCCTTGGGTTTATTTCATCTTTCTCCTGGCTAAGTTTTCTCTGTCAGCCTAGATCTGGTCACAGAGGGCAAGGTCACTGTGAAAAACTCTGCTGGGCATGAAGGAAACTTGGCTGAGAGAAGTGCAGGCAGACAGGCAAAGAGATCCTGGATTTTAATATACCAATAATAATAGACCAAAGCAGGGAAATAGTCGTTTACTACAGAGGAAAAGGCCACAGAAGAGAAAAGATGGAAGGCCTGTTCAGGTCTTACTAGTGCATGTCTTTGCACTCATATCGTTTTATGATGCCTATTGTTCTTTGCTCAAGTAGGTGAAAACTGCTCACGACTCAGCTTTGTTACAAGACTTGCTCGGTAAACACTAAAAATTGGTTTTCTCTCTCAACCATTTTGTCCTTCTGTTGAATTTATTAAACTTGGTTTCATAATGAAAATATAATCACTAGACATATTGCTTCCCACCACTGTTTGAACTTTGCCCTACTGAAATGTTTATGGGCTTATACTTAAGGCCATAAGGACCTATGATAGAGCTAGAACTAAAATCTAGATCTCCCATACAATAAAGCAAGACACCTCAGTCACAAAATCAGCATTTCTCCCTAACCATAAGGTTAACCTTCGAAGTCTAGTCCAACGTTGTCCGAGCCAATAAAACCCTCTTTATTTCTAGTAAAGAATTTCTTAGTTCTCCCTGCATCTCTGTGTGAAAAGGGCATAAGTGGATTCCTTAAACTGTACTAGAAATTAAAAGACTATTGGCAGTAGTCAGCTGGCCACATGTATTCCCAGTTTGAATGTCTGCCGGTATCTAATAGCTCTACAAAAATTCAGAATCTTTTGTTGCCACGTTTGAAGTGTAGACTGGCCACGTAGAATTTTGCATACCCCATTCCTTATTTTCCCTGCAAATTTCTTATTTTGAGAGGGGAAAATATTATGATCACTATAAATATTCTTAGGCTTTAATACTGTGAGGGCATGTAATTTCTTTTGAGGAGAGTAGTTGAGGTGATTGTGTTGAGAACATTTAAGATGTTTGCTGAGCTATATATATGGATGTCTTTGCTTTTTTTCTGCTGCTCATAACTGAACTTGGAGAATATGAATGAGGCACCTTGTATAGGCACTGCTGTCCTGGGAATGCAATGTTGGTAAACAAAGAGAAGGGATAACATGTGATACTACAGCTCATTGGTTTCTCTCTGCTTTTGTAGATGTCTATTCCTTTGATGAAGAGGAGCCTGTTTTAGATCCACATATAGCAAAACATTTGGCACACTTTGGAATTGATATGCTGCAGATGCAAATGGTAGGAAATCCATCTTTTATTTAGTTTGTTTACTTGTTTGTTGTTTGTTTAGTTGGGGTGGGAGAGAAACAGGAAAAGAATAATACTTGTAGTTTATATTTATGTGATTCCTTCAGACTGTTACCTTAGTATTTAGGTTTGTAAAGTTAAGCCAGCCAGTTTTTATTTTATTTTCTGAAGTCTGAGATCATTACTTTCAAACCCAAAAGTTGCCTTCCAAAAGAGTTCCTCCTATCTAAAGGGCAGATTCAAAACCCACCTGGGTGTGTTCCAGTGTGACCTGCCCTAGGTGAACCTGCTTTGGCAGGGGGGTTGGACTGGATGGTCTCCAGAAGTCCCTTCCAACTCCTACTATTCTGTGATTCCTTTGTGGTCTTTAGTTTCCATATTTCACTTTTCGTTTGTTATGTACCATTTTCCTTCAAGGTGAAAAATCTCACTCAGAGAAGAGTATCTAGAATATTTAATAAGTGAGTGAAAGAAAGCCTACTGTGTGTGTAAACAAACACAAATCTTAAGAAAAAATATGCTAAGCGATGGATAAGTAACAGAAGCGGTTCAAAGTAAACTTTATGTAGAGTTAAAAATTTCAGGTTAGGTCTTGTTAATAAATACATTTCAAAATGAAATATAAGTTCTCTCAAGTCTAGAAAACAGCATGGTCTATGGTGTAGTACACTAGAAAAGGACTGGGTCAAAAAGGGTTGTGGGTCCGTATTAGTAGAGAAGCCTTTTTAATAATTTGTATTTTAGTGGATGTTGTTTCCAGTTCTGTTTAAATGATCTAAGAAGTCTGAATGGGATATGAAAGGCAGGTGGGTTTTTTGGGTTTTGTTTGGCATTTTGGGTTGGTTGTTTTTTTTTTCACTCGGGCATGTTTACTAGTATCACGACCTGAGGACCTGAACATGAAAACTGTTAAAAGTGAGCAATCCGGATACTGGTTTAGTGTAATTTGTTGTCCAAATGGGGAGAAAACTAGTAACTCTAAAATGATAGAGAAGAGTTCAAAAAGCCTTCATGGTACTAATAATAATTTTGATATACTGATTTCCTTGCCCATATCATGAATAAAAGTCTCTTCTATCCAGTTGTCTTCCAGCGATCTGGAAAACCTATTTTACTCAGCAACCATGAAAACTTAGTCTCAGCTGTTGCAAAGGTTTTGCCTCTGGTCTTCAGAGCAGTCTGAAAAATTCTTAGTGAAGCGATGGGGGAGTGTGAGCAGTAAATGACACTGTAATGACCTGTACCAACCAGCTGTGAACAATCCATGTACCTAGAAGCTGAAAGCTGACCTGCAAAGGGGAAAACCTTCAGCATCACCAGTTCTGGCTTTTCCCATTTGAAAGAAGGGAAGAGTTCTTGGATCTGTAGTTTTTCTTGCACTTTGTTTGCTAGGACCAGCTTCTATAGCAGCAGCTATTCCTGGCCGTTACAAATGGAGTATGAAACCTAAAAAAATGCAGTGTTTTGGTGCTGAGGCTTGAGGTCACAGCCCTGAGAGAAGTGAAGCTCCCAGCTGGAACTGAGGTCACTACTAAGAATACTCAAAGAGCCAGTGGTCTGGTTAAAGAGCCAAGAGGTATATTTGAAGAACAAGCTGCTAGCCTCCTGACCCTGATCTTCTCCCCATGTACAAGATTTACCTCCCTTTGCCCACTGGTTTGCTCTTCTTTTCTAGAGTATAGATCACAAAGTTGGTGATGATGATTGCAGGATAATTGCTGCAGAAGTTAAACGGATTTTAAAAAAAAAATTCTTATTGCTTTCAGACAGAGAATGGGCTTAGAGATAATGATCTAAAACCAAGAGTCTCTGAATGGGAAGTGATTCAGGAAGCTGGCA